>CM035115.1:153678167-154278167 GCA_020205555.1 Panax stipuleanatus
CTCCGACAACAAGAATATTTCACGACCAAACGAATATTTCCCGACAACAATGAATATTTTATTATCACATGCTAACTTTGAAAAATTTGTATATTTCACCCATAACTTATCACATTTATCAAATCAACACCTTACTATTTCAAAATAATATATAAAGAAAATTAAATTTTTATTCATAAAAGTTGGGGTCTTACACTCACAATGGTACTTATCAGTTTGCCACCACACAAAAACGGCGTCCCCTACGGAGAGTCTGACTTCGGTGCAATCCACACAGGGAGTCACCAGATAGAGGCTCGGTGTGACGCCCCCAGAATAGGTCCATTCAACCCAACCCATTCTGAGTCGCCAAATACATGGCACAGAATTCAAATACAAACTTTATATCATACGGTCGTGCAAAATACGACCACACAACTGTGAGTCTCAGTACAAATATGTAGAAAATATTAAGATTCAAACTAAGTCCTCATTACAATTATTATCACACTATTTATCAGAAATAGTGAGGACTATTACTGCTCTAACTTGGACCATCACTCTGTCCCCCGACTAGTCCCCGCAACATTCTCATTTCCTGAAGAGGACAACAGATGAAAAGGGTGAGCTCAACTAGCCCAGTAAAGAATATTATGACTAAGATAATGAAAAATAAATTATCGTTAGCCTTCAACAGTTCAGATAAAATATTATTGATAACATGTTTTAGATCAATATTCGCAGCGGAAATAACCGTTCGTCATCAATATTTTATCCCTGTAACATCAATCAATATTCATCTCATCAAATATTCATCTTTGCACTACAGGGCAAAGATATTCATTTGTATCATCAGTTGTCATGTTCATCTCAACACCTATCATCTTTGCACTACAGGCCAAAGATATTCATCAGGTAATCATTCATCTTTGCTCTACAGGCCAAAGATATTCATCAAGTAATCATTCATCTTTTAGGACTGAGGATGATGAAAAACATTTAAAAAAAACGAATCCAGTGAGATAAAAGACAAAGACTAAGGATTCGTATTTCAGTATATCCAATTCAAAAATACTTCGTAATAATCAATTATGGAGCAAAATTCAAGAATAGAGCTCAAAACTTGGATACAATCAAAGATAGTAACCTTAACAAGTAATTTGGACAAATAGAAGAAAAATAAATTTTTCCGTGAATAGTGCCGTATACGTGAATAGTGCCGTATACGTGAATAGTAACCCCGACGGAAAAAGTAAGAATTTCAACATAAAATCCATGACAATATTTCTGTATAATGATATTGAAAAGAATAACATCATTTACGAAAGAAAATAACATCCCTTACCTCAAAAGAACAGTATCTCTGACTGGAATATCGGATATAATACCGACGAAAGCTTGTACTAAATAGTAACTCTCAAAGTATTGAAATACTCACAAAAATACGCTCGATATTATAGAGAGAGAAAACTTTGAATTCTGGTGTGATTTTCAATTCTAACCTAAGCACCCTATTTATAGGAAAAGCTTAGGATGCCAAAGGAGACTAAATGAATAAAATAATAATATTTTATATTTTTTCTTCCGCCGCCTGGCTGCTGCCCAAAAATTTTGATTTTTCAACAAACCAACAAAAGTGGGGCCCACCTTTTATTTAAAAAATATTTATTTTCCGAAACTTCAATAATTCATAATAAATAGCCCCTCCTAGACAGAACTTCCTTAGACATTGTCAATAATGCTATCTAATAATATTATTCAAATAATATGAATTATTGAGTTGATAACGTGAAATACTGTGCAACAACAATTATTGAATCAATACTACAAAATATCAACTGTAGCCATTATTGAATCAATTATAAAAAATAGCAACGTGGCAATTATTGAGTCAATAAAATATCAATGCAGCAATTATTGAGTCAATAATATAAAATATCAACGTAGCAATTATTGAGTCAATAATATAAAATATTGAACAGTAATTACTGTAACAATAATTGAGTAATGGCTTCTCACGTAAGACTCAATAATTCGAAATACTGTGCAATACCGTGTGCTACTATGCAACACCGTGTATCACTGTATTTTAACCACCGGGTATTTCAACAGTACTAACGGTAACAACCACGCCGTTATTTTGTAAAAAGTTATTTCTGTCGCTTTCTATATCCGACAGTTATTCCATTGTGGGGGCCCACAAATAGCTGCGCCGTCGTACGAATATTCCCCGACAACAAGAATATTCCACGACCAAACGAATATTCCCCGACAACAAGAATATTTTATAACCACTTGCTCATTTTGAAAAATTTGCACATTTCACCCTTAACTTTCACATTTATCAAATCAACACCTTACTATTTCGAAATAATATATAAAGAAAATTAAATCTTTATTCATAAAAGTTGGGGTCTTACAACCTCCCCTCCTTATGAAATTTCGTCCTCGAAATTGACGTACGTACCTGGTATGTCGAAAAGGTGAGGATACTTCGCTTTCATTTCCGATTCCAACTCCCAGGTCATTTCCTCAATTGCATGGTTTCTCCACAAAACTTTAACTTGAGGTATAATTTTCGAGCGTAGGACATGCTCCTTCCTATCCAAGATCTTGACAGGTACCTCCTCGTACGTTAAATCTTCAGCTATCTCGTCTGGTTCTAACTCAATAATGCGGTTTGGATCCTTCACATATTTACGTAACACGGATATGTGAAACACGTTATGAACACGAGACATGCTTGGAGGTAAAGCGAGTCTATAAGCCACATTTCCTATTCGGTCAAGAATCTCAAATGGACCAATGAATCGTGGATTGAGCTTTCCTCTCTTCCCGAACCTCGTAACTCCTTTCCACGGAGTAATACGTAGTAACACATGGTCCCCAACATTAAATTCCACGTCCTTTCGATGAAGATCTGCATAACTCTTTTGTCGATCCTGTGCCGTCTGTATACGTTGTCGAATTATTTGGATCTTTTCTGTAGTCATACGTACTAACTCTGGTCCCAACAATGTTGCTTCACCCACCTCATCCCAACATACTGGAGAACGACACTTTCTCCCATACAACGCTTCGAATGGAGCTACGCCTATACTTGCCTGATAACTGTTGTTGTAGGAGAATTCCACCAATGGTAAGTACTTATCCCAACTCCCTTTGAAGTCTAGAACACAGAGTCTCAATAGATCTTCAAGAGTTTGGATAGTCCTTTCCGATTGTCCGTCTGTTTGAGGATGATAAGCCGAACTGAATCGTAAATCCGTACCCATAGCTTTCTGCAAACTGATCCAAAATCGTGAAGTAAATCTGGGATCACGATCCGAAACTATGGATACTGGCATGCCATGCAATCTCACAATTTCATTCACGTACATATGAGCAAGACGTTCAAGGGAATAAGTCTCTCGTATCGGCAAGAAATGAGCAGACTTGGTTAATCTATCAACAATAACCCAAATCGCATCTAAGCCTTGAGAAACCTTGGGAAGACCCGTAACGAAATCCATTGTAATGTGTTCCCACTTCCATTTCGGAATCTCCAGTGGTTGCAATGGACCCTTCGGTACTTGATGCTCCGCCTTTACACGTTGACAATTTAAACATCTAGAGATGAACTCTGCGATCTCTCTCTTCATATTGCTCCACCAAAATGTATGTCGAAGATCACGATACATTTTAGTACTCCCAGGATGGATCGCAAACGGTGTGTTGTGTGCCTCCATCATGATTCTATACTTCAAGTCGAAATCGTTAGGAACACAAAGTCTGGAGTTGACTCGAAGTATTCCCTCTTCATCGATTCTTGCTTCTGGAATTGCACCTTCTTGCACCTTCTTCTTCATCTTCATCAGCTCCGCATCTGTAGCTTGAACAGCTTTAACTTTATCAAGCAAAGCTGGTTCTACGGGTATACTTGACATCATCGCACTCGTTCCCACATATGATCTTCTACTCAACGCGTCAGCTACCACGTTCGCTTTTCCAGGATGGTATTGGATGGTATGATCGTAATCTTTCAACAGCTCAAGCCAACGTCGTTGTCGCATGTTGAGTTCCTTCTGAGTGAAGAAATATTTAAGGCTCTTATGATCTGTATAAATCTCCACTTTCTCTCCGTACAAGTAATGTCTCCAGATCTTCAACGCGAAAACGACTGCTGCTAACTCTAGATCATGAGTAGGATAATTCCTCTCATATTCTTTGAGTTGTCGCGAGGCATAGGCTATGACTTTCCCATGTTGCATGAGAACACATCCTAACCCTTTGCCTGAAGCATCGCTGTAGATAACAAATCCATCCGAACCAGATGGTATTGTCAGAACAGGTGTCGAAATAAGTCTCCTCTTGAGCTCTTGGAAGCTCTTCTCGCATTCTTCGCTCCAAACGAATTTCGTATCTTTCCGAGTCAACTGAGTTAATGGAGTAGCGATTCGAGAAAATCCCTCTACAAACCTCCGATAATAACCAGCTAAGCCCAGAAAGCTTCGTACTTCCGTCACCGACTTAGGTTGCTCCCAGCTTTGTATTGCTTCAATCTTCGCCGGGTCAACAGATACTCCACGTTTCGATACCACGTGCCCAAGGAATGCTACTTCCTCAAGCCAGAACTCGCATTTCTTTAACTTGGCGTATAGCTTGTTCTCACGAAGCTTTTGAAGTACCAGCTTCAAGTGGTGTTCATGATCTTCACGGCTTTTAGAATAGATGAGAATGTCATCAATAAAGACAACAACGAATTGATCTAAATACTCCTTAAATACACGGTTCATCATATCCATGAAAGCAGCAGGAGCATTAGTCAATCCAAAAGACATGACTAAGAACTCATAATGCCCGTACCGTGTTCTGAAAGCAGTCTTTGGAATATCCTCAGCTTTAATCTTCAACTGATGATATCCAGAACGAAGATCGATCTTTGAAAAAAATTGCGCTCCTTGCAACTGGTCGAACAGGTCATCAATACGAGGTAACGGATACCTATTCTTGATGGTGACATGGTTCAACTCCCGATAGTCAATGCAAAGTCGCATACTCCCGTCTTTCTTCTTTACGAATAAAACAGGAGCACCCCAAGGAGACGTACTAGGACGAATAAAACCGATATCTAACAACTCTTGTAATTGGACCTTTAACTCCTGAAGTTCAATAGGAGCCATTCGATATGGGGTTTTAGAAATGGGCTTTGTACCGGGCTCAAGGTCAATAAAGAATTCAACTTCACGTTCTGGGGGTAGACCGGGAAGTTCTTCGGGAAATACATCAGGAAACTCATTAACAACGGAAATATCATTCAAATCTGATGTATTCTGATTTAGATCAGTGACATGAGCTAAGAAAGCTTGACATCCGTTTTTCAATAAACGAATAGCTTTATGACTTGAAATGATATTGACTGATTTTAGTGGTTTGGTGATTTGGATTCGCACAACAGGTTGATTAGGAATATGAAAACTAATAACCTTACGAAAACAATCAATTTTGGCATGGTAAGTGGTTAACCAGTCAATTCCTAAAATCACGTCAAATGCAAGTATTTTCAAAGATATAAGATCAACAGGTAAGGTAAGGGTACCAATCTGAATCAAGCAAGATTTATAAACTGTAGATGTAACAAAGGTTTCTCCTAACGGAGTTTCAACAGATAAGTCAAAGTCTAATTTATCAGAAGTCAAGTTCAAACGTTGAGCACAAGCAGGTGAAATAAAGGAATGGGTAGCACCGGTATCTAACAAGGTATAAACTTCGCAAGAGTTTATGATCAGTTTACCCGTAATCACCTCGTGTGGATTCTTCGCGTTTTGGGCTGTAACGACAAACGCTCTTCCAGGAATCACCGACTTTGACTTGTCTGCAACCGCCTTTGGAATCACCACCCCCGCTGAGCTTGGTTTCGCTATAGGACAATCTCGAGCTATATGTCCTTCCTTTCCACAGTTGTAACATGCTTTGAATAGTTGTGGACAGTTTGGGCTGATATGTCCCTCTTTCCCGCATTTAAAGCATACGACCGGTGGTCGTTCTCCTCCCCTCGAAACAGTTGATGCTGGTGCTGATGTTGACATCTTCGTGTTCTCATTGTTATACCTTCTCTTCTTGAAATCTCCCCCCGATTCGCTTCTTCTACTATCATGGCCACGATAACCACCGGAGTGGTTACCGCTTCTGTCATACTTTCCTCCTCGCTGGTTATCATTACTCCGATGACTGCTGCCACCAGTACGACCTTGGTTGTGGTCCCTCGGTTGAACATAATCATTATCTCGTTCTAATAACTGGGCCCTGTTTACTACATCCGAATATAAAGAAAACTTATGAGAAATGAGGTATTGACGTATTTCGGGTTTCAAACCTCTTAGAAACATCCGCGTCATACGTTCCTCATTCTCCACCAAATGAGGTGCAAACCTGGACAGCTCCGCGAACTTAGCCTCGTACTGGGATACCGTCATGTTGTTTTGCTCGAGTCTAATAAATTCTACCTCCTTCATATGACGAATACTTTCAGGAAAGTACTTGTCATTGAACAGTTTCTGGAACGCTTCCCAAGACATCTGGAGTGCGGCAGGCTGGGTACGCTTCACAGACTCCCACCAGTAATCTGCCTCTCCACGAAACATAAACGTGGCGAATGGAACCTTCTGTTCCTCCGTACATCCCAAGACATCAAATATCTTGGTAATTTGTTTAATCCACGTCTCCGCCTTGATCGGATCCGGCTTTCCCAGAAACTCTGGTGGTCCCAATTCTTTGAACTGCTTGGCAGTGACAGCTCGCGTGTTGTTATTATCTCCACCTGTATGTTGCACACGAGTCTCCCTCGTCTGATTTTGCATGAACTGCAAAAAACTTCTAAACATCTCATCGTTTATCGTCTGACCAGCGTTATTTTCAGGATGAACATTGCCTTCTTGTTGCACGTTCTCCTGGTTAACGATTAAAGGTGTCTCTACGGTCTCATTCACTTCGTTGTTAACGTTCTCAGCTGCCATTCTCAAATACTGCCATAAAACAAGGGTTAATTAAACAAGTCAACATATCACATATTAACCCTATGCTCCGACTGACCAATTAAATACCACATAAGCTTAGGTAGGACACACTAGCGAAGGATTTACTCGTCTCTCCCCTCCTAGTTCTATTCCCCGATCTCCGCCAGAGATCATATCCCTAAGCTCTGATACCAACTGTGACGCCCCCAGAATAGGTCCATTCAACCCAACCCATTCTGAGTCGCCAAATACATGGCACAGAATTCAAATACAAACTTTATATCATACGGTCGTGCAAAATACGACCACACAACTGTGAATCTCAGTACAAATATGTAGAAAATATTAAGATTCAAACTAATTCCTCATTACAATTATTATCACACTATTTATCAGAAATAGTGAGGACTACTACTGCTCTAACTCGGACCATCACTCTGTCCCCCGACTAGTCCCCGCAACATTCTCATTTCCTGAAGAGGACAACAGATGAAAAGGGTGAGCTCAACTAGCCCAGTAAAGAATATTATGACTAAGATAATGAAAAATAAATTATCGTTAGCCTTCAACAGTTCAGATAAAATATTATTGATAACATGTTTTAGATCAATATTCGCAGCGGAAATAACCGTTCGTCATCAATATTTTATCCCTGTAACATCAATCAATATTCATCTCATCAAATATTCATCTTTGCACTACAGGGCAAAGATATTCATTTGTATCATCAGTGGTCATGTTCATCTCAACACTTGTCATCTTTGCACTACAGGCCAAAGATATTCATCAGGTAATCATTCATCTTTGCTCTACAGGCCAAAGATATTCATCAAGTAATCATTCATCTTTTAGGACTGAGGATGATGAAAAACATTTAAAAAAAATGAATCCAGTGAGATAAAAGACAAAGACTAAGGATTCGTATTTCAGTATATCCAATTAAAAAATACTTCGTAATAATCAATTATGGAGCAAAATTCAAGAATAGAGCTCAAAACTTGGATACAATCAAAGATAGTAACCTTAACAAGTAATTTGGACAAATAGAAGAAAAATAAATTTTTCCGTGAATAGTGCCGTATACGTGAATAGTGCCGTATACGTGAATAGTAACCCCGACGGAAAAAGTAAGAATTTCAACATAAAATCCATGACAATATTTCTGTATAATGATATTGAAAAGAATAACATCATTTACGAAAGAAAATAACATCCCTTACCTCAAAAGAACAGTATCTCTGACTGGAATATCGGATATAATACCGACGAAAGCTTGTACTGAATAGTAACTCTCAAAGTATTGAAATACTCACAAAAATACGCTCGATATTATAGAGAGAGAAAACTTCGAATTCTGGTGTGATTTTCAATTCTAACCTAAGCACCCTATTTATAGGAAAAGCTTAGGATGCCAAAGGAGACTAAATGAATAAAATAATAATATTTTATTTTTTTTCTTCCGCCGCCTGGCTGCTGCCCAAAAATTCTGATTTTTCAACAAACCAACAAAAGTGGGGCCCACTTTTTATTTAAAAAATATTTATTTTCCGAAACTTCAATAATTCATAATAAATAGCCCCTCCTAGACAGAACTTCCTTAGACATTGTCAATAATGCTATCTAATAATATTATTCAAATAATATGAATTATTGAGTTGATAACGTGAAATACTGTGCAACAACAATTATTGAGTCAATACTACAAAATATCAACTGTAGCCATTATTGAATCAATCATAAAAAATAGCAACGTGGCAATTATTGAGTCAATAAAATATCAATGCAGCAATTATTGAGTCAATAATATAAAATATCAACGTAGCAATTATTGAGTCAATAATATAAAATATTGAACAGTAATTACTGTAACAATAATTGAGTAATGGCTTCTCACGTAAGACTCAATAATTCGAAATACTGTGCAATACCGTGTGCTACTATGCAACACCGTGTATCACTGTATTTTAACCACCGGGTATTTCAACAGTACTAACGGTAACAACCACGCCGTTATTTTGTAAAAAGTTATTTCTGTCGCTTTCTATATCCGACAGTTATTCCATTGTGGGGGCCCACAAATAGCTGCGCCATCGTACGAATATTCCCCGACAACAAGAATATTCTACGACCAAACGAATATTCCCCGACAACAAGAATATTTTATAACCACTTGCTCATTTTGAAAAATTTGCACATTTCACCCTTAACTTTCACATTTATCAAATCAACACCTTACTATTTCGAAATAATATATAAAGAAAATTAAATCTTTATTCATAAAAGTTGGGGTCTTACACTCGGGGTTCTTTACTTATAGCTCTTGATGCTTCGCCTTGACACATTAACACGTTAAACACCTCGAGATAAACTCCGCGATCTCTCTCTTCATGTTGCTCCACCAGAATGTATGTCGAAGATCACGATACATTTTGGTACTCCCAGGATGAATTGCAAACGGTGTGTTGTGTGCCTCCATCATGATTCTATACTTTAAATCAGAATCGTTAGGAACACAAAGTCTGTAGTTGACTCAAAGTATTCCTTCTTCATCGATTTTTGCTTCTGGAATAGCACCTTCTTGTACCTTCTTCTTCATCTTCATCAGCTCCGGGTTTGTAGCTTGAGCAACTTTAACTTTATCAATTAAAGCTGGTTCTACGCGTATACTTGACATCATCACGTGGGTCCCTAGAGTCTTTAACTCTATCTCTATTCTTTGTACGTCATACAAAATAGACCTTTGTGTTGACAGCATGCACTCGTTCCCGCATACGATCTTCTACTCAACACGTCAGCTACCACGTTCGCTTTTTCAAGAGGGTATTGAATGCTATTTTCGTAATCTTTCAACAGCACGAGCCAACGTCGTTGTCGCATGTTGAGTTCGTTCTAAGTAAAAAAATATTTGAGATTTTTGAAATATATTAGGATGTCATCAGTAATGACAACCACAAAATGATCTAAATATTTCTCAGATATTCGGTTCATCATGTCCATGAACGCAGCATGGACATTGGTCAATTGAAAAATATAACTAAAAATTCGTAATGCGCGTATCGAGTTGTAAAGACAGTCTTTAGAATGTCATCAGTTTTAATCTTTAACTGATGATATCCAGAATAAAAATCGATCTTTGAGAAGAATTGCGTACCTTGCAACTGGTCGAACAGGTCATCAACGCGAGATAACAGATACCTATTTTTGATGGTGACGTGGTTCAACTCCCGATAGTCAATACAAAGTCGCATACTCTCGTCTTTCTTCTTTACAAATAAAACAGGAGCACCCCAAGGAGATGTACTAGGACGAATAAAATCAAGGTCTAACAACTCTTGTAGTTGGACCTTTAACTTCTGAAGTTCAATAGGAGCCATTCGATATGTGGTTTTAGAAAGGAGTTTTGTACCGAATTCAAGGTCAATAAAGAATTCAACTTCACGTTCTGGGGGTAGACCGGGAAGTTCTTTAGGAAATACATCAGAAAACTTATTAACAACAGAAATATCATTCAAACCTGACGTATTCTGGTTTAGATCAGTGACATGGACTAAGCAAGCCTGACATCCGTTTTTCAATAAACGAATAGATTTATAACTTGAAATGACATTGATTGATTTTAGTGGTTTGGTTGTTTGAATCCGCACAACAGGTTGGTTAAGAATATGAAAACTAACAACCCTACGAAAATAATCAATTTTAGCATGATAAGTGGTTAACCAGTCAATTCCTAAAATCACATCAAATACAAATATTTTCAAAGATATAAGATCAACAGGTAGGGTGAGGGTACCAATTTAAATCAAGCAAGATTTATAAACCGTGGGTGTAATGAAGGTTTTACCCAATGGAGTTTCAACAAATAAGTTAAAATCTAATTTCTCCGAAGTCAAGTTCAAACGTTGAGCATAAGCAGGTGAAATAAAAGAATGGGTAGAACCGGTATTTAATAAGGTATAGACTTCGCAAAAGTGTACGATTAACTAACCCGTGATAAATTAGTTCGGGTTCCTCGTATTTTGGGAAGTCACGACAAACGCACTTCTAAGAATCACTGACTTTGACTTGTTTGGGACAACCTTTGGTGTCACTATCCCTGCTGGACTTGGTTTCGCTACCGGACACTCTCGAGCTACGACCTTCCTTTCCACAGTTATAACATACCTTGGATTATTGTGGTCGTTCTCCTCCCCTAGAAACAGTTGATGCTGGTGCTGCTGTCGACGTTTTCACGTTCTCATTGTTGTACCTTCTCTTCTTGAAATCTCTCCCGACTCACTTCTTCTATTATCACGGCCACGATTATCACCGGAGTGGTTACCGCTTCTATTATGATCATTTTCTCTCCGCTGGTTATCATTGTTCTGATGACTGCTGCCACCGGTACGACCCTGGTTGTTCTCCCTAGGTTGAACAGACTCATTATCTCGTTCTAATTATTGAGCCATGTTCACAACATCTGAATATAAATAAAATTTGTGAGAAATGAGGTATTGACGAATTTCGGATTTCAAACCTCTCAGTAACATCCGCGTCATACGTTCCTTATTTTTCACCAAATGAGACGCAAATCTGGATAACTCCGCGAACTTAGCCTCGTACTGGGACACAGTCATATTACTCTGTTCCAGTTTGACAAACTCTATCGCTTTCATATGACGAATACTTTTGAGAAAGTACTTGTCATTGAATAGTTTCTGGAACTGCTCCCAAGACATCTTGAGTGCGGCAGGCTGGGTACGCTTCACAGATTTCCACCAGTAATCTGCCTCTCCACGAAACATAAACGTGGCGAATGAAACCTTTTGTTCCTCCGTGCATCCCAAGACATCAAATATCTTGGTAATTTGCTTAACCCACGTCTCTGCCTTGATTGGATCTGACTTTCCCTGAAACTCTGGGGGTCCCAACTCTTTGAATTGATTGGCAGTGACAAGCCGCGAGTTGTTATTATTTCCACCCGTATTTTGCGCACGAGTTTCCCTCGTCTGATTTTGCATGAACTGCAAAAAGCTTCTAAACATCCCATCGTTCATCGTCTGATTAGTGGTATTGCCTTCCTGTTACACATTTTCCTGGTTGGTGATTAAAGGTGTTTCAACGGTCTCATTCACTTCATTGCTTAAATTTTCAGCTGTCATTTTCAAATATTGTCACAAAACAAGGATTAATTAAATAAATTAACATATCACATATTAACCCTATGCTCCGACTGACCAATTAAATATCAGATAAGCTTAGGTAGGACACACTAATGAAGGATTTACTCGTTTCTCCCCTCCTAGTTCTATTCTTCGATCTCCGTCAGAGACCGTATCCCTAAGCTCTGATACCAACTGTGACGCCCCCAAAATAGGTTCAATACCAACCCATTCTGAGTCGTCAAATACATGGTACAGAATTTCAAGTACAAATTTTTTATAACAAAAGGTCGTGAGAAATACGATCATACAACTGTGAGTTTCAATAAAAATCGTATATAATATGAAATATAAATACTCAAATTCAGTCCTCAATAATTATTATCTCACTATTTTACAAAAATAGTGAGGACTACTACTGCTTTACTCTGATCATCACACTGTTCTCCGACTAGTTCCCGCAACATTCTCATTCCCTGAAAAGGACAATAGATGAAAAGGGTGAGCTCAACTAGCCTAGTAAAGAATATTATGACTAATGAAAAACAAATTATCGTTAGCCTTCAATAAATCAGATAAAATATTATGGACAAAAAGTTTTAGATCAATATTCGCAGCGAAAAAAATAATTCATTAGAAGAGTTAAGTAGGGAATGAAGTCTATTATCTTCTATGATTTAAAAGTCCATCATCGATATTTTATCCATGTAACATCAATCAATATACATCTTGAATCAAATATTTATCTTTGCACTACGGGCCAAAGATATTCATTTGTATTACCAGTTGGTCATGTCCATCTCAACACCAGTCCATCTTTGTACTACGGGCCAAAGATATTCACCAGGTAATCATTCATATTTGCTCTACAGGCTAAAGATATTCAGTCATATCACCATTTAGGACTGAGGATGATGAAAAATAATATAAATAACGAATCCAGTGAGATAAAGGACAAAAATTAGGGATTCGAAATTTAGTTTATTCAAGTTCAAGAATACTCCATAATAATCAATTGTAGAGCAAAATAATACTTATATATATATATATATATATACTGAATAACTTTCTATCGATTATTTTAAAAAAAATGAGTAAGTGGGGGGTCTATATAATAAGCAAAACTTATAACAAATACTTCAATAAACCCCCCTCTATTTATCTCAAATCACTTGGCTTCAATAAACATATTTTTAATCAACAATTATTCATCATTAATATTATAATTTGCAATATTAACAATCAGATCATTCTCAGAAAAGAGGGGGCTTTCCGATAAGGACTTCTCCTTATTGGCGCGCAATTAGATGACCAAACTCCTTTCCTCGACAGAACTTTCTAGACATTGTCAATAATGCAAATAATAATATGAATAACTTTGTCGTCTCAATTATTGATTTAGTAATATAAAATATTGTGCAGATGATACTGTGACAATAATTGAATCAATAATATGAGATACTATGCATAAACTATTGTAAGACCCCAACTTTTATGAATAAAGATTTAATTTTCTTTATATATTATTTCGAAATAGTAAGGTGTTGATTTGATAAATGTGAAAGTTAAGGGTGAAATGTGCAAAATTTTCAAAATGAGCAAGTGGTTATAAAATATTCTTGTTGTCGGGGAATATTCGTTTGGTCGTGGAATATTCTTGTTGTCGGGGAATATTCGTACGACGGCGCAGCTATTTGTGGGCCCCCACAATGGAATAACTGTCGGATATAGAAAGCGACAGAAATAACTTTTTACAAAATAACGGCGTGGTTGTTACCGTTAGTACTGTTGAAATACCCGGTGGTTAAAATACAGTGATACACGGTGTTGCATAGTAGCACACGGTATTGCACAGTATTTCGAATTATTGAGTCTTACGTGAGAAGCCATTACTCAATTATTGTTACAGTAATTACTGTTCAATATTTTATATTATTGACTCAATAATTGCTACGTTGATATTTTATATTATTGACTCAATAATTGCTGCATTGATATTTTATTGACTCAATAATTGCCACGTTGCTATTTTTTATGATTGATTCAATAATGGCTACAGTTGATATTTTGTAGTATTGATTCAATAATTGTTGTTGCACAGTATTTCACGTTATCAACTCAATAATTTATATTATTTGAATAATATTATTAGATAGCATTATTGACAATGTCTAAGGAAGTTCTGTCTAGGAGGGGTTATTTAATTGCGCGCCAGTAAGGAGAAGTCCTTATCGGAAGGCCCCCTCTGTCCTGGGAACGACCTGGTTGTTAATATTGTAGTTCTATAATATTATTTGTGAATAATTAATTATTGATTTATATGATAAGGAAATATTTATTTTGTGGATATAAAAGAAGGAATTTGTGCTGATGTGTTTTTATCAATATTTTGGTGTGAGAAATCATCTGTTTTTGGATTTCGGATAATTTATGTTTGGAATTTGGAAAAACTTCCTTCTGCAAAGTTGTAGAGAATTAAATTTCCTATAAAAGGACACATCATTTGTATTTTTCTGACAAAGGGGCTATTTATTATGAATTATTGAAGTTTCGGAAAATAAATATTTTTTAAATAAAAGGTGGGCCCCACTTTTGTTGGTTTGTTGAAAAATCAAAATTTTTGGGCAGCAGCCAGGCGGCGGAAGAAAAAAAAATAAAATATTATTATTTTATTCATTTAGTCTCCTTTGGCATCCTAAGCTTTTCCTATAAATAGGGTGCTTAGGTTAGAATTGAAAATCACACCAAAATTCGAAGTTTTCTATCTCTATAATATCGAGCGTATTTTTGTGAGTATTTCAATACTTTGAGAGTTACTATTCAGTACAAGCTTTCGTCGGTATTATATCCGATATTCCAGTCAGAGATACTGTTCTTTTGAGGTAAGGGATGCTATTTTCTTTCGTAAATGATGTTATTCTTTTCAATATCATTATACAGAAATATTGTCATGGATTTTATGTTGAAATTCTTACTTTTTCCGTCGGGGTTACTATTCACGTATACGGCACTATTCACGTATACGGCACTATTCACGGAAAAAATTTATTTTTCTTCTATTTGTCCAAATTACTTGTTAAGGTTACTATCTTTGATTGTATCCAAGTTTTGAGCTCTATTCTTGAATTTTGCTCCATAATTGATTATTACGAAGTATTTTTGAATTGGATATACTGAAATACGAATCCTTAGTATTTGTCTTTTATCTCACTGGATTCGTTTTTTTTAAATGTTTTTCATCATCCTCAGTCCTAAAAGATGAATGATTACTTGATGAATATCTTTGACCTGTAGAGCAAAGATGAATGATTACCTGATGAATATCTTTGGCCTGTAGTGCAAAGATGACAGGTGTTGAGATGAACATGACCACTGATGATACAAATGAATATCTTTGCCCTGTAGTGCAAAGATGAATATTTGATGAGATGAATATTGATTGATGTTACAGGGATAAAATATTGATGACGAACGGTTATTTCCGCTGCGAATATTGATCTAAAACATGTTATCAATAATATTTTATCTGAACTGTTGAAGGCTAACGATAATTTATTTTTCATTATCTTAGTCATAATATTCTTTACTGGGCTAGTTGAGCTCACCCTTTTCATCTGTTGTCCTCTTCAGGAAATGAGAATGTTGCGGGGACTAGTCGGGGGACAGAGTGATGGTCCGAGTTAGAGCAGTAGTAGTCCTCACTATTTCTGATAAATAGTGTGATAATAATTGTAATGAGGACTTAGTTTGAATCTTAATATTTTCTACATATTTGTACTGAGACTCACAGTTGTGTGGTCGTATTTTGCACGACCGTATGATATAAAGTTTGTATTTGAATTCTGTGCCATGTATTTGGCGACTCAGAATGGGTTGGGTTGAATGGACCTATTCTGGGGGCGTCACAGTTGGTATCAGAGCTTAGGGATATGATCTCTGGCGGAGATCGGGGAATAGAACTAGGAGGGGAGAGACGAGTAAATCCTTCGCTAGTGTGTCCTACCTAAGCTTATGTGGTATTTAATTGGTCAGTCGGAGCATAGGGTTAATATGTGATATGTTGACTTGTTTAATTAACCCTTGTTTTATGGCAGTATTTGAGAATGGCAGCTGAGAACGTTAACAACGAAGTGAATGAGACCGTAGAGACACCTTTAATCGTTAACCAGGAGAACGTGCAACAAGAAGGCAATGTTCATCCTGAAAATAACGCTGGTCAGACGATAAACGATGAGATGTTTAGAAGTTTTTTGCAGTTCATGCAAAATCAGACGAGGGAGACTCGTGTGCAACATACAGGTGGAGATAATAACAACACGCGAGCTGTCACTGCCAAGCAGTTCAAAGAATTGGGACCACCAGAGTTTCTGGGAAAGCCGGATCCGATCAAGGCGGAGACGTGGATTAAACAAATTACCAAGATATTTGATGTCTTGGGATGTACGGAGGAACAGAAGGTTCCATTCGCCACGTTTATGTTTCGTGGAGAGGCAGATTACTGGTGGGAGTCTGTGAAGCGTACCCAGCCTGCCGCACTCCAGATGTCTTGGGAAGCGTTCCAGAAACTGTTCAATGACAAGTACTTTCCTGAAAGTATTCGTCATATGAAGGAGGTAGAATTTATTAGACTCGAGCAAAACAACATGACGGTATCCCAGTACGAGGCTAAGTTCGCGGAGCTGTCCAGGTTTGCACCTCATTTGGTGGAGAATGAGGAACGTATGACGCGGATGTTTCTAAGAGGTTTGAAACCCGAAATACGTCAATACCTCATTTCTCATAAGTTTTCTTTATATTCGGATGTAGTAAACAGGGCCCAGTTATTAGAACGAGATAATGATTATGTTCAACCGAGGGACCACAACCAAGGTCGTACTAGTGGCAGCAGTCATCGGAGTAATGACAACCAGCGAGGAGGAAAGTATGACAGAAGCGGTAACCACTCCGGTGGTTATCGTGGCCATGATAGTAGAAGAAGCGAATCGGGGGGAGATTTCAAGAAGAGAAGGTACAACAATGAGAACACGAAGATGTCAACATCAGCACCAGCATCAACTGTTTCGAGGGGAGGAGAACGACCACCGGTCGTATGCTTTAAATGCGGGAAAGAGGGACATATCAGCCCAAACTGTCCACAACTATTCAAAACATGTTACAACTGTGGAAAGGAAGGACATATAGCTCGAGATTGTCCTATAGCGAAACCAAGCTCAGCGGGGGTGGTGATTCCAAAGGCGGTTGCAGACAAGTCAAAGTCGGTGATTCCTGGAAGAGCGTTTGTCGTTACAGCCCAAAACGCGAAGAATCCACACGAGGTGATTACGGGTAAGCTGATCATAAACTCTTGCGAAGTTTATACCTTGTTAGATACCGGTGCTACCCATTCCTTTATTTCACCTGCTTGTGCTCAACGTTTGAACTTGACTTCTGATAAATTAGACTTTGACTTATCTGTTGAAACTCCGTTAGGAGAAACCTTTGTTACATCTACAGTTTATAAATCTTGCTTGATTCAGATTGGTACCCTTACCTTACCTGTTGATCTTATATCTTTGAAAATACTTGCATTTGACGTGATTTTAGGAATTGACTGGTTAACCACTTACCATGCCAAAATTGATTGTTTTCGTAAGGTTGTTAGTTTTCATATTCCTAATCAACCTGTTGTGCGAATCCAAATCACCAAACCACTAAAATCAGTCAATATCATTTCAAGTCATAAAGCTATTCGTTTATTGAAAAACGGATGTCAAGCTTTCTTAGCTCATGTCACTGATCTAAATCAGAATACATCAGATTTGAATGATATTTTCGTTGTTAATGAGTTTCCTGATGTATTTCCCGAAGAACTTCCCGGTCTACCCCCAGAACGTGAAGTTGAATTCTTTATTGACCTTGAGCCCGGTACAAAGCCCATTTCTAAAACCCCATATCGAATGGCTCCTATTGAACTTCAGGAGTTAAAGGTCCAATTACAAGAGTTGTTAGATATCGGTTTTATTCGTCCTAGTACGTCTCCTTGGGGTGCTCCTGTTTTATTCGTAAAGAAGAAAGACGGGAGTATGCGACTTTGCATTGACTATCGGGAGTTGAACCATGTCACCATCAAGAATAGGTATCCGTTACCTCGTATTGATGACCTGTTCGACCAGTTGCAAGGAGCGCAATTTTTTTCAAAGATCGATCTTCGTTCTGGATATCATCAGTTGAAGATTAAAACTGAGGATATTCCAAAGACTGCTTTCAGAACACGGTACGGGCATTATGAGTTCTTAGTCATGTCTTTTGGATTGACTAATGCTCCTGCTGCTTTCATGGATATGATGAACCGTGTATTTAAGGAGTATTTAGATCAATTCGTTGTTGTCTTTATTGATGACATTCTCATCTATTCTAAAAGCCGTGAAGATCATGAACACCACTTGAAGCTGGTACTTCAAAAGCTTCGTGAGAACAAGCTATACGCCAAGTTAAAGAAATGCGAGTTCTGGCTTGAGGAAGTAGCATTCCTTGGGCACGTGGTATCGAAACGTGGAGTATCTGTTGACCCGGCGAAGATTGAAGCAATACAAAGCTGGGAGCAACCTAAGTCGGTGACGGAAGTACGAAGCTTTCTGGGCTTAGCTGGTTATTATCGGAGGTTTGTAGAGGGATTTTCTCGAATCGCTACTCCATTAACTCAGTTGACTCGGAAAGATACGAAATTCGTTTGGAGCGAAGAATGCGAGAAGAGCTTCCAAGAGCTCAAGAGGAGACTTATTTCGGCACCTGTTCTGACAATACCATCTGGTTCGGATGGATTTGTTATCTACAGCGATGCTTCAGGCAAAGGGTTAGGATGTGTTCTCATGCAACATGGGAAAGTCATAGCCTATGCCTCGCGACAACTCAAAGAATATGAGAGGAATTATCCTACTCATGATCTAGAGTTAGCAGCAGTCGTTTTCGCGTTGAAGATCTGGAGACATTACTTGTACGGAGAGAAAGTGGAGATTTATACAGATCATAAGAGCCTTAAATATTTCTTCACTCAGAAGGAACTCAACATGCGACAACGACGTTGGCTTGAGCTGTTGAAAGATTACGATCATACCATCCAATACCATCCTGGAAAAGCGAACGTGGTAGCTGACGCGTTGAGTAGAAGATCATATGTGGGAACGAGTGCGATGATGTCAAGTATACGCGTAGAACCAGCTTTGCTTGATAAAGTTAAAGCTGCTCAAGCTACAGATGCGGAGCTGATGAAGATGAAGAAGAAGGTGCAAGAAGGTGCAATTCCAGAAGCAAGAATCGATGAAGAGGGAATACTTCGAGTCAACTCCAGACTTTGTGTTCCTAACGATTTCGACTTGAAGTATAGAATCATGATGGAGGCACACAACACACCGTTTGCGATCCATCCTGGGAGTACTAAAATGTATCGTGATCTTCGACATACATTTTGGTGGAGCAATATGAAGAGAGAGATCGCAGAGTTCATCTCTAGATGTTTAAATTGTCAACGTGTAAAGGCGGAGCATCAAGTACCGAAGGGTCCATTGCAACCACTGGAGATTCTGAAATGGAAGTGGGAACACATTACGATGGATTTCGTTACGGGTCTTCCCAAGGTTTCTCAAGGCTTAGATGCGATTTGGGTTATTGTTGATAGATTAACCAAGTCTGCTCATTTCTTGCCGATACGAGAGACTTATTCCCTTGAACGTCTTGCTCATATGTACGTGAATGAAATTGTGAGATTGCATGGCATGCCAGTATCCATAGTTTCGGATCGTGATCCCAGATTTACTTCACGATTTTGGATCAGTTTGCAGAAAGCTATGGGTACGGATTTACGATTCAGTTCGGCTTATCATCCTCAAACAGACGGACAATCGGAAAGGACTATCCAAACTCTTGAAGATCTATTGAGACTCTGTGTTCTAGACTTCAAAGGGAGTTAGGATAAGTACTTACCATTGGTGGAATTCTCCTACAACAACAGTTATCAGGCAAGTATAGGCGTAGCTCCATTCGAAGCGTTGTATGGGAGAAAGTGTCGTTCTCCAGTATGTTGGGATGAGGTGGGTGAAGCAACATTGTTGGGACCAGAGTTAGTACGTATGACTACAGAAAAGATCCAAATAATCCGACAACGTATACAGACGGCACAGGATCGACAAAAGAGTTATGCAGATCTTCATCGAAAGGACGTGGAATTTAATGTTGGGGACCATGTGTTACTACGTATTACTCCGTGGAAAGGAGTTACGAGGTTCGGGAAGAGAGAAAAGCTCAATCCACGATTCATTGGTCCATTTGAGATTCTTGACCGAATAGGAAATGTGGCTTATAGACTCGCTTTACCTCCAAGCATGTCTCGTGTTCATAACGTGTTTCACATATCTGTGTTACGTAAATATGTGAAGGATCCAAACCGCATTATTGAGTTAGAACCAGACGAGATAGCTGAAGATTTAACGTACGAGGAGGTACCTGTCAAGATCTTGGATAGGAAGGAGCATGTCCTACGCTCGAAAATTATACCTCAAGTTAAAGTTTTGTGGAGAAACCATGCAATTGAGGAAATGACCTGGGAGTTGGAATCGGAAATGAAAGCGAAGTATCCTCACCTTTTCGACATACCAGGTACGTACGTCAATTTCGAGGACGAAATTTCATAAGGAGGGGAGGTTGTAAGACCCCAACTTTTATGAATAAAGATTTAATTTTCTTTATATATTATTTCGAAATAGTAAGGTGTTGATTTGATAAATGTGAAAGTTAAGGGTGAAATGTGCAAATTTTTCAAAATGAGCAAGTGGTTATAAAATATTCTTGTTGTCGGGGAATATTCGTTTGGTCGTGGAATATTCTTGTTGTCGGGGAATATTCGTACGACGGCGCAGCTATTTGTGGGCCCCCACAATGGAATAACTGTCGGATATAGAAAGCGACAGAAATAACTTTTTACAAAATAACGGCGTGGTTGTTACCGTTAGTACTGTTGAAATACCCGGTGGTTAAAATACAGTGATACACGGTGTTGCATAGTAGCACACGGTATTGCACAGTATTTCGAATTATTGAGTCTTACGTGAGAAGCCATTATTCAATTATTGTTACAGTAATTACTGTTCAATATTTTATATTATTGACTCAATAATTGCTACGTTGATATTTTATATTATTGACTCAATAATTGCTGCATTGATATTTTATTGACTCAATAATTGCCACGTTGCTATTTTTTATGATTGATTCAATAATGGCTACAGTTGATATTTTGTAGTATTGATTCAATAATTGTTGTTGCACAGTATTTCACGTTATCAACTCAATAATTTATATTATTTGAATAATATTATTAGATAGCATTATTGACAATGTCTAAGGAAGTTCTGTCTAGGAGGGGTTATTTAATTGCGCGCCAGTAAGGAGAAGTCCTTATCGGAAGGCCCCCTCTGTCCTGGGAACGACCTGGTTGTTAATATTGTAGTTCTATAATATTATTTGTGAATAATTAATTATTGATTTATATGATAAGGAAATATTTATTTTGTGGATATAAAAGAAGGAATTTGTGCTGATGTGTTTTTATCAATATTTTGGTGTGAGAAATCATCTGTTTTTGGATTTCGGATAATTTATGTTTGGAATTTGGAAAAACTTCCTTCTGCAAAGTTGTAGAGAATTAAATTTCCTATAAAAGGACACATCATTTGTATTTTTCTGACAAAGGGGCTATTTATTATGAATTATTGAAGTTTCGGAAAATAAATATTTTTTAAATAAAAGGTGGGCCCCACTTTTGTTGGTTTGTTGAAAAATCAAAATTTTTGGGCAGCAGCCAGGCGGCGGAAGAAAAAAAAATAAAATATTATTATTTTATTCATTTAGTCTCCTTTGGCATCCTAAGCTTTTCCTATAAATAGGGTGCTTAGGTTAGAATTGAAAATCACACCAGAATTCGAAGTTTTCTCTCTCTATAATATCGAGCGTATTTTTGTGAGTATTTCAATACTTTGAGAGTTACTATTCAGTACAAGCTTTCGTCGGTATTATATCCGATATTCCAGTCAGAGATACTGTTCTTTTGAGGTAAGGGATGTTATTTTCTTTCGTAAATGATGTTATTCTTTTCAATATCATTATACAGAAATATTGTCATGGATTTTATGTTGAAATTCTTACTTTTTCCGTCGGGGTTACTATTCACGTATACGGCACTATTCACGTATACGACACTATTCACGGAAAAATTTATTTTTCTTCTATTTGTCCAAATTACTTGTTAAGGTTACTATCTTTGATTGTATCCAAGTTTTGAGCTCTATTCTTGAATTTTGCTCCATAATTGATTATTACGAAGTATTTTTGAATTGGATATACTGAAATACGAATCCTTAGTCTTTGTCTTTTATCTCACTAGATTCGTTTTTTTTAAATGTTTTTCATCATCCTCAGTCCTAAAAGATGAATGATTACTTGATGAATATCTTTGGCCTGTAGAGCAAAGATGAATGATTACCTGATGAATATCTTTGGCCTGTAGTGCAAAGATGACAGGTGTTGAGATGAACATGACCACTGATGATACAAATGAATATCTTTGCCCTGTAGTGCAAAGATGAATATTTGATGAGATGAATATTGATTGATGTTACAGGGATAAAATATTGATGACGAACGGTTATTTCCGCTGCGAATATTGATCTAAAACATGTTATCAATAATATTTTATCTGAACTGTTGAAGGCTAACGATAATTTATTTTTCATTATCTTAGTCATAATATTCTTTACTGGGCTAGTTGAGCTCACCCTTTTCATCTGTTGTCCTCTTCAGGAAATGAGAATGTTGCGGGGACTAGTCGGGGGACAGAGTGATGGTCCGAGTTAGAGCAGTAGTAGTCCTCACTATTTCTGATAAATAGTGTGATAATAATTGTAATGAGGACTTAGTTTGAATCTTAATATTTTCTACATATTTGTACTGAGACTCACAGTTGTGTGGTCGTATTTTGCACGACCGTATGATATAAAGTTTGTATTTGAATTCTGTGCCATGTATGTGGCGACTCAGAATGGGTTGGGTTGAATGGACCTATTCTGGGGGCGTCACAACTATTATGGCAATAATTAAATAAAACTGAGTGACTTCTCACGTAAGTATCCATAATCAAGGATACTGTATAATACCGTGTGCTACTGTGCAACCACGCGTATTACTGTTCTTTTATAACCTGGTATTTCAACAGTTTTAAATGTAAAAGTTTTGCCGTTATTTATAGAAAACTTATTCTTATCGTTTTCTTCATCCGACAATTTTTCGTTATGGGACTCACAAATGATTGTGCCGTCGTACTAATATTCCCCGACAAAAAAGAATATTCCTCGACCAAACGAATAATTTCCGACACAATGAATATTTTATGGCCACTTGCTTACTTTGTAAAACTTGCACGTATCACCCATAACTTATCAAAGTTATCAAATCAACCCCTTACTATTACAAAATAATATATAGATAAAATTTAATTTTTTATTCATAAAAGTTGGGGTCTTACACCTTCGGTATGGAATGACTCGTATTCTAGCCAGGAATGGAATGACTTCTTTCACCAACTATTCCATTCCCTTTTCTATTTTATTCTATTCCTTCAACGATTACATTCCTCCAATCCAAACATAACCATTTTTTCCTTAAATTTGATTTTTTTTAAACTGTGCACACTTTCTTCCTGTCCTTATTTCTTTCCCTAATATGTTCTAGCAGTTATATGAGTTTTGTGTTTATGGGGATGAGGATGATAAAATCCCAAACGCATGAATAAACTTCTCATTTAGAGCTACTCCTTTAATTCCCTCTTCCTGTTGCTTTAATTATTCACACTAAAACTTCATGCAATTTTCATTTCACACCTATTGCACAACACGAAACCTACAATTTGTGACCCTTTTTTTGAACTTGTCGTTTGTAGATTTTAAAGAAAAATAATGTTACTATCACATAAACAATCTCGCATAATGCTCACATACACACATATATATTACGGATCCCACATATTAGGCGGGGGCCCACAGTATGTATGTGAGCATTATGTGAGTTTTTTTATGTGATAGTAGCATTGTTGATATTACTCCATCCGTCTAATTTTATTTTGTCATACTTGACTTTTTATGATTAAATTGATTTTATTTAAAATCAAAATTTGTTCTTAAGTTTTATTTTTTTTATTTTTTTGCTACATTAACACACGCCCCCAACACACACACACCCTCGTTGCTAGCACCACCAAGCTCCTTTAGGGCCCTTGCTATACCTACAATCCACCTTTTATACTTTTCTAGTTAATGCAAAAATCCTTTAATACATTTGATTAATTATTAATCTTAAAATTGGTCAATTTGATCATAACAAGTCAATTAGAACAACTAAAGTCGGACAAAAAGAATAATTTATTTATCTTTCATCTTTTTCGGTGAATTTGAAGGAAAATATTGAGATTTTATACTCGTCTTAATTAATCCAACAAAACATTAGTTATATCTATTAATTCTTGTGTTTATATATATAATACATCCTCTCTAGTCCCTTACCACTAAAAGTTAAATTCTTTCTCCTACTTTTCTCTCTCATGGATACCGAATCAAATGATTCAAGAGTTGTGATGTTACCATGGCTGGGCCATGGTCACATATCACCATTTCTGGAGCTAGCCAAGAAACTCTCAAGAAAAAGCTTCCAAATCTATTTTTGCTCCACACCCATAAATCTCAATCCCATCAAGAACAAAATCTCTGATTACAACTCCATAGAACTAGTGGAATTCCCTTTACCATCTTCCCTGAACTCCCTCCCCATTTCCACACAACAAATGGCCTGCCCCCACATCTCATGTCCACCCTTGCAAAGGCCTTTGAAATGGCCAGCCCCAATTTCTCCCAAATCTTGAGAACTCTTAATCCTGACCTCATTATATATGATATTAACCAGCCATGGGTGCCTAAGCTCGCTTCTTCCCATCAAATTCCTGCAGTTCATTTCCAGACATCTGGGGCCACAGCCTCTACTTATTTCTATTGTTTGGTCAAGAATCCAGGAATTCCATTTCCATCTGCCAAAATATGTCTCAATCGGCCCGAACTGGTCCAAAATCAGTCGGCCTCCGAGGGAGGAGGGTGATGAAAATAGGGTGTTTGAGTGCATTAGCAGCTCAAACGAAATCATGTTGATCAAAAGTAGTAGAGAAATTGAGGGGAAATTTCTTGATTGTCTCTCTGCTTTGATCAACAAAAGGATTGTACCCGTTGGTCCACTGGTTCAAGAATTAGTTCTCACTAATCAAGAAAATGATGACAACATTATGCAATGGCTAAGCAGAAAGCAAGAACTCTCAACCGTTTATATGTCCTTCGGGACAGAGAGTTTCTTGTCCAAGAGAGATATGGAAGAATTGGCTTATGGGGTCGAGCTAAGCAATGTGAATTTCATATGGGTGGTTAAATTCCCACAAGGGGAGAAAACCAAGGCTGTTGAGGCACTGCCAGAAGGGTTTCTCCAGAGGGTAGGAGAGAAGGGGATTGTTGTGGAGGGGTGGGCCCCACAGGCCAGGATTTTGGGGCATAAAAGTGTTGGTGGGTTTGTGAGTCATTGTGGGTGGAGTTCTGTTATGGAAAGTATGAGCTTTGGGGTCCCAATCATAGCAATTCCGCTGCAGAATGACCAGCCATTGAATGCTAGGCTTGTGGTGGAAGTGGGGTTTGGATTGGAGGTTGAGAGGGATGAAAAGTTGGAGTTTGGGAGGGGAGATGTTGTAAGAGTTGTGAAGGAGGTGGTGGTAGAAAAAAGGGGGGAGATTTTGAGGAGGAAAGCAAGGGAATTGAGTGAGGAAATGGAAGTGAAAGGAGAGGAACAAGTGAATGGTGCAATCAAGGAGCTAAAAACACTTTGCCACAAGAATTATTTGGACTAACTAGGAATCTAAAAAGCACACAGGTTGTTTTAGTTATTAATTTGAAAAAAAAAGATAAAGTTTGTGGATAAAATAGTGAGATATTTAAAAGAGAAAGTTAAATAAAAATAAAAATAAAAATAAAAGTGAAGTCAAAATGAACGTTTTATAAGCACTATATGAGTCCTATTTTTTGTGAACAGTTGGTGCACATAATATTATCCTTTCAACAATGATATTTGGTTTTTAAATTATATTATGTGCATCAACTGTACACAAAAAGTTGTGCACTGGGTGTATGACCCATGTATTACTGACCAATGAAAATGCGTAAAACATTTAATTGTAAGCCTCACTTTTTACTTTCTTTCTTTTTTTAAAACTACAAGTGAACAACTTTTTGTGTTAATTAGTGTCCCTAAAATTACTCTTGATTCGTATATGCAAAAATAAGTAGAAATATTTACTTCTAAACGTGGTAGATAATAAATTTTGTTGTTCGATATTCCATTAATTAATGTTCACTACTATCATTACTGCTCTATTTTATTGTGTGTTTTTTTTCAATTCTATGTTAATTGCAATCACATTTGACATAAATTTAGTCTTTTAAACCCGCGATATATCCCTAATATTAATTTAAAATTTGATAGTGGTGGTGCGTGCATACTAGAAATGATATTAAAAATATGATGACAAATTAACAAAATTATGCTACATTATTTGATAATAAATATCTTTAATTTTTGTAATGAAATAAAAAAATCTTTAATTTTAGATTGGTGGAATAATTTTAAATGTTTTTTTGATAATCCATAACGTCTCTCCTTATTCATGGAGTAATGGACTAAGGGAGTGTTTGATAAAAAGTAAATGAATCTGAATCTGAGGGGTTGTTTGATAAAAACTGAATGAATCTGAATCTGAATCTGAACGAGCTGAATCTGAATGAACTGAAGCTGAATCTGAATCTGAATGAAAAAAATTATTTGATAATTGATACGCCTAAAACATCTGAATAATTATCTTTTACTATTTTACCCCTCTAAATTATGATGAACAAATAAATAATTTTGTCTGGACGTATTATCAAACAAAGTATTTAATAATTCAAACAATTTTTAACACTTTTACGCAGTCGAACAAATATAGGTAAATTTTCAAATTCCATAGATTACCCACTTGTTAAAAAACCCATTTCAGAAACCATACCCACTGAAATTATTATGCGTATTTAGCAAAAAAGAAGAAGAAATTATTATGTGTTTATGTTCCTGTATATCAGCACTTTCCTCTTATGTTAGGTCATTTTACTGTGAGAAGTGATGTGTACAATTTTGGGGTGGTTCTTCTTGAGATGTTATCCGGCCGACGAGCAGTCGACAAGAATAGACCATCTGGAGAGCACAACCTGCTGGAATGGGCAAAGCCTTACCTCGACAATCGTCTCGACGACCAATACTCCATAGAGGTGACCCTTTTGTTCTCCTAATCGGATATATTGTACCTGTCTCGATAGTAACCTTATCATACTTTGAATGATTTATTACTTTCCATTTAGATTTTGAAGTAAAGACGCAAAAAGAGATGGAGCATGGTAGCTGAAGAGGATCGAAGAAGAAAAAAATGGATTGAATTGAAGTAGAGAGAGGGAGTGAAGTTTGATTTTAGAATAAAGGATACAATAGTAATATTTTAAATTGTGAAGGGTAGTTATTATTCAGAAATTGACCTGACCGAATCAGCTGGGTTTTTGAGGCTTACCGAATCAGAAGTATTAAGAACCATTCAGTGCATCTAATATTTTATCAAACAAACTTAATAGCTGATCAATTCAGATTCAGAAGCATTCAGATCTATTAAGGGCTAAACAAACAGCCCCTGAATCTGAATGAGCTGAATCTGAATCTGAATGAGCTGAATCTGAATAAAAAAAATTATTTAATAATTAATATGTCTAAAACATCTGAATAACAGTCTTTTACTATTTTACCCCTCTTAAAATAGTAAGGGAGGGATAGAATTGGAGAGAATGTCTATTTGCGTAAAAAAACCTTATTCAGCCCATTCAGGCCAAATTTTTTAAAGGAATCGCTCAGTCCTACTCAGCCCAATTCAGATTTGCAAACTCGTAAACAAATACTCTTACTAGCTGATTCGCTCAGTTTTTTATCCATTCAGACCCATTAAGCTGCTATAAAACAGCCCCTAAAATTATAACTTAGGCTCTGTTTGTTTCATGAAAAATATTTGCCGTAAAATGATTTTTTGTAAAATATTTTCCGATGAAAATGACTTGCTTTCTCTTGTTTGGCTGCTAAACTGAAAAAGGCCATCATCTTCTCTACTTGAATTAATTAATTTTTTTTTGCTATAGTTTGTCTTTTTTATAATATATGCTGCATTATAATAAATAAATAAAGAGTAATGCTAGGGGTATTATTTTTTTGGTCTCAAATGCGTCTCAAAATGATATGGCATTGAAAATTTTAATAATAATTTATTACTTAGCCAATCACATAAGATTTACCTAACCAATGTTATTGTGACACATTATTTGAGACATTTTTTTAGGCAAAAATTTGAGATCCTACCATCACCCATAAATAAATTGAGTTACATGGAATTTGAATCCCCCAAGTTTATCCCATTTTGTATATTGTATCTTATACTTCAAAACGTGACACTTTGTATCTCGCATTTTTAGTGAACGACACATAACACCCTCTTGCCCAAAGTTCGTCTCTAAAAGTGCAAATCGACACTTCCATGTCACTTTTGGCGACAAATTTTGGGTCAGAAGGTGTTTTGTGTTGATTCGCTAAAAGTGAGAGATGTAAAGTGTCACGTCTTGAAGTATATGATGCAATGTGCAAAATGAGATGTATTTAGGGGATGCAATATGCAAAATGGTTAAATGGGGGTTATATTTGGGGATGTAATGTGCATTAAACTCTAAAAAAATATTATCATTTTATTATTTTTTTCTAAAGAGAATTTTTTTTGACGAAATAAGATTGAATGAGAGCAGTATTACCAAATTCAAGAATTTAAAGATAAATTAGAGATATTGATATGAAGAAAATAATTGAGCAAACAAAAAAAGAATTAATTTGCTAAAGATGGATGAAACAAATAAAGAGAATAAAAGTAAAACTTATTAGTGATAGAGTTGGACAGTTTTTCTGAAAAAATGACTTACGGATCTCAAATTTGTAAGTCATTTTTTAAGGTAAAAAAAGCGTTTTTTGCTGATCGGAAATTGTTTTACGATTGACCCCGTTTTTCTTGACATGCCAAATAATGAAAAATTAGAAAAATTATTTCCGGAAAATATTTTACTTCAAACAAACGGAGCCTACTACACTTTGTCACCATTATATAGGAAATAATATATATTGCGACTTTACATGTCGACTTTTTTATTGTGAGTTATATCAATGAATCTAATTAGTAATACTTTTATCATATATTTGATACACTGGACTAATTTTATAATCCTATTAAATACTCCATCCGTTCCATATTAAATGTCCTAATTTCTTTTTTAGATGTTTCAAAATAAATGTCTTATTTCTATATTAGTAATTATATTTATCATATTCTTTCTCTTATACCCTCATAATCTATTTAATATATTTATTGAGAATGTGAGAGTTACAAAAAAAAATTATTTAGAGAATTAAATGACATAAAAAAAAGTAATTATTAGGGTAATAAAAAACTAAAAAAATAATTATTGGGGTCATAGAAAATAAAAAAATAATTATTGGAGTCATAGTAAAGTGCTTGAATTAATAAGTAATCAAAAAGGGTAATTTAGGTAAAAAAACTTTATTAATCAACGTGCTGAAATTTATTAGAATGTTTATTTTGAAACAGAGAGAGTATCATTTATTGATATTCGTCGCAATCGTAGACAAATTTTTTTGCAATCTATTATATATCAAGTTGGAAACCATAAAATGACCCGTTTACCACCATTTGGGCCAATATTGAAATGGGTTGAACTTCAAAACATTCCACACAATCTCTTAGTAGACATGAAAAAGAACTGAAAGCCCAAGGGATAATGGACTTGTCAAGGCCACAATAGAATAGAACTAAAAGATAATATATATACTCCCTTCCAGAATTTGATTGGTGGGCTATGAAGTTGGTGAAAATACTCTCCAGTGTCCTACAAACTCATGCAAAGAACAAATCCAGACGTGTAGTCTAATTTCATTTCTCTATCCGCAAGGTTTGTATTACTCTGTTTCTATGCATCTATATGCATATATAAATGTATACTTCTTTTTATCTATACTGAGCTTTGAGCTTGCTTTAATTTAATTTCCAATTGAATTGGATTAATTCAATCAGAAAGTTGAATTTCTGATTTATGGATTATTAAGGTGGTATACCAATTTCTGATTCAGAATTATTGAATCTGCTGTAAAATTTGTCCTGTATTACTTCATTTATTCATTATTATCTGAAAGTTGGTTATTAATGGCTGAAAATGGTTAAAGCCAATTTAGTCAGACCATACTTAGCATCTCAATACTGATGTTTGCACTCTCTTGTGTCTAAGCTGTTTGATGAAAGTCTCATTAGAATGGTGGAAGCAGCAGGTTCTATAGTACCACACCCTTTTGGGATATGCTTATGAAAAGTGTTTTTTTGTTTTATTATTTTTAAATTTAAGTTTTATACTTATTATAATTATTATGTTCTAATAATTGAATGTTGTTTGTAGTAAGATATACAAATCCCTCATATATATATTTTTTTAGCTTTTCCTAATTCTAATTTTATCAAGTGCTAGGATGTAGGAAAAGCAATGTAAAATAATTTTGTAGGTGCATAGAGGAATTATTGAGTGAGCGCTCTTTAGGAATCCAATAATGGAAATTATGTTCAAGTGCCAGGAAAGTTTGTTCATTTTATATGATATACTGATAGTCAAGTTAGGAATTCCACTTTTTTACTAACTAAGATAAGCTCCGCACGCCACATGTATTTGAATGAATGCTCACAAAGTAAGGCATGCATGAAACTACATGTGTGTTTTGACCCTTGTCCTTTTGAATTAAATCTTCTGCAATATTTCAGGCTTTGAACTTCAAAGCTGAGTCAAGATGATGGAAGGTATTTCTTGCAATTTATTTCTTTCTCTAAATCTCCTACTATTTAGAACTTATTCTTTGAAACTTCACTACCACTGCATGTCTACTTAAATTATTTAATCCTGCATATGTAGTTACTTAATAGTTTCTTCAGAATCTAACTTATGAAATCATTTGAAATTTGATTATCATGTAACATTTTATTGGGGTGTTGAGCGAGGAGCATGTAGATTTATTGTATTTGTATGCTTGTTTATATTGCTGAAGGTAACAATGGATCAACAAAACCTATCATGTCTCCCTATGATGAGGCAATGGATGCTTTGTCCTCTCTGATTACAAAGCGCACTCGTGCTGATAATAACAATAACGGAGATCGATTTGAATTTATGTTCAATTATCTCAAGGTAATCCTCTTACTAGATTTTGATATATGTGTTTTATAAATTTCAGCCTACTTCGTCTTTGAGCCAAGGTAATATGATTATGAAGTATAGATGCTAGAACTGGAGGAGCCAGTTTCCAAAATGAAGGTTATCCATGTAGCAGGAACCAAAGGAAAGGTAATAAGTTTGTATACAAAGGAGTGCAAGTTCGTTCAGATTCATTACTGAAGTAGCCTGCTTTAAATAAATTATCATGGTTGCATGCTTACAATTTCTAATATTTCTGGTCTGATACTTATGTTTACAGCAAATCAAGACGTCCTTAATGGATTCTTCATGTTTGCTTAGGGTACTTCAAATTGATTTTTGCAAAAGATGACTTTTTATGGCCATTAATCCATCTTCACTATCGGTTACAATTCTAGCTTTCTTAATCCTGTCAATGTTTCTGTTTGTCCTTGGCCACTGAGGCATGTGTTTAGTTGTTCATCTTGTATCTGTTGGTACTTTCTGCAACTTCAGCTGACAGAATTGTTCCTCCTTGGAAATTGAGTTTATAATTGCAATCAATAGATGGGGTGACTAGTGAGGATTTTCCATGTGTCGTGAGATGTCGCCATGACTATGGACTATGGTAGTAGAAAACTTGAAGAAACTTTTAAATTGAATAAGTTTTCAAGTCTTTTACACCAATTAATATGAAGGTTAAGCTCCCAACACGGTCTACTTAAAGAGAGGAGGGTGGACCAAGTATAAATGACCACTAATATCCTGGACTTACTGCCTTATTTAATCAAAAAGTCAGCTTTACAGTAGACCAGTTCCAGGAGTCTATAGGCTTTATTATCGTCTTGCATTAGTATTTTGCCATCTTTCCTCCTGGGTTGGCATATGTATGTTATACAACATTAGGTACCTCTCTCTGCCTTCCTTGTTGCTCTGTATCTACTAGCGATGTAACACAGATTCAATTGGTAGTGTCTAGTATGACTCTTACAATTGTGTGATTGAGTTTTTGGGAGACAGCAACACAATTCAGTAATCATCATCTAAATTTTCTTCACTCAATTTGTTTCGATAATTAAATAGAAACACTAACAGTGACTACATTGGGAGTCGAAACCACCTTTTCTTCACTCAATCTAAGCTTACCAATGTACAAGAGAACAATTATTTGAAGTCTATGGAACTTGAGTGAACTAGATAGTAGGTGCATTCCTGCAGCCCTCTGCTCGGGATCTATTTTCGGAGTATAGGAAAATAAAGATGCGACCTGTGCTCATATGCATGTCGAATCATATCATCTATGGCATCAATAATTCCTTTCTATTGAGGGTCCATGTATAATTGTCTATTCCAATCCTTCCTTGGCGGCGAGTAAGTATTTGCAAATTGATCAAACCTGTTGGACAGATTTTCCACTTCCAAGGAAAACTCTTATCTTCCCCTATAGGGTTTTGATTCTCAAAATAAAGTTTGTTCTTACTAAAACAAAACAAAAATAATCAAACAAAGTTTTTGCGGTGAACTGGAATACAAAGAAACCTTCAGAGGTAGCACCAATCCTGTTCATGGGGCTATGTTTTAAGCTGCGCTGTAAGCATCTGTAAATGATTTGGCCAAACTAACAATATTATTTGTTTTCGACATTTCTCAGTTCGTATAAAATGTATACATGCATGTTGATGTACTTTTCGTATAACGCACTATTAGATTCAAAATAATAAAATATAGTGCACTTTTAGATTTCATGGTTATTCTGTTGATTATTAATTTTTTACTTCCAGCAGTACTCGTGATTCAGTTACTTATCAAATCAAACAAACAAAACAAAAAAAAACTTGTGTTTAAGCATTCTTACATATCTGTACCTTTACATTTGCCGTACTGTATGAAATCAATTAAGAGCTTGTTTTTTATTTTGCTTGTTTCATTGGAAAAGAGTTGTCAAATATTTCTGTGAAATTTTTAAGCATATGAAATTGTTTCACTGATTATATTTCAACTAAAATTTATGAAGGGATCAACATGCACTTTTACGGAAGCCATATTACGTAATTGTGGATTCCGCACTGGGCTTTTCACATCTCCTCATCTCATTGACGTTCGAGAAAGATTTCGCTTGGATGGGTGAGGTTCTTAACATTGAATTAATGAATCTATGCAGATTGGCAAAAAGTTCTTCGAACTATTCTCGATATCTTTCAGAGCATGATTTCTTGATAAATACTAGTTTGACCTCCCAATTGCCCCAACCCCCAAAGATAACCAAAGAGATAAATGTTGGCCACCACATGTATAGAATTCGAGATTTTGGGTTCTGTTCTAGCAATGTTTTCTTTTGGCTTGAGTGGGCTGGGGGTAGGATATAGTGGTGAGGTTTCTTTATAAGGTGTAATCTTCCTTTAGCTCTATTTTCCCACTGTCGATGAAGACAGGATTGTGGCTAAATAGAAACTTGAAGCTAGGGTAAACGAGACCTTTTTAATTTTGAATTTGCTAGGGTTGGCACTAAATAATATAAATTATTTTTACTTTAGGGATTGCACTAAATTTTGGGCCCTACTTAAATGCCTACTGTACTCTCATTTTAGCAGAAAAAATTATGTAATTCTGCATACAACGTTGGGTGTGATATTGTATTTAAATTTGTTTCACTTGCAAGTTTGGTACGTATTTTTGAGATTTGTTTGTTTCCTTTCTATTTTATTGTCCCTTTAGTGAGGATACATGTAAAAGATACATATGTTTTCCTCCAGTTAAAGTGTGGAAATATCTAAAATAACGATGCAGATGCATTTGTTGACTTTTCCTTTCTTGTTGGTTATTTCAGTGTGGACATATGCGAAGAGAAGTTTTTGGCATATTTCTGGTGGTGTTTTGATAGACTAAAGGCATGCACATTTATATCAATTTCTACTATTACTTGTGTATTAACTGAGAGTTTTATATTGTCTTCTCAAGTATGTATGTTAAGAATGTTTTTTGTTTTCTACTTTTCTTGATTTATTTACATCTGGTTTCAGTTAAATCCTAAAACAAAATAATAGTAGCTCTGGAAGATGCTAAGTTCCTAACTGAGGTTGAGAGAGTCATTATAAAATTATTGTTGCACAATTTTTGGTGGTTGCTATGCAATTTTATGTGGATAATGGTTCATGTTTTTAGTGTCTTGAGTTAGAATTTTAATCCAGCTAATTTCTCTGAAACACAAAATATGCCAGTAAATATTGTTCGAATATTTTTATTTATTAAGTCTAGTAATTTCTGCGATGTTGTCTACTCTTTTTATAAACCATCCAACTTCCAAGGTCATGTATCAACTGGGGTGGAATCTTGTTGGGCCTTGAAGTTTTACAAGGGAATGAGTAGCAGAAGAAATATCAATTTACATAATGATGTTTTTGAATTTTTTTCAGTACCATCCACTGAGTTATGCAATTAGTAATGCAGAAATTTGAAGACTTCTCAATGTGCTTTTCCCTGATAACTTGAAAAGAAATATATACTAATTAGTTTCTAATGCTGATGTTTCCTCATCCTATCCTATTATCCTTGTTCCTAAATCCTACTTTTTTGTTACTTAACATGGTGTCTTTATGTCTCTGATGAGATGCTATATTCCCGTTATTTACGTGGGCAGGCATTGATTATATGAGGAAATGGTGTATGTATTCCTATATACTCCCCCCTGTCCCCAAAAGGATTAGCAAAATACAATTTGTACACATATTAAGAAAAGTAAAAGAAGAGGAAAGAGAGTAAAAAAAGGTTCCAAATTTATCTTTAGTGGCCCCACAAGATTATATAAAGTGTAAATACTTATACTTTTTGTATAGTTATGGACCCCACTAAATGACTAAGTTACTCTTCACTTTATGTACTTTATCTCATCCTTTTGGGACAAAAATATTTGTACCTTTAGTCATCCTTTTGGGGATGAGGGAGTATATATTTGCATGTGTGCGTGTGTACTCTGCAATTATTAGAAAAATCAAGGATATCTCGATTAGCGGTTGGCTTGCAGGTTTCGAAATCAATATATCATTGCATAGGCAAAAAATATTTATACACAAACTGCTCTAGGATCTGTCTAAATTCCTACTAGCTAGTTTTATTACATGAAACATTGGTTGATAAGGTATTACTAAGAGTTGATTCAAGCCATTGAAGTTTTACGAGTTTTTGGGAACGGAAAAAGTCCAGGTTTGCTGTTGGATTTAAATGAGGTTCCCTGAAATCATTGACACGAAGCAAGTCCATTGTATATTTATCACCCTTTTCTTTATTTATTTTTTAATTTTTCCCCCTGATCCCTAATTAGTAATAACAGAAGGACAAGGCATATGATAGTTTTAAACTAGCTTTTTTTTCCCTAGCTTTTACTCTCTGTTTCTTTTTCTTTATTTTTTTTCCTTTTCAAATTGATAAAAAAAAATGAAAACGTAGGACATGCTAAGATTGTTTGAATAATCTATTGATGTTATACTAACATGTATGCTGCAATATCATTTTGACACTAAATATCTGGTTTGCCTATGTGATGGGATGACGCTTGATTATATTTCTTATGCTTGCTTCAGGAAAGAACCAGTAATGATATACCGATGCCTACTTACTTTCGATTTCTTGCACTACTTGCCTTCAAGATATTTGCAGAAGAGCAGGTATTTGAGCATTTCCTTACCAATATCAAAACCTCCATTTGCCACTCTGCACATAGATACACAATCACTGTCTCTACCTAATATTATACAGAGTTTCGGTATAAACATCTTAGAATTTGTATTTTGTTCTCATGGATTAACTTTGATGCAGGTGGATGCTGTTATCTTGGAGGTTGGTTTAGGCGGAAAGTTTGACGCAACAAATGTGGTATGGAAAATCGAAAGGTTCATTCAAGTTGGAGAATAGTTTGTCCAAGATTTTAGAATTAACTTTCACTAATCAGTTGTGGTCATTTTTATGCTAGGATAAAGTTATTGGAATAAATGTCTTGAAAAATAAACAATGGCATCACATTTCAGGTTCAGTCACCAGTTGTGTGTGGTATATCATCTTTGGGGTATGACCACATGGAAATTCTTGGTTAGTTTTTTTCTCTATGATTCCTTTGACTGTCCGTCTTAAATCGTTTTTTGTTGTTGTATTCAGAAGTGCGTGTTAGATACTTTATTTGTTTTGTTAAAGATGCTAAAACATATCATCATACAATATTCTGCAGCATGCAACATTTGTCGCACTGACCAATATATACATGTTTGTACACACACACACACACACTCACACGTGTATATATCTAATTAACAAAACACAACTGATTTTGAATTTCCCGCTCACCCTAATAAACGATCAGAACCGTCTAAAGTTTGGGATAAATCTGACCGTCCATTATATCCTCTTTAACTTCGAAGGAAAAAAAATTACTCTCTCTCTCTCACTCTCAGATCCTCCTTCGTTCTTCCTCCTACCGAGCTTGCCCTCTGCCTCCTCCATTTTCTAGCGTCGGCAATCTCTCCTCTCCCTTCCCCTTCGTACGTAATGCCGGAGGCACGGGTAGTACGGCTAGTATATATACATATATACTTTGTTCCATAAAAAGAGTTCATTTGATTGTCTTCCTAGTCAATTCGCGAAATCCTAGATTCAAAATTGATGTGAATTTAATTGATTTTGATTTAGTGGAATAGCTAACATTGTAAACTCTACTTAAAAAAATATTATTAAGTACAAAATTGTTATGTCAAAAATTACAAAAATTTACTTCACAATTTGAATTTTAGGATTTCGGATCAAACTCAGATGGGACTCTTTTTGTGGAACGGAGGGAGTATATGTTATCACAACTCATCAGTCATTGTACCATTGCACAATTTAATGGTCAAATTCAATATATGGATTCCTTTGTTGCTACTACCAGCATTATACAAATACGAGGGATGCTATAGTTCAGATAGTGAAATATATAAGAAACTGATTCACCAAGAGTAAAACAAGAAGACTTGGTGAATGTTCAGTCTGGTTTGCTTGGGGCCGTGACTGGTAAAGTCGAATGAACATTTAATATTGCTGTAAATCTACTTTTGGGCAAAGAGGGAGCTACCTTATCCACGTAGATACTTTATTGTCTATGAACGATATTTCTTCTTTTCTAAATGACTTTATTCATCAGATTCAGAATAAACGTAATTTCTCAGTGGGGAATTTTGAATCATACTAATTTGATATTATTCATGAAAAATGTTCTGGAGATGAAATATGAGCTAAGATGAGTTTAGTAATATTAAAATCTTTCTTCAAACACCCAATCAAGGGTTTGAAAAACATTTTCATGTTCCATCTCCACCTACAAGTTGTTTTATATAAACCATTGAAGAGGACAGCATTGATCGGACTGAAACAATTTCCAGGCTTGTCAGACAGGTCGTTTTAGGATCAATTAAATGAAGAATAAATATATTTGTATTGTTTTTAATTTCTTTCCTAATCTTTCTGTTACACTTATTTGGCACAGAAAATGCCAACTGATATTTTTGTTTTTAACCTGAGAGTTGAATACTTCACAGGAATATTAAGCTGAGGTTGCAATTACCATCGTCTATAAGCTATACACCAAGTCAAGTCGACATGCACTTATACGTTATGTATTATAGTTATAATCTTTTGTATTGGGATTCCCAATTTAGCATCCGAGTATGCTGTAGCAATGTCTGTAAGTTTAGTGCTCATATATAAAAAAGTGTAGGCTATGTGCTTAAAGCATCAGCTCCCGTTTTAGTTTCAGTTACTACCTGTGCTGCCAGAGTTTTAGTTATCTTGGCTTTCAACATTTGGCAGACTAAAAAGAGCTAAAGCAGTTTAAACCATATCTTTTTGGTTCTAAGTTCAAACAATCTCGGTCTGTGTTTTATTTAGTTAGGTCACATTTCTTTCAAGCAGTAAGTCTAATGACTAAGTTTGCTTTGATATCTCTGATACCTAACGAGCAGGGAATACTCTAGGAGCAATTGCTGGAGAAAAGGCCGGTATCTTCAAGGTATTTGTCGCACACTCATTTTTTTTAAAATAAATTTTTTGCAGTAGGAACTGTATCTGATACCCAGATTTTTTTTTCTTGTTTTATTTTGTTTCCAGACAGTGAATTTTATTTTGTTGTGTTTACTTTTTTGTTCCTATTGGATACCTTTTGTCTTGATCCACCAACTGATGCTGTGACGCACAATAGTAAAAATTTATTTTTATTATCTTTATGATCTTAGCTACCTTTTTTGTCTTGGTCCGTCATATGATGCAGAAAGGAGTTCCAGCCTTTACAGTACCCCAGCCTGATGAAGCTATGCATGTGCTAGAAGAGACAGCTTCAGTGTTGGATGTAAGTTGCAGTTCATTATTAGGTCAACACAAAATTGAGAAAACATCTACTTTTTGAAGTGTAAATTGACTTGAATACTCAATCTATCCAACTCTGAAGCTACTGATTGAGTGGAACTAGCTGTTTTCGGGAATGAAAATTAAAGTCTTCTTATACTATATTGAGTGATTGCCATAAAACTTTGTGGCCAAATCATGAATTCCTTTCTATTCCATCCCAACTAAAACAAGTCTTGACCAAATATATTGCATCTATAACTTACAAAAGCATTTGACATTTGCTACAGAAAATACACTTTTACCATTTACCAAAAAGGCAAGAATATATGTCTGGTTATAATATAGTGCTCATCCTTTCAATATTAAGAAGCAGGTCACCTGTGCTCCACTAGACTGGAAAAATGAGAGTTGCTGTTTCTAAGGATAACTAGGCAAATTTTGCTGATTACAGGTACCTATGAATGTAGCAACTCTTTTGGACCCGAATTTGCTGAACGGCCTACATCTTGGACTTCATGGTGATCACCAATACTTAAATGCCGGTCTAGCTGTAGCATTATGCTCTACTTGGCTTCAAAAGGCTGGCCATCTTGAATTCAATTACCTGGAACAGACTGTAAGGTGTTCCAAATGAGGGTTTTTGTTTCCATTGTTTTGATCATTTTTAACAAAAGTCCTTTGATTTCTGCTTGGAAATAGACTTCTCTGCCTGAGCAGTTCATTGAAGGGCTTACAACAGCTACCTTACAAGGACGAGCCCAGGTTGTCCCTGATCAGTTCATTGATATTGAAAGGCAAGGAGATCTGGTGTTTTATTTGGACGGAGCTCATAGTCCTGAAAGCATGGAAGTATGTGCAAAATGGTTTTCTCTTTCCATCAAAAAAGATGACGAATATCAGAAATCCTTAAATAGTGATTCCAGAGCCTCAGGTGAACGTGTACATGTTTGCCATAATGGAGCCTCAACAAAGAAGTCCACACAGGTAAATGCCCATTCTTTGTATATTCCCCATCATCATGTCTCTCTCCTGTCAGCATGACATCACATTCCAACACATTTTAAATCTGGACCATAAAATGGAGAGGATCCTAATTCAACTCACTAGGGGTATGCTGAAAATGAATCCCATATGTAAGCGCAAAAGTAGAAAAGCAAGGAGAAAATAAAAAAATAAAAACAGTGAATAAGAAGAAATAAATAAAAGAATAGAAATAGGCGGGGAGAAGAAAGCACACACACTCACTCACGTATAGAAACATCCATATGAGTGAAGGTTTATAGTATACAGTTTAATCTGATCTTTGCTGGTGCATTTTTGGGAATACTGAATATATTAGTTATCGACGAGGAGAGTTTACTCCTCAATCGTTTATGACAATTAGAAAATAGTAAAGTTATCTATATACTGTCCATTAAACTATATTTTCAAACATTTTGCCGCTTGCTAATGGGTTGGAAGCTTCATAAGAATGTAAGTAACTGCTTTAAAGCACCTGTGATTTATGAAATTTGATAAACGAGTGTTTAGAAAGCGAAATCACTACTAGAATTTTTTTAATATTATTTTTGTAAGTAGTATAGAATATCAAAACTATTATAATTGGAAATCCCCTTGAGACAGCTCTTCTAAAGAACTATATTGTTACAGAACATTACATGTTTATAAGCAATTGTTGCTAGACTAAATGTATTGCTTTTTTGGCTCAACAATGACTTGCAATTTACGTCGATTTGAGCTTTTAGAAAAATATATTAATTTAAAAATACATCTTTATGCTATTTGCATCTACGTCTTCAAATAATTTCCTGTCAATTTGATTAAGTTTGAACATAATAAATCTCTAATTTCAAATTCCTTTTTTTTTTAATAATACGAACAAGAAATTGTCACGGAGCCAAGGCGGACTGTAGGCGGTAGTTGACCGCCAGGACGCCTAGGAAATAAGGCGTCCGCCATGGCATCCATATAGCGACAAGTCGTAAAAATGTACATTTTATACATTATTTATTTTACTTCAAAAGTATATTGCACAATAAAATTTTATACACACTAAAACCCAAAATATAATAAATAACACTATGAAAAAGTCTCCACTCTCTACTGTCTCTAGTTATAGCTTAAGCAAAGTCATCAACTATGAAGTCATTTACGTCTCCCTCACGAGCATCACTCTCATTCAAAGGAGTAGGGTCATGGGTTTGGTTGGGGTTAGGTTAGGTTAGGGTCATGGGTTGAGTTACTTGGGTAATTGAAAAAGTCCATAGGTTATGATGAGTTATGGTAAAAAGTGACTTAATCCCTTAATCTGGGTCCGTTACCAATGCGTGAGCCCTTCTCCAACGCCAGGATGCCTAGTCGTCAACGCCATGACAAGAAATTGTTGAAAATGTATTTTGATATCACTGCCAAGTTCAGCAACAAATAACATCTCCAATATTATGTTCAACCTAAATAGTAGCAATTCTAAATTGCATTAGGAAAGGATAATGTGTACTAACTTTGGTACGTGTTGTAAATTGAATGGTTTGATTTGGTAACTCCATAAGTAATTCTTGTGGCCACTTATGCAGATATTGTTGTTTAACTGTATGTCCGTGAGGGACCCACAGTTACTCCTCCCACGATTGATGAACACCTGCGCTAGTAATGGTAAATATTTCATTGAGAATCATCCTTTGTATTAGTCCATGGGTTATTATAATGTTGATTTGATTGTTCAGGAGTCCACTTCAAGAAAGCACTATTTGTTCCGAGCTTATCAGTTTATAACAAGGTCGGGACCAGTAACTTACCACCAACTGATTCCCAAGTCGATGTGTCATGGCAGTTGACTCTTCAAAGATTATATGAGTACATTATCCGTGGTGAAAAAGGTGGTAATCTTACCCTTTGAAGTTAAACATACTTTGACAGGGAATATGTTATGAATACCAATGTGAGCTTGTCATATGGGGGCAGATCTCACATTGATAGTATGAGATATCAATGTGGGGTTAATATAGGTTTGGACATCTTCTCTTGAATGGTTAGCTTTTCAGGAGGAGTTTGAGCCTATATTAACATCCCATTGATAGTATGAGATATCAATGTAGGGTTGATATAGGCTTGAACATCTTCTTTTGAATAGCTAGTGTTTGGATTCCGGATGCACTATGTAGGAGTATGTCGGAATTGTGTGAAATACTTGTTTTATTCATTGTCACTATAAAGCCAGTTGATTGATGGCAGGGGACCCAAAAAGTGCAGAGTTCCCAAGTGATTCAAGTAAAGATGATACTGAAAGACGTATTAGGAGGTGTGAGAACAGCGCTGTGTTTCCTTCACTCCGTTTGGCAATTCAATGGTTGAGGGACAATGTCGTACATAATCAATCTACTCGTTATCAGGTAATGTGTGATACTTATTCTGCACAAGAAATCTGTTCTCTCTCTCTTTAGAAAGATGCGGCATACGACTTACCTATAAAAAAAAGATTATCTTTTTCTATGAGGAAAAAAAAAATAAAAAATTGGGCAGGGGTACATGGCTGCTGATATTCTATCTTAAACTATCTCCAAAGAAGAAAAAGGTCCATAAATCTTGTTCCTTAGAAAAGACCTGCTTGTGGCAGAATGATTTTACACTAGTACAACCAAGTCTTTAAAAATTTAAAGAATATTTTGAGAGAATAGGCAACGTTTGATTAGGTGCCAAAAAAATTTCGACTCTGGTTTAACCATATCTAATTTGTAACATCATTTATGATTCTAAAAATATGATTAAACTGTAACCTAAGAAAGATCAAGTTGAAGGCATGACCAAGAAGCATGAAAACTAAGTTATTGCCACTCTAATTTTTACTGTTCGAAGAAGTTTTGGACTTTGGGGGAAAGAGTTGATGTACAGTCTAACTTTGTTCTTGTAGCTTTATGGCATTGGTTTCCTGGAAGTATGTAACTCCACTTTCAGCTGCATATGCATACATATATACGGTCCAGATCTTAGGCTCACCCAACTAAAAGCTCACCCAAGCTCAACCCCCTTTAGCGACGGACCGGGCGACGGTTTGGTCCGTTGTTATATATACAATCGTTGTCTTAGCTTTTAGCGTCGGACAACATATAGACGACAGTTGTATATATAGCGACGGACCAAACCGTCTTTCGGTCCGTCGCGAAAAGGGGGTGAGCTTGGGTGAGCTTTTAGTTGGGTGAGCCTAAGATCCTTATCGTATATATATATACATATATATATATATATATGAAAAAGGGAGTATGTGTCTTAAACACACACAAGCTGCTTGTGTGTGTCTTGCACCTAATGGCTAATACGACGTAGTAATGATTGATAAATTGATGAAATGTCAAAATAACTATTAATGAAAATGGTGAAATGTCAAAAACACCATTAATGAAATGTCTTAAAATAATAGGACAAACACACGTGTCTAAAATAGTGGTGCACAAATGATCCGCGTGCCTGACCTTGGTCCGGCCTGGGCTTGACCTGGTCAACAACGGGCCTGGTCAAACCAGGCCCGGCCTACAAGGCTAGGAACATACCATGATTTATTGACTAATATCCGGCCCGACCTGACCCTCTTAAAAGTCCGGCTTGGTTTACGGCCTGAGGCTTGGGCCTGGCCTTATGCAGTGATAGCTTGGCTTGTTACTTACCAGATTTCTGAAAACTTAGTTTGAGTCTTTTGATAAATTAATCAATCTCTTTTCCCTATATATATATATATATAATATTTAGTTTAGAGGTTTCTTATAGACTAATAATGCAGGGACAAAGGGTTTTATTTTCTTCTACTCTTTGGTTGATTTTGTCAGGTCCTTGTAACTGGTTCTTTACATCTTGTGGGTGATGTACTGAAACTAGTCAAGAGGTGAGGCATAGATCAAGTTTGCACCCCTCTAGTTGCATGTAATGCTGTCCATACCAGCTTTGGCATTCATTGCAGCAGATTTGGGATGAGTTACACATCTGATAACTTCTTGAATCAAGTGAATGGAACTGCTTTCAAGTGGTGTCTTACAGAAGTTGAACAGAGCCCTTGCGACTAGCATTCTTTGCAAGCATCTTTTCCGTTCAAGTTTTCTCACATGTTTGGAACGTAGGAAAACTCGAGGGGAAAAAGGAAGGAAAATGAAAGACAAAAAAAATCTAAAAGTTTACTGGAGCATTTTAAATCCATTTTTTACATTATATGTTAGCATTGTTCTTAATATTATATTTTTTAGAAGTATAGATAGTTATATTTATCTTCATTAATTTTCATCCATGTATGGAGAGAGTATTTGTGGTTCAATGAGGAGAATTAGTAATAGGGATGGTTCAATATAGCTCCTAGTTATGTATTAGAGGATGATGAGATCAATTGGAACTGAACTTATTCATGCTACATGTTACTGATTATGCCAAATGTTAACATTCTGTGTACAGGATATGTATCTCCAGGTATCCCACTAACCAAAGAGAAGCATACCAAGTTAGAAAGAACAAATTTTCGTATAAACAAACAAGCCAATAAGTTGTTATATTACCAAGTGCAAGTTGTGCAACTCAACTACTTTTACAAGATCTCTTCAAATGAAGCTTAAGACAGGATTGCAGATAAATATAACCGATATAATATTCCAAAAACTAATCAGATAAATCTATACATGAAGTCCCCCAGAAAGAAGGTCCTGCCTAACCAACTCGATCACATCTATACACTCTCAAACCAGTCATGCCATTTTTGTCTATTTTTCTTTTCAAGTATATTACTTTCTCTCACCCTCCTAACTACAATGACGACTGGCATCACTTCAACCGGACAATGAGTAAGGACCCTTCTCTTTCAGTTAAAACAAACCCGCAAACAAGTTGTAAATCATACAACAGCTAGTTCCAAGAATAAGCTTACAAATCAATATTCGGAAAGGATCAGAAGGCTAAAATATCAGGCTGATGCTCACAGTAATTGGCGAAGCTGCTGTGTTTCTTTGCGTAGCGATTGAACTTCTTTCATGAGCTCAGCTTGGTTTTCCAGGATTGAGTTCATCACACTTGAGGTTTCCATCTGTAATGATTTCGGAAGTGAGTAAAAAACAACTAGAACAAAAACATAACCAGGACAGTTTTCAGAGTGTACCTCCTGCATGTGAAATTGTCTTATAATTTCTATATGAAGATTCCTCATATCTTCGTGAATGGATTTCTGGAATGAAGCTAGAGTTTCTTCAAGAGTGCGCTGAAACAACTGAAGCGTAAAGGAAGTTCCCTGCTGTGAGTCAGACTGTGACGGAGTTTTCCGGGGTTGTGTAATCCCACCCTGCCAGAAATATAGTAAGTAAACACACAGCATCTAACAAATATTTCAAGGTTAATTTGTAATGCTTCATCATCGAACACACTTTCACCACGTTTCATTTGAAACAGCAAATGATCAAGTCAATGCTGGCCACTAAGTCTGACCAATGGATAACCTTGATGTTTTCAATAAGCACAAAGGTGAAAGCGTGATGATGATAATTCAGCACAAATAATTTGTTATGCTTACATCCACAAGCATACACCTTGATGATTGGATTCAATAACAGGTTAAAACATAATTTAGTGCGTTAAGCATCTGATAATTTCGTACATTCATAGAGGGAAGATTTCCAGCTTCTGCAGCAGATGAAACATCAGATCTGGACAACAAGTTATTCATAAGTTCTTCTCTCGTCTCAGATCCTGTTTTCTTAGTTTTAGGTGAACCCACCGACAATGGATGCTCCCTCACTTAAGGATGGAGTAGTGCTTATTCTCTCAGCATAACTTGAGAATCTTCGGGGAAGGGTGAAAGCTGATCCCAGAGGCTCAAGGTTAGGCTGCCCTGTAATTCCTTTTGTACCTTGAGAAAGAGATGTAAAACTGAAGGGAACATGTTCTGAAAATCCTAATGTGGTGTCTTGATTTGAAGAGGTGTCTCGAGACCGTAAATTGGCCAAGCTAAGGCTCGAATTTGTTGATGAGTTCATAGTCATCTGGCTTGTAGACAGAGTAAGATCTTGTAATCCGGAAAACATGGATCCCGAAGATAGACTAGTAGATGACAGCGTTGCAAGTCTAGAAGGCAAGGTAACTGACTGACGATTGTGAGTAAATTTATCGGACAATCTCTCACCACCCCAAGCTTCTGGAGGAGTTATGGAGGAAGAGTCATCACTCGTAGAAGATGCAGTAGGAGTGGATACCAACTGTGAGAAGGAAGAACGTGTGTCATCCTGCAATTAAGTGTAGTAAATCAAATGTTTGTTTAAAGAACAAAAAATACTAATGATTGAAAGAATAAATAAAAAAAAATGAAAACTTTAGATCATCAAGTTGTACTAAATCATTATAGGTAAAACTCTAAAAAAAAGACAGAAAAATAACTAGTTGTATGTTATCTAATAAAAGACCAATTTCTATGAGCTCTAAATTGATTAGATTTCCTTTACTTTGGTCTTTTTTTCAACTTCAATAATTATTTGCATTTGGGGCATTACACAGAAAAATTACCCGACATGATCTCACTTTTTTGATTCAAATAGAAACTAATGTAGATAATAAGACAAGAAAATATAGATGGAACTACAGAATGATAAAGGAAGAAGTTGCCAGTTGAGTGCAAAACTGATGAAAGAAGTCTCGATGGATTATATTGCCATGAAAGCAATGCCGCTCATGAAGGCAAATATGAGGATGGTGATATATTATATGTTCTGGCATACATGACAAGTCACAAACTATATCAGTTTTATTTTTAAAATAGTTGTTTAGTGTTGGTTTTATAGTTAAAAGGAACAAAAAGGAATATTTCATCCTCGAATCTTTTAGGGTGGATCATTGGTGCAAGGATTTGTCATTGAAAGACAGATTTCCACATCTGTTTCCACTTGTATCAAGGCCTTAGTTCCTTGATACATCATATTCAGAGAGTCAGACTTCTTGGAAGACCATTTCAAGACATGAAACTAAAATCTGAACACATTTTTAGTGAACCCTATGGGAAAAATATTCCCCCTGGTGAAGAGTATTTTTGTCACACTGAACAATTTAAGCTCACATCAAGTTAAAACCCTTTATGTTAATTCCTACAACTCAACTCAGCAATGCCTTATATCCCAGAGGACCCAGACTAGTTGAGTTAAGTTGAGTATTTTAAATCCTGACAACTCAACTCAGCAATGCCTTATATCCCAGACTAGTTGAGTTGAGTATTTTAAATCCAGGCATTTTTGTTCGACTTATGCACACTATTTCAAATATTGATAACTTGCGTGAAACAGAGAATTTTCTGGTGAATAGGTTCTATATGCGCAATCGGCGGCTGGAGCAGTAGATTGCTTGCTAATCCATTTTGAGCTTGCTAAACGGAACGAGGGATGTGGAATGCTTTCTTTCTTCGGCAGGAGTTGAATCATGCAAAATTAAGTTGAAGATCTACTTTTCTGCTGAAAGGGCCCTGAGTTATTGGAAAAGGGATTTGGCTCCCTACAATTTGATGTGGACTGTTTGGAAGGTTAGGAATAGGAGAAATTACAAAGGAAAATAACTAATACCATCCAAGTGAGATGTCTAATGTTCAGCCTTCAATGCTTCTGGCACATGAGATCAAACCAGGTTCAGATAATTATTTCATTAATTTTCAGTAAGATTTGTTAGTAGGCTGTTGGAGTGTTGATGTACTATTTTCATTACCTTGTCATATCTCTTTAGGGGGATATAAGTTCTTGACTTCTTTCATTAGTTAGAGTGGTGTGGGCGATGCCAGATTCAGTGGTGAATTTCTTCAAGGCTTGGGAAGGGGCTAAGATACGAAGGAACATGAGAAAGCAGTGGGTGATGAATGATAATCCCTTGTTGTTTGTGTTAATTATTTGGAGGGAACAGAATGGTCCTTGTTTTGAGGGGCAGGACTAGGGAGAGAGATATTTTTCATATTCAATATACTTTGTAGTTTATCAAAAAAAATTCTTTCTTTTAATAGGTTTTGAGTTTGTTAAATTTCTGGATGAATGAAGCATATCTGGACTCCACTATTTCTTTAATAGATTTTTTGGGAGAAATTTGTGCTGGGGGATTAGTGTGATACTGGTGATTTTTTTAGGGGTTCCTAGTGTTGTTTGCTTCCTTAGCAAGGAGTCTTTTTTTTGTCTTGTAGATTTTTTCATGATATTTTAGATTTGGTATGCAGTGGAGGCGCATGGGTGACACCTCTTTTGGTGAGTTTTTATATATTCTTATAAGCATAAAAAAAAAAACTTTCGCCTTTTTGATATAACAGTTCCTTTCCTATTCTTTATGCCATAAATCCAACTTCCTGGTAAAATGCGTACGATTAAAAACCACCTAATAATTCTTCTTCTGATGGACCAGCCTGTTGACCCACAAACCGCAGACGTGGAATAAATACTTAAATATTTAACCATGAACATCTAGATGAACTTCTCTATAAAGCGGTAGGCATAGTTTATTGAAAATGCTCATTAGAACCAAAGAAAGAAAGAGAAATCTTAAATCAAAAAAATCTGTTAAAAACCTACACAATTCAAAAATAAATAAATAAAATAAAATGTTAGGAACTTGAGTAATGTGACATTAAAATTCTGCAGCCTGAATTACACTAGAGCTAAAACAAACCAAATGCTCAACTTTGACTCGTAACTAGTCAAATGTACAGCATACTGTAATTACAACAGGATTTCTGTTCCAACATTAAGTTGTTAAAAATTGAGGAACAAGCAGATGTTCTATGTTAAGTAGCAAGCACTTGGTCCATGTGCTCCTATGTAAAGAAAGAATAATAGGAAGCTAGAGATAGATGAGAAGCAAACCTGTTTGGAAGTTGAACTAGATTTCCAGTCTAAAATTGAATGAAGATCATTGTTTCCTTCCTCTGGAAAAGGAAACCTCCTAGATGAAGGAAACAGCAAAGGAGATTTTTTATCATAATCTTTCCTTGTTCCGTCATCCCAAAGCTTATCGAGCGTAGGTGTAATTGGCTTAACTTCCTGAAGTGGCGAAAATAAATCCATTTCATCCTTGAAGTTATAACTACGAGTTGCTTTTAATCTACCCAAAGTTCCACTTGCCCATAAGGTGCTTCGAAGTGGTGATTCCTCTGCTGTAGGAAAATTGAGAGTGCTTGACATAGATCCAATACTGCCTGCTGAGGACAATGACTCTGAAGAGAGACCTGAACGGCCAGGATTTCGAGATCCCAATAAAGTTGTGGATATTGAAACGTTTGATGATGTCACAGAAGGAAGTGGGTCAGGCATAAGTATCGAATCCTCCACAGAAACTCCCAGAAGAGCAGTATCAGCAGTGCAATTATTTTCATTTACAAATACTGGTTTAGATCTTTGCCAGCATAGACTTGTGATAGCCTGATGAAGAACATAGTATATTACTTACAAAACGCAGAAAATGAATTCAATATAAATCACATCAGAATTGGCCAAAGTTATATCGTCAATCTATGCAATTTATTAAGAGTTGGAAACATGGATACTGATACTTCTAAAAAAAGGAAACATGGACACTGATAAATAGAACATTATAAATAAAGATATGTTGTGTTATTTTTTACTTGAGCAAACAAAATAGAGACGTTTCCCGAAAGTTACACACCAAATTCCCCTAATGTGCGTCAAGGGATTTGAAGTGAAAAGCAACCAAGTGACTGGGTGCGAGGCTCTGCCAACAATATCATAGATGCAAGGACAAGGCAACAACATGTGCAAAGGAGGCAACATTTTTATATTCACATGATTACAACTACACACAGACTTTCATCAAGCCTACTAGAGGTTGTGAGAAAATAAGTGTAAGCAGTAACAATTTGAAAGCAAGAAAACTTTATGCGAAAGAAATTTGATGGGAACAAAAGTGACAAGATAAAATACTTGCAAAACAATCTGATTTTTTTTGGGACAAGTGAAAACAATCTGAAGTGAGCCACCACATTTCTCTCTATGACCAAGATTCTCTCTCTACATAGTCAGTTTGCTCTCCCTCATTGTACTCGTTCTACTTTTCACCAAATTGGAAACCAGCACTCTAGCTTTGGATTTGGGGTTCAGCAATTGCTTTTGGAAGTATTTATTGTCGCAGAATTTAATAAAAAAAATAGCAATGATAATTGTCAAGCAATCACTTTAACACTGCACTATTCTTTATCCTTCTCCTCCTATTAAATGTCAAGCAATCACTTTAACACTGCACTATAGATACTTTTCTAATTTACAATCAATATCAAACTGAAATGTTGGGTGTGGCACATTGATATTTGCAGAAGATCTTTAAGTATATTTACATGGTGATAGGATTGTGGAATTTGACTTGAATGGAAATGCAGAGATAGGATTAAGTCATAAGAGCAAAAGGAGATGAATGATGATGGAACTGTAAAATTGTAGTCTTTCCCAAGTGGTGTAAGGTTTGACAGAAAAAAATAACAGAATAAGAAGAAAAAAGAAGGTAGGTAGGGATGGTTCCAAGTAGTGCATCAAGTTAGCTTTAAAGATTTTTTCGATTTTGGCAAGTTCAAGTTATCTTTAAAGATTAACATTCTGACAGCAACTTAGAATATTGTAGTAGATGCAACAAACAGATTTTAAGAAGCTTGAGTATTGGTCTCAGAAAACGACATTATATAATCTAAAGGAATGACTCGTGCACTATACGTGCTTGTCACAAAATTGGGGTCTTCAATTTTCTTTATTGAAAAGAACAAACCCTTGAGGATAGTTAAATCTTTTGTAATTTCTAAAGAAAAGTATAGGGCTTACATTTTAAATTGAAATGAAAATATTTGAAATTTAATTCTAACTAGTAGGTTTTATTGAAATCTGGTAGAATCAGAATATGCCACACTGCACAAAAACAGAATTTGGCATAACCAAACCCAGTCGTTCCCTTCATATAGTAAAATAGGTGAATCAATACAATATAAAATGGCAACCAACAAAAGTAATCCACAGATAAAAGGAAAGCCACTAACAGTAGAGAGGTTTTTTATGCTTTGGTGATCTAATGATTAAGAATGAGTACTATAAACACATAAAAATAGAAACTACTTAAATTTTGACATGTAGCAGATAAATTGATATAACATATATACACAAAACACACACACACAGAAAGAAAGAGAGAGAGGGGGGAGAGAGAGAAAATTGCCTCAGAATTTCCATAAGCACGAAGAACACTGAAAGGTTGTGGCTTTCCACGAACATCGTAGAATACTACCCGGCCACTGCTTGTTCCCGCTGCCAATATGTTTCCATCGTCTCTAAATGCCAATGAAGAGAAAGGTGCCTCATAAGGAATGCAAAACTGAGGGTCTCCTACTCCCCGAATCAAAAGTGTATAACTTTTTGTCCAGACCGATGCTAGCAATTACCTGCCATAGTTAAATGGGAGCAAAATTGAGGAACAACAAAAAGCTGACCAAATTTTAAAGTTGCTGGACATGCTTAGTTTTATTTATGTTTTGTTAGATGACTTTAAGAAGCATATATTGAACACAGATATTTGCAAGATTCAGTTTCCTTTTTTCTATGAATATGAAACCTTTGAAACATGATAATAAGTAAAGGTAGACCTTATCATTTGTTGGTGAGAAACTAACACCAGCAGTTGGTGCGGAATGCTGCTTCAACCAAGAAACCTATAATTGCAGATGATGACTATTAAATTGAATAATAATAATAATAACAACAACAACAACAATAATAATAATAATATAAAGAGTCTTCTATCCACCAAAACATAAAACGAAGAACACGATCAAGAAAGAACAAAAAGCAGAGAAAACAAAGAGGATTCGCCAGACTCATCCAAAAAAGAAAAAAAAGACGAAGAAAGAAGAGAGTAGAAGAGGATTCTCAATACACAAATTACCAAGTTTAAACTGCTATTGGTGATTCACCAAAGACCCTAGATATGGTTGAGAATTTTCTGAACATAATTCTTTGTTTTATGTAACATGGACTCAGGATCCTTGTCGGGTTGGGAAGTGTCCCACACTAGACTCTCCTATTTCTTAGAACTTTTTTAACTATTTTAAGCTATTTTGGAGCGTCCGCCAGCCACCCCCACACTTGTCTTGACTCGTGTGGATATAGGCACTTCACGCTCAATAGTCCATGTAACACAGGCTTTGTGGTTCATTAAAATATCAAGTCACAAACCTTTGGGTTACGACCAGTCGAATCCCATAAATGAATTGATCCATCATCACCAGCTGTCACCAAAAGGTGCCTGCTAATCCGAGAATAATCAAGCACCCTCAAAACCTGGTCTCAGACCATCAGACAAACATCTAGCATATCAGGACACAAAGTTATATAAATTACAAATACCAGAAAATAATTATGATTTTTTAGTGGCTCAACAGTAAAGTCCAAAGTTCGAGTAAAATAAACACCTGTTCATTAGGATCCTTGAGCTCGGTTGCCCTTGCACCAGAAGCAAGGTTGTGAATAATGACGTCCCCACTGAGACTGATGGAAGCTAAGTGCTCGTCTTTGCAATTATACATTGCACCAGTTATTGTGTCAGTATGACCTCTTAACCATTTGATGCAGCGTTTCCTCTGCAAATCCCATATTCTTACAACTTGACCACTTCCCCCAGAACAAATGTATCTGGATCCTTTGTTGCTAAAGCTGATGCTAGATATAGACTCCTGTAAATTAATTAAGTAAAAGAATTTAAACTATACAGAGAAATCAATGTCTCAAGAATGTAACAAAAAAAATTCAGTTCAATAATTGGATAAAGCTAACAATATTCTGTAGGTTAATGTAAATCTTCTGTTTATTGCTGTTAGATTTTGTAATCCTGTTACTTCTGGTGTTGATTATTTTTCAGAGGCAAACCCTTTTTTACTTGTGTAATGTCTTGTTGAGATAATAATAAATTGCAGATACCAATACAAGCTTCTATCCATCTCAACCCAAAAGGCAAAAAAAAAGGAGAAAATCAAATATCTGCACATAGAATAATTATTCTAGATCAAATATCTATGTGTGAGACTATAAAGAAAACTGAACCTGGGTAATGCTTGAGCTAACACAAATCCATCCTTAACCACCAGAAATTAACTAGGAAAATGTGAATTTGTAATCGATTTAAAAAAAACTGATTGAACAAAAAAACAATGTAAGGGTCACATATACAGATCTTCACACTAAAATTTATTATCTATAAAAGTAAATTGTTGTCAAGTAGACAAGTGTAAAATAAAAATCAACCAACAAGAATTAAAGTACTGTCACAATTATAGTTCTTCTCCATCAGAATAGGCAATTTCATTTGTGTTTAAAGCAATATCCATATAGAAAATACACGCTAACACAAATGCAACTTACAAATTCACCAAAACCAAACAATTATTACCTCGATATTGTCACCGCCCTCGTTGCCGGCCGTTGGAATTGTACCCATACTTTGCCCATTTTTACGCCACAAAGATATCTTCTTATCGTCTCCGGCACTCGCCACAACTAAATCTAAAACAATCGCATTCTCAATTGAGAAATCACCCGAACAAAATCTTGAAATTTGAACTTACAACTCATTATTACATATTTAATCAAACATTATGTAAAGTATGAAGTGTGCCTGATTAGTGTGTTTAACTCACTGGTATGATTCCATTTAACGGAATTGACTTGAAGCCCCGGCGAAGGAGTGTAGCTTAGAGTACAAGGATCGCCGGTCTCCACCGAGACGTCAAAGAGCTTCACGGTGTCGCCGCCACTAGCCGCCAGTAGCGCCATTGATGGATCGGTGAAGCTCATCAAACTCTGTATTATACAGAAGATATACACTAGTTTGTACGTATATAGACAGACTATTTAAAAGTAATTCAAATGGGGGAGATTCAAGTTCCTGATTGAACTCAAATTGAGAAATAATAACTGGAATGAAGTGCTATTTGGAGAGAAATTTTTGAAATGAAGAGTGTAAATAAAGTGACAAAATGGTGGGTGTATTTCATCATTTCTGCTTTTTTTGATGTTTAAAACCCTACCCAGGAGAGGAGAGAGAAGAGAAATTCAAAAATAGAGTAGAAGCAAAATAGATGGGCGATGGTAATCGGGTCGGGTCATATCATTACTGTTAAACCTCTACTATCTAAATTCAAATCAAGAGAATGTGATAATTATATAAACTCCTCTTCGTATGAATAGCAAATGAGAGAATATTTTGTAGAATTAATAATTTTATTTGTGAAAATATTAATTTTTTAAATTAAAGGTCAACTAGAGGCCGAAACTCAAAAGTCTCAAAAGTCAAAAGACTCAAAACATAAACTAAAACATTAAAAGGAAAATTTAAATTAAGAAAACTTAAACTAGAACAGAAAAAAAAAATTAAGATTCGACCGATATATTTTAATTATGTCACTTTAATAATAATAAAAATCTTGTATTTTGTGAGTTTCAAATAAAATAAAAAGATATAAATTAAAAAGTTGTTGGGAACATCATGTGTAAAGTAAATTTTGTTAGGTTGTAAATAGCGGAAAATATAGGAAATATGAAACAATTATTTTTCTCATTTTTGGGGGTCTAAATATGATTATTTTTGCACAAAATCCTTGATGCAAAAATGACCAAGTTTTCTACACTCGATCCGTACCATGCCATTGTGTGACAATCTCTCTCAGTTTGTCGCATACAAATTTTGCATTTTAATATCAAGCTATGTAGAATTCTCCTTGAGATGTAAATTTTACATTTTGATATCAAGTTTTCAATATTAGTAGAATAAATTGTAACTTTGTGGTTGGGATTGATTCGTACTATTATTAGTTCGACTAATGGCCACTACGACAAGATAGTCGGGGATTTCGCTCCCCGGTCAATGAGCAGTTGTCCAGCTGGGCGATAAATTGGAGGGGTTTACAAAAGGGACAACGCCACTAGAAGCCAAGCGCAAGGTGCAATTGAACTTGAGAATTTATTAGTAGCTTGGTCTTGACTTTTACTAATATATTGGGCTTGAACCCATGTTATAGTAGTTAGAATTTTCTAGTTACTATAAAATATTGTTTAGTATGTGAATCATTGTAAAACGTGTGAGACATTTAATAAATAAATCAGACAAGTATAACTAGATCGTGTGTGTTTTTTCGTTCTTCATATAATTGTTGGATTTTTGGTATAAAAAATCTATTTATCTATTTATTTAATGTTTCTTTATTTACGTTGGACATTTATTTATTAATAAAAGTACCTCATTCATTAAATGGTCGTTAGTTTGTTTATATAAATCCCCATATTATATATTATGGTTTATGTGTATAAATAAATGTTATACACATAAGATATAAATCATATATAATATATAAATAAATAAATAATGGTTTATAACCTATGATGATTTAGAGATATTATATTGTAGGTTATAGTACTTTAACAGAGATGATTTATCTTGATCATAGAAGTTGGACTTCTAATTAAAGTACTAGTTCATTAACGGTGTACATTAAACGAATCATGTAATAATATTTTATTTATAAAATATTTTCACATAAATACAAATAATATTTGAAATTTCTTAATTTAATAATGGACTTAATATTATTATATATATTAACTTAATGTTCTAATGAGTGAGATTACATTGTGTTAATTAATACTTCGGAATGTCGATTAATATATTTAATTAATATTATGAACATTATTGTTGTCAAAATATCTATAAGATTTTTTATAAGATAATTTGCCATTGATCATAGAATTTTGGTCGACTCTTTTAATATTTATTATTAATATGATTGATTTAATTGTTAAATTAATTTATGATCAAATAAAGATAAATTATGGACTTATGAAATTAGTTTAAATGTATCAAAATTATATTAACTCTAAAATATTTATGCACATCTATAGAGAAAATATTTATAGTTTATTAGTAAAGAGTTTATTTAATTAAATATTGGACTGCAATGCAATTACAATTATTTAGTGGAATTAATTGTAACTAATATTTATTTTGAATATTATTATTAGATAATAATATCTAGATAAGTATTGGAGTCTGAAGAAAAATCCCTTAGAATCCCTTTTCTAACCTAATATGGACCAGATTCAGGATCCCCTTTCTAGCCTAATATGGACTAAATTCATAAGAAAGGATAAGGATCAATATTATTATAATATATATATATATATATATATATCATTAATCAGAAACGTATTTGATACTTTTCCTATGAAAAGAAAATATTAAATTTAATATTTTCTTTCAACCTGGGAAAAACACAATTAGAGTTTTTTTCAGAAAAGTGCTTTGGAGGCTATACTCCAGGTTCAGTATAAGATCATAGGAGGGAAGATCTTGAGAATACTAGAGACTGTACGGATTTTCAAAACGTGTTAATTCAACCAAACACTAGGTAACAAATTCGTAGAACCAGCTTTGATTGATAAAGTTAAAGTTGCTCAAGCTACGGATTCGGAGCTGATGAAGATGAAGAAGAAACTGCAAGAAGGTTTTATTCCAGAAGCAAGAATTGATGAAGAAGAATACTTCGAGTTAACTCCAGACTTTGTGTTCCTAATGATTCTGATTTGAAGTATAGAATCATGATGGAGGCACATAACACACCGTTTGCAATCCATCTTGAAAAGTACCAAAATATATCGTTATCTTCGACATACATTTTGGTGGAGCAATATGAAGAGAGAAATCGCAGAGTTTATCTCGAGGTGTTTAACGTGTAAACGTGTCAAGGCGGAGCATCGAGTGTCAAAGGGTCAGTTTGCAGAAAGTCATGGACACCGATTTACGATTCATTGGTCCATTTGAGATCCTTGACCGAGTAGAAAGGTGACCTATAGACTCGCTTTACCTCCAAGCATGTCTCTTGTTTATAACGTTTTTCACATATCTGTGCTACGTAAATACATGAAAGACACAAGCCACATTATTGAGTTAGAACCGGACGAGATAGCCGAAGATTTAACGTACGAGGAGGTACCTGTCAGGATCTTAGATAGAAAGGAGCATATCCTACGCTCAAACATTATACCTCAAGTTAAAGATTTGTGGAAGAACCATGATATTGAGGAAATGACTTGAGAGTTGAAATCGGAAATGAAAGCGAGGTATCCTCACCTCTTCGACATACCAGGTACGTACGTCAATTTCGAGGACAAAATTTCATAAGGAGGGGAGGTTGTAAGACCCCAACTTTTATGAATAAAGATTTAATTATTTTGAAAATAGTAAGGTATTGATTTGATAAAAGTGATAAGTTATGGGTGAGATGTGCAAATTTTACAAAGTAACCAAGTGGTTATAAAATATTCGTTGTGTCGGAAAATATTCGTTTGGTTGAAGAATATTCTTTTTGTCGGAGAATATTCGTACGACGGCGCAATCATTGGTGGACCGCATAATGGAATGAATGTCGGATATAGAAAGCGACAGAAGTAACCTTTTATAAAAATAACGGTAAAACTGTTACGGTTAAATTGTTGAAATACCCGGTGGTAAAAATACAGTAATACGCGGTGTTGCACAGTGACACATAGTATTGCAAAGTAATTCTAATTATTGATTCTTACATAAGAAGTCACTCATTTAATAATTATTACAGTAATTACTGTTGAATAATTTATATTATTGATCCAATAATTGCTACATTGATATTTTATATTAGTGATTCAATAATTGTCATTGCACATTATTTTAAATTATCAAATCAATAATTCATATTATTTGAATAATATTATTAGATAGCAATATTGACAATGTCTAGAAAGTTCTGTCGAGGAAAAAGGTTAGGTTATATAATTGCGCACCAATGAGGAGAAATCCTTATCGAAAAGCCCCCTCTTTCCTGGGAACGACCTGGTTGTCATTATTGTGGTTCTGTAATATTATTTGTGAATAATAATTATTGATAAAAATGATAAGTAAATATTTATTCAATGTGAATTTAAACGGAGGAATTTTTAGTAAAAGTGACACTTATTGAGAATGGATATTTTATTTATTTTGATAAAATAATTCATTCAAATATATTATTATAATATTACATTATAAGTGTATAATATGATAATATAATGATGTAATAGTGATGATATTTTTTATAACAAATTCACGATATATGAATAAAATGAGACGGAAGAGAGAAAATAAAATTTGGAATTCTTTTAATAATTATAAATATTTTAATATATATATATATATATATATAAACATGTGATGGAATTCATTATTTTAAAAATGGAGGCTTTGAAATTTTGAGTGTGTTAAAGATTTTCAAGAGTAATGAGTGTGAAAAAATCATCCGTATGTAAATTTAGGTCATTTTTCGTGCAGAATTTGGAAAAATATTCTTCTACAAAGTTGTAGAGTATTAAATTTTATATGGGATGGACATAAGATTCATATTTTTCTGATAAAAGGGTTATTAATTATGAATTATTAAAGTTCCGGAATATTGAGTCTGAATTGATTTTTGGTGGAAGAGAACAAATTAAATTTGAACTCTTATGATGCAAACAATGATGTCATCGGAGCGATAAGGTAAGTAATGATGTCATCGGAACGATGAGGTAAGCAATGATGTCATAAGATCGATGATGTAAGCGATGATGTCATAAATTATGATAAAAAGACTATTTTACCCTTACTCTGCCAAGCCTATAAATAGAAGCTCATTTCTTCATTATTTCTCACCAATTCATTAAAGCTATAAAGAGATAAAGTATAGAGAGAATAAGAGAGAAAGAAGAAGAATATTCTGCTATTACACTAATGCAGTCTCCAAATTTTTAAGGTAAGGAGTATTATTTTTTTTCGTATTCATGAAGAGAGTTATTTTCTTTCAATACTCGTAAGGGTTGTTATTCCATTCTTTATTATTCTGTTGAAATAATCTGTCTACGCGGACTACCGCATGCATGATGAAATCCTGTTGTTATTCCATTCTTTATTATTCTGTGAGAATAACCTGTCTACGCGGACTACTGCATGCCTGGTGAATAACCCTTCGTATTCAGTTATTATTAAATTGTAGAAATAATCTGTCTGAGCAGACTACCGCCTGAGGGGTGAAAATCTAATTACAATTTTGTATATTGTTTCATTTCAGATTCCTAAGTCTAAACTTACTATGGTAAGTATTGCTTCTATAATTCCTGAAATGATCAGAAATTCCTTGAGTTTTGCGCTTCATCTAATATCATTTCACTGGAATATTGGTCTGAACTTTCTTGTAAAATTTTTATCTTTTCATGTCGAGTTACTATTCATGAATTACTATTCACGGGATACTATTCACCGTAATTTTTTTTCTTCTTCCAAATCATCTTTGATTGGATCCAGGTTTTGATATTCATTCTTGAACTCTGGATAAATTCTCTAATATTTATCCTTTATCTCACTGGATTCGTTATTCGTATTATTTTTCATCATCCTCAGTCCTAAATGGTGATATAACTGAATACCTTTGGCCTGTAGTGCAAAGATGAATGATTGCTTGATGAATATCTTTGGCCTGTAGTGCACAGATGAATGATTACCTGATGAATATCTTTGGCCCGTAGTGCAAAGATGGACAGGTGTTGAGATGAACATAACCAATTGGTGATACAAATGAATATCTTTGGCCCGTAGTGCAAAAGATGAATATTTGATTCGAGATGTATATTGATTGATGTTACAGGGATAAAATATTAATGATGAACTTTTAAATCAAAGAAGATAGTAGATATCATTCTCTACTTAACTCTTCTAATGAATTATTATTTTCGCTGCGAATATTGATCTAAAACGTGTTGTCTATAATATTTTATATGATTTATTGAAGGCTAACGATAATTTTATTTTTCATTATCTTAGTCATAATATTCTTTATTGGGCTAGTTGAGCTCACCCTTTTCTTTCATTGTTCTCTTCAGAAAATGAGAATATCGCAGGTACTAGTCAGAGAATGGAGTGATGGTTCGAGTTAGAGCTGTAGAAGTCCTCACTATTTTTTTTAAAATAGTGTGATAATAAATGTAATGAGGATTTAGTTTGAATGTTTATATTTTCTACATGTCTGTATTGACACTCACAGTTGTGTGGTCGTATTTTGCACGACCGTTTGATATAAAAAATTGTATTTGAATTTTGTTGAGTGTATTTGACGACTCAGAACGAGTTGGGTTGATTGGACCAATTCTGGGGGCGTCACACTTGGTCTTGACTTTTATTAATGTATTGGGCTTGAACCCATGTTATAAGAGTTAGAATTTTTTAGTTACTATAAAATATTATTTGGTGTGTGAATCATTGTAAAACGTGTGAGACATTTAATAAATATATCAGACAAGTACAACTAGTCAAATTGGTGAACCTAAGTATAACATGTTTTCTTTTTTTCGTTCTTCATATAATTGTTGGATTTTTGGTATAAAAAATCTATTTATATATTTATTTAATGTTTCTTTATTTATGTTGGATATTTATTTATTAATAAAAGTACACCATTCTTTAAATGGTCGTTAGTTTGTTTATATAAATCCCCATATTATATATTATGATTTATGTATATAAATAAATGTTATACAATAAGATATAAATCATATATAATATATAAATAAATAAATAATGGTTTATAACTTATGATGATTTAGAGATATTATATTGTAGATTATAGTACTTTAACAGAGATGATTTATATTGATCATAAAAGTTGGACTTCTAATTAAAGTACTAGTGCATTAACGGTGTACGTTAAAAGAATCACGTAATAATATTTTATTTATAAAATATTTTCACATAAATACTAATTTGTGAAATTTCTTAATTTAATAATGGACTTAATATTATTATATATATTAACTTAATGTTCCAATGAGTGAGATTACATTGTGTTAATTAATACTTCGGAATGTCGATTAATATATGTAATTAATATTATGAACATTATTGTTGTCAAAATATCTATAAGATTTTTTATAAGATAATTTATCATTGATCATAGAATCTTGACTGAGTCTTTTAATATTTATTATTAATATGATTGATTTAATTGTTAAATTAATTTATGATAAAGTAAAGATAAATTATGAACTTATGAAATTAGTTTAAATGTATTAGAATTATATTAACTCTGAAATATTTATGCACATCTATAGAGAAAATATTTATAGTTTGTTAGTAAATAATTTATTTAATTAATTCACGGACTGCAATGTAATTACAATTATTTAGCGGAATTAATTGTAATTAATATTTATTTTGAATATTATTATTAGATAATAATATCTAGATAAGTATTGGCGTCAGAAGAAAAATTCCTTAGAATCTCTTTTCTAACCTAATATGGACCAGATTCAGGATCCCGTTTTTAGCCTAATATGGACTAAATTCATAAGAAAGGGTAAGGATCAATATTATATATATATATATATATATATATATATATATCATTAATCAGAAACGTATTTGATACTTTTCATATAAGAAAAAAATATCAAATTTAATATTCTCTTTCAACTTAGGAAAAACACAGCTAGAGTTTTTTCCAGAAGGGTGCTTTGGAGGCTATACTCCAGGTTCAGTATAAGATCATGAGAGGGAAGATCTTAAGAATACTAGAGACTGTACAGATTTTCAAAACGTGTTAATCCAACCAAACACTAGGTAACAAATTTGTACTATAGATACATAGTATATATATTTGTTGTTTCATATAAAATCATAGAGATAATCCTAGTTTTATTATAAAAAAAAAATCTATATATTTTCAGAATATTTTTTCAACAATACTTTTTATGTGATTGTGCTATTATTCGTTCTTAAATTTTAACATTTGTTTTACAAAAAAATTGAAAATGTTCATACAAAGTTAATATTTATAGTTTCTTTTTATATTGAATTTGATTGTTGATTACACGATCAAAATTTTCTTCCCCTCATAAATATGGGAAGCAATGTTTTAAAAACTGAACCGGACAGGTAGTCGGATCGATAAAAATTGAAACCGACCCGCCTTCTGGTCCGGTTTGGTCCAGTGAATTTGTTTTGTCAAAACCCGGGTTGGCCCGTTGACCACCGGTTCAACCGTTAAACCCCGTTAATTGACCCAATTGACCTGCTTTTTAATTATTATTTTTACCAAAATAATTTTAATATTAAAATTAACTACTTTTATTAATATTGTAATTCATCTTTATTATGTTTTAATTCATGAAAAATGAGATTTTTAAATTTTTATTAATTACTAATAATATATAGTTTATATATTAAGGACGTCACTGGGTCAATAACGGTTCGACCACTGGTTGGACCAGTGATCCATCCACCCGGTACCTTTTTTGATTCGATGAACGGTCCGATTATGAGAACCTTAATGAAAAGAAAACTGCAGTAAAGAATAGAGAGGATCACTTAAACATCCTCCCTTTGTTAGAGTAATATACTATCTATCTTGCAAAGTTAATGAAATATATATAGGGTATGTATCCATGGCAACTATTCCAGCAACCTAAAAAAAGGTACATGCCACTACAAGTTATAGTGGCTGAGACAATTAAAAAGGGACATGTCACTACAACTTGTAGCGGCTAAGACAACTTTAACATATTAATATTAATATTTTGTAATATTAGTATTAATAATATGGATGCATACAACTTATGTATTAAGTTCTATTTCCCTAGCAAGGACGGAGCCAGGAAAAAATTTTGTTCAGGCCTACAGAATTGGAACAAGAATTAAAAGCTGGAGCAGTGGACCAGAGCCGTGGCGGCTACTGCTCAAAATTCTCAGATTTCGTATTTTTTCGTAGTCACTTTATAATTTTTTAACTCAGCCTATACACATCAAATTTGAACTAATTTTTAACATGTTATAGAAGGTATGACATACTATTTTTAAAAAATATAAATCAGTCCAAATAAATGTTTCACACAGGTTCTGTATGGGCTCAAAATTGTTCAGCCACATCAGTTTTTTAACCAAACCAAAATTACTAAATTCACTTAAACTTACTTCTAAACCATTTTTAATTCAGTTAAGCCACTTGAGACACATATATTTTATAAACATAAGCTTTCTTGCTTACACTAACATCAAGTTTTTACTTTTAAAACTTTACAGTCTCTAAGAGGAATTTAATCAAACACGTGAAGTGCATAACCTTAAAAGACAGATCTCATAATCATTTAGAAATAATTAAGCCAAGAATTTTTCAATTCTTTTTCCTTATTACTTTACCCGACACCCACCATATATATTCTCATTTCCACATACAATTCACAAATGCTTATAGCTAGTACATAGCAAAATCGACACTATGACTTTAATTTTATAAATGAACTAAAACTTATGTTGTACCTTTCATGAAAATTCTTGTTATCTGTGTTGATGTTAGCCAAATCAGTTTTCTCTTGCCGAAAATAAGCTTCAATTCCTTCCCAATTCAATTTGCAGCTTTCATTCCATTATTAGTTTCACCCGAAAACCAAACCAAGAGCAATTGATAAAGATTTGAAGTAGTTTAGAGAAAATGAAAATATATGGAATGGGTCGAAAAACAATTAACTTGGGACATGTGATGTAAAAGAACAAGATTTATGAAGATTGGGCTGGGCTATTAAGATATATAAATACTAAATATTTGTCAAAAAGTCCACCCGGGCTAGAGCCCACCCCAGCCTATGGGTGGCTCTGCCCTTGTTCCCTAGCAACCGATTGCCATGGATACATACTCATATATATATATATATATACATATATATATATATATATATATATAGGGTCAGTCTCTCTAGCGAACTATAAAGAGCGAACTAAAAACGAACTGGCTATAGCGACGGTTTTTTTCGTCGCTATAACATAGAAAGCCGGTTTTTTATGTTATAGCGACAAAAAAAAACCGTCGCTATAGCCGGTTCGTCATTAGTTCGCTCCCTATGGTTCGCTAGAGAGACGGACCCTATATATATATATATATATATATATATCATAGTTTAGTTTGATTATTTGTATCGTAAATAATTGAAAGAATAAGTCTACTATCATATAAAAACGGTCACATACCGCTCACATACACTCGCATGTATATTGTGATGACCCACGTGCAGAGCAAGTCACGTGGGCCATCACAATATGCATGTGAGCGGTATGTGACCGATTTTTATGTGATAGTAGCATTATTGTAACTGAAAAGGATAACGGGTTTCTTGATTTTTGTAATTCTTTAATAGTAGGGTAATGATATATGTACACCTAAATTACTAGTTGCACACCAAAATATAAGCAAATGACTAATCCGTGGTTAATAAATGAGACATAGTTTACTTATTTATCATGTTCTAATTTTACCATATTACAGTTAAAAACTATAAAATAAAAATAATTTAAGCAAATACATAAGATGTTTAGACTATATATAATGTCTATAAAAAAGAAAAAGATAAACTCAACCTCATAATTTTCTTTTTGGGAAATATAAGATATTCATGCATCTCTTAAAATAATTAGCCTAAAAAAAGTCATCCTATATCAAATAATTAGTTTATCTAGTACTGTTATTGTAAAATAGGATGACTTTTTTTTTTCTTGGGTCTAATTTTCTTTAAAGACTGAATTTATATTTCTAGGAAAACAATTATGAGGTTTTATTTGTTTTTTCAAAAAAAAAGCAATACAGAGTGTTTAATTCTATTTTATATAATTGTTGTATTTGTGTAAATTATATTATATTTTATAATTATCAAGTGTAATAGGATAAAGGGCAAAAGTGAAAGATGATAAATAAATGAGTTGAGATCTCATTTATTAAGGGCAAATTAGTCACTTACTAAAATTTGAGTGTGCAACTAGTAAACTTGAGTGTACATATATCACCACCTAATAGTATAGTGGTATTAAAGTAAAAGTGGCCTCTCTTTAAAAATATTTGGACCTAATTTAAAAAAAAATTAAGTTTAGATAATAATTTTGTAGTAATTTTTATGTATTATTTAAAGAATAACTTGAGATCTCTTAATGAAATTCCAGCGTCCGTCTATATTTCTATTTATTTATTCTATTCTATTCTAGTTGAATCATTCAACTGGCAAACTTTATGGTGGTCCATGTCCATCCCCGTTACATCCCACTAAATGAAAATGATGGGTCAAAAATGAAAATGATGGGTCTGATCAATTGTTTTCTTTAGGAGGAATTTAAGTCATTAATGATTGCTAAGTTGTCACATTTATACTATAATAATTTAGGTGTACAATTTAGAGTTATTTTATCTAATAAATCTAATAATATATTTATGATTTTTTTATAATATCATAACTTTAAAATAAAATCCCATACTTTGCACTGGGGTCTATTTGGTTCGTCCTCCTTTTTTTGGCTTTGGTTCGACCTATGACATTTCCTACGGTAAGTAAACTTTATTATTTATCAATTCAAATCAAAAATTAGAATTAGTATCATAGTTTTATAAGGAAACCAGAATTAGTAATATAGTTTTATAAGAAAATAATCAAAATAAAATCATCTTACCTAATATTAGTTTATTACTTTTATTCAAAAATTAGAATTAGTATTGTAGTTTTATATAAAAAACATTGAATTCGTAATATAGTTTTATAAGAAAATAATTAAAATAAGATCATATTTCCTAATACTAATTGGTTTCTTTTATTAATATATATACACACACACACAATAATACAAGGTTAATTAAGTAAAATTATATTACCCCTTAGTTAATATGGTTTGCGAAAAAAAGAAAATTATCATAAAAATCATCTTCTTAACTTAAGTTTGTTACTATTATTAAAATATAAGTATAATAATTTCTTCAAGTATAAGTAAGGTTTAATCATTATTTAGATATTATTACAAAAATAAAATTATAATATACTTATCGACCATACGATTTAATTATTAAAAAAAATAAAATTATTAATTACTCTATCCAAAAAGAATTAGTAAAATAAAATTCAAAAATATCATTAACATTATAATTTTACAACAAGATCCTTCGTTCAGTTCAAAATATAACTTAGTATATCATTTTACCTAATATTAATTTTTTATCATTATTAAATAAAATTTTGTTTCCACTTTAGATAATATAGTTTGAGAATAATTTTTTCTTATAGATATTATTCAATTTGGGTTCAAAAATATTTTGTTATAAAAAAAATTAATAAAGAATAAGACCCTGTGATTTGCATGGGGGTATACTGCTGGTTTATAGTTTATTCAAAAGCTTAGTCTGTCTTAATCCCTGCATAGCCGACGTGCCATATGTGACTGGCTACATGTGATGAAGGCTAGCTCCATATGTGCAGTGCATTCTAAGTATTGGAGCTTGAATGCTAGCTCCATATGTGCATCTTTTTGTGGCCCTATCCAAATCTTTGGGATTTTTACACTGGGTTTTAATAAAATTTACTTTTGCCGATCCAAAAAAAAGTAAATTGCGTACACAAAATATTTATTACCGTCCTTCTATTTGTTTTTCAAATAAGTAAATATGGTAATTTATCAAGAAAATGGAGAAATTTAATCCAACTTATATACCCATCTAGTTCTAAATACTTGCTCAGTTTCAAAATTAGAGATACGTTTGTAAAAAACTACCGATATTGTTAGAGCACAAATAATACTATCTGGAAAAAATATACATTTAGCGACACTTTTGTAATTGTTCTAGCGACACTTATTGCTCTAACAACAATATTTTTGCTGACAATATGATCCTTTTTTTAAGGATATTTTTTTTAATCTAAATATGTAATAATGGTATCATGATTGTACTTAATCAATTACAAATAAAAGTAATAATGTGATATGAGAAATTCATGTCATTCTATAGTTTAAAAGTAAAAATGCATATCTAATTTCAAAAATGACAAAAAAGAAGAATATAGATCTAATTTTTAGAATGGGGTGATTAATTCTTGAACAAAAATGCTTAGCAGTCCCACCTTGTAATCTGACTAGACTCATGTAAAATAAGGAGATGATACCATTCATAGTACTCCACAATTTACAATTTCCAACACAGTTTTCATGGGTGGAAAGAGAATTAAATTCCAGTCAGATGTCTTGAGATCGAATCCCACTCGCTGCAAGGCTGGTCCAAACTAAGAAGATTAGTCGGGAAACTCCACATTATATAAAAAAAATAATTAAATTTCAATGCAATTATATATATATATACCAAACAAAAAATTTCATTCCTTTATTTACACTTATCAAAGAATTTCAATTTCTACGTCCTAACCCTAATGCCTGTTTGTGATTTGCATGTCCCATTGCTCAACTTGAGTAAGCATACACTACAATGGGACTCCTCACTTTATGTTTGCCGTCATCCCACACCAAAGAAGCTGACACTTTGGCTCTATCTATATTTCCTTGAATATTCACTTTGTATGACAATTTTTGCCCGACCGATTTGAATGACAAAACACTCGGCTCAACTTTTATATTTACTTCCCTCGGGGCTGAAATTGTGACACTATATTTGGACACCGGCGATCCCACATTTGTTACGATTCTGGTGAAATTTCGACTGAAAGATTGCAGTGGCGCGATTGGGAGTGCAAATGAAGGCAAGTTTAAATCCCTAACAGCTCCGGTTGTGGCGTTGGTGCACGTGCTTTTATCTCCGGTAACAAGGCGTAAAGTTGTGGTGTTATAGCCTTGACCGCACAAAAATGTTGCATAGTCATTCTCATCGGCATCATATACTAGACCTGGGTTTAGAGCTTTTATAGGGTTGATATGGCCTGCACCATATGCAAATTCGGCATCCGGGCTTGTAGTGGTGTTCAAAGGGAAGGCTGAAAAAGAAACATGATCAAGAATGTTAGTCATTTGAAAATGCACCTTGTTTTTGTTTAGATAAAGGAAATTGATATCTCCTCGTGGCTTTTTAATATTTTCACATGAAAACCGTCTTATAATGACTGTTTTTACCGTCGCTATACATCTATAGTGACACTTTTCACGTGAAAATATCAATTTTCATGATAAAATATTAAACGCATCTAATTAATTTGTGTATTGGAATCGTGTACTCGGTAACATAAAAGAAGGATATGACGTGTCTTATAAAATTAGGAGTACGTAGCATTGTCGGTATTCTCGCTCTTAATTAGTTTAGTGTTATTTACCAGTAGTCATAAGAGCAGATTTTATTGCAGCCGGAGACCATGATGGGTGAAAAGATTTAAGGTATGCAGCCACCGCCGTGGCGTGTGGGCAAGACATAGATGTCCCTGATTTTATATTGTACAATACTCTTCTTTTATCGCCTTTTACTCCCGAGATTGAGGAAAGTGGTGACCATGCTGCTAGAATCCCAACTCCAGGAGCTGTCAAATCAGGCTGCAATATCATGACAAGGCTCAACAAGGATTAATACAAATACTTACAAAACAGGACACTGATTGGAATGAAGTTAATTTTGGTCAATTGATCAATATAGTGTCGATACGCAGGTCAGAATGTGATTTTTCTCTCTGCGTGTCAGTATTATATTGGTCAATTGACCAACTTACTATGAAGTTAATTTCATGATAACCGGATCCAAAAAAACAGAGTTATCATAACTATTTATAAATAAAAGTTGATACGTATTAGCACTCACCTTGAGAATTTCGGGTGTAATAGGATTTGGACCTCTCGACGAGAAGGAGGCTACGTATGGTGTTAGTGTCTCCTTAGCTTCAATGGTCTTTAATATGGTGGCAATAGGCTTCCTGTTTAAAGCAAGAGTAATCTATAAGAATCACTAATTAATTAGTAATACGGGAGTGGTTATCATGAAGTTAATTGTGGACAATTAATTAATACAGTGTCGATACACAGACGAAATGTGATTTATCTCTCTACGTGTTAACACTGTATTGGTCAATTGACCAACTTACCATGAAGTTAACTTCATGGTAACCGGATCCAGTAATATGAGTTAGACTCCTTTTGTTTACGAGTGGAACATTTTCTGTATTTCTAACATGTTTTTTTATGACTAGTCATGTGGTTAACATGAAGTTAACTTTGGTCAATTGACCAATACAATGTTGACATTCAGGTCTGGAGGTGATTTCTCTCTTTGTGTATCAACACTGTATTGGTCAATTGACCAACTTACCATGAAGTTAACTTCATAGTAACCGGATCCATTTGTTTCATAAAAAAGAGTAATGCTACGCATACAAAAGCGTTTGATGAAACAAATGGAGCGCCAAATTAAGGTCAAATTGTCTTGGAATTACCTTGTTGATCTAATGTAATCGAAAACCTTGTTGCCATCATCAACACCAATGTAAGTTGCAGGCAGGGGGAATGACCTGGTGCCATCATTGTCGCTTTCATCTCGCATTATAGTTCCAGCTGCTCCGGACAAAAATGCTGATTCCCCATTACTCAGTTCATCACATAGTACAATTTTACCCTTCACTAATTTTGAATCCAAGGAGTTCTTCTTACAATACCTGCATTTCCACAACCACAATTGAGTCTTTCCACACAAAATTTAACTTTTCCGAGGTATGATAATATGTTTAAGGATCACTAATAATCACCTGGATTCCAGCCCAGTAAAACCTTCTCTGGTATTTGGCACGGCTCCACCATAAACTAAAGGGTATGTGCCATTTTTGTTGTCAAATGTGTTTATGGATACACCCTACCAAAATAAATAAATAAAGGTAAGAATTAGTTATATGTAGTTGTAACTTTATATAATGAGTCTAATTCTGTTGTCACATTTAAGGTTGTAAAATGAGCAAACAGTTCGGGCTCGATTTGTACTCGCTCGACTAAAAGTTCAATTCGAGCTCGACTTGAAATATAAATGAGTCAAATATGAGCAAATTTTAAAGTTCGATATATAATTTGTTCGAACCTTTTCAAATTACTATTTTCTATTGATACTCGGATCATATTCGTTTGAATAGTTCAAACTGCTCAGGCTCGATTCGAGATATTGCTCGACTCGGTAGCTAAACGAGTTTCAATCAAACTTTATTTTATACTCGATAAATTTTGTGAACCAAATCTGAACAACTCAATACTCAGCTCGACTCGATACATTTACGCTCTTAGTCACGTTATCTGTCTCATTTGCAATAAATGAAATGTGACAGCAGATGAGACAGAACCAGATATTATTGGCCCAATATCCCATTTCAATTAATTAGACTAATATCAAATTGGGTAGTGTTTATTGTTTTAAGCTATACCTCATAAATCATGCCGTTGCCAAGTTTCACTTTTGTCAAGAATTTCCTGTCAATTGTGCTACCAGCAACCGAAAGAATCCATGGCGAAACATTAGTGACTCTGCCACGGTCAGGACCGTCGTTACCGGCCGAGGCCGAGGTCAATATCCCATTTTTCATGGCATGAAAAGACCCGATCGCTACAGAATCAGCAAAATAATCACTAGCAACCCCACCGACAGAAAGGGAAATTATGTCAACTCCGTCAGCAATTGCATCGTCGAATGCTGCTAGAATATCAGCATCGTCGCAACCATCGGACCAACATATTTTGTAGGCAGCAATACGTGCAGATGGAACCCCGCCTCGAGCCGTGCCTTGTGCTAGCCCCATTAGGCTTGCTTTGCTAACCAGCCCCCCTGCAGCTATGGAGGCAACATGTGTTCCGTGGCCATGTACATCTCTAGGAGATTTTGAATCATGTATGCCGAAAAATCCAGCATGGCGGTAATATCGTGCTCCGATGATTTTGCTGCATAGGTAACAAACATTGCAATATCTGTTATAAATTTGTTCCACTTTTTTTTTTTGGGTTCATATTAGCAAGTGTCGCTGAAAGTAAGAGAAATTATTGATATTTACTTGTTGCAGGTGAAATTGGAGGAGGATTCACAGGATCCCTTCCATTTGCTTGGCGGTGGAACAAATCCTTTGTCGGTGAAGCTGTCGGATTCCGGCCAGATTCCGGTGTCGAGTACTCCGATAACAATGTCACTTTCAATGGTGGTTCTAGGAACTTTTTGGGTTAAACCCATGAAGTCCCATGACCTTGTTGTATGGAGTTGTTTCTTTGTGTTTGGGAATATTGAAATTACACCATCCAATCCTATCCATTAATATTATAGAATTTTGTTAATTTAATTTAAAAAAATGCTAAATTAACTAATTATTTTCAAAGAAAATTTAAGGGAAAATGGAGAAATTAATTAAGTAGCTCACTTACTGGCTACTCTATGCTTTTCCTCTTCAGTTAACTTCACCGCGAATCCATTGAAACTCTTGCCATAACTGTAGAGTAAAGAAGTTGATGCCTTGCTACAAAATTCATCCCAATGAAAAAAAGTCAAGTCTCCGTTTGAAATGTTCAGCGAAAAGAAAATGAAAAGAAAATAAAACAAGTAATTCTGTGTGCAGTACTAACACAGAAAAAAAAAATACGCGAATTTGAATTACCTTCCAAGAACTCCATGAAGCATACTTGTATGAAGGGATGATACAGATGCATGCCCACCCTTTGGCGGGTCACCCATGTACACAATATATGTCTGCATGAAATATCCATATATAATAAGAAATTTTTAGCTACGTACGTACTCAAAAAGAAAAAGAAAAAAAAAACGATAATTAACATTATATATATATATAGATACAGGTATATATATATATATATATATATATAGATAGATAGATAGATAGATATAAACCTTATGATCATTATCATCAGAAGATCCATTAATGAGTTGTGTAGAGAAGACGAATGTGAATAGTAGAAGAAGATGGCATGAAACAACGTTGGAGATTTTGATATTCATTGGGGAAGGAAACTGATTTTTTTTTTTCTTTGGCATTTCAATCGAATATGGTTGAGCTTCTATATATAAAGAGGTGTGTGTGGAATGTCAACGCCAAGTGTTTCCAGGTTACTGACTATGAAAGATTCAACTATTGAATTAATGGGGGGATTTCTTTTCTTCTGACCAATGAAACTTTCTAAGAAAACCTGTTTTTAATATTATTGTTGAAACAGTATATTTATACGTCTTTTGAAGTAGAATAAGTAGTGATTTATATATATATAGCTTGGTATGCGGGTAGTTCGCATGCAGATTATTTTTAACGACGAATAAAATCATCACTAAAATCGTTGTCATTTGATCTGAACTGTTGTCATAATTGTCATAATCCAAAATCTCTGTTCAGATCCTAAAGGTGGTCCGCATAAAATAGTACGTACTCAAAAAGAAAAAGAACAAGAAAACGAGAATTAACATTATAGATAGATAGAGGTATAGATATATAGAGATATAGATATAAACCTTATGATCATTATCATCAGAAGCTCCATTAATGAGTTGTGTAGAGAAGACGCATGTGAATAGTAGAAGAAGAAGGCATGAAACGTTGGAGATTTTGATCTTCATTTGGGAAGGAACTGAATTTTTTTTTTTTTTTTAAATTTTCTTTGGCATTTCAATCGAATATGGTTGAGTTTTTATATATAAAAAGGTGTGTGTGTGTGAATGTCAACGCCAAGTGTTTCCGGGTTACTGACTATGAAAGATTCAATTATTGAATTAATGGGAGGCTTTCTTTTCTTGCTGACCAAAGAAACTTTCTAAGGAAACCTGTTTTTAATATTGTTGTTGAAACAGTATATATATACATATACATATATATATATATACATATATAGTCTTTTGAAGTAGAATAAGTAGTATTGATCCATACAAAACCGAACCGGTATCGAAAATATCGAACCGGTACCAATCCGAAAATAGCGGAAAAGCAAAAACCGGTACCGAATTACCGGTTTCGGTATTGGTTCAATACAAAATCGGTACCGATTTTTCGGTTCGGTTTTCGGTTATACCGCATGGTAATATATATAATTATTAATAATAATTAAATAATTTTTTATATATATTAACAATTTTTTTTAAAACTAAGAAATCATTAACTATTAATAATAATTAATATATATAATTTTTTAAAATAAAACTACTATTATATAGAAATTATTAATATAAAAAAAATTAATATATAAAACTACAAAACATTAGCTATTAATTATTATATTATTAAATTTCGGTATTTCGGTTTTTACCGAATTCACAAAATTCATTACCGGTACCGGTAACGAAAAGTGTTAAAATACCGAAAAATCGATACCGAAAAAAATCGGTACCGCCGGTACCAGTATCAACCGATTCAGTAAAAAATCAAAAAAAAACCGAATATTTTGAGCACCCTTATATATATATACCGCTGGTACCGGTATCAACCGATTCGATAAAAAACCAAAAAAAAAAACGAAATTGACTTATAGGATCACTATATATTATATCAACAACAAAAAAAAAATGTATCTTATTTTAATACTTAGGAAAATGATTTATTTACTATTAATTTTATGTCAAAAGTAAAAAGTAAGGTAAGTCATAAGATAGAATATATATTAATATGCGAGTTTTTTTTTTTACATTCTCTTATTTCATACTGTTCGATAAAAATTTATCGTTATATATAACAAAATTATAATATACTAATTTTAAATGAGTGAAAACTTTATGTGCCACTGAGCCTGTGAAAAACATGAACTTTATTTATGGTTTTACAATGAAATATAGGTTTATATTTATATTAAAGAGGTAAAAAAATATTTCAATAAAATAAAAAAGTTAAAAATTAGAGTTTGACCGTATATATTGAATTTGTATGAATATAATATAGTGGACTAAAGTCTACGACACTCAATATTTGTTGTACGCGTAACGCAATACATATTCAAGTAGTATCTATCTGTAACTATGAAATATCTTGAATATATCGACCAACGACTTCCAAAGTCTGAAATTTAAAATTGCCAATTTGTTGTGGGGACTGGTTCAATCTCAGTCATCATACCTCTATTCTAGTTCCATTATACTAGGTTTTAACTGATTATAAGATTTATTAATTATTGAAAGTTACATTTTTAAATTTAAAATTGAAAGAATTTGTTAAAATTATGAAATAATAAATATTACAACAACTAATATTTCTTAGATAATATATAATATTCAATATTGTATTGGTCAAAATTGAAAAAAATCATGTCAATTTTGAATTTAAAAATATACAACTTAACTTCAAATAGTCAACAATAATCTTATGTATTTATACCAACGGTTTGGATCTTAAGTTTACCATTTATCTAACATATCTTGCTTACCCCCTTTAGCGACGGACCGGACGACGGTTCGGTCTATCGCTATATATACAATCGTCGTCTATATGTTGTCCGTTGCTATATGTTGTTCGTCGCTAAAAACAAAGACGACGGCTGTATATATAGCGACGGATCGAACCGTCGCCTGATCCGTCGCTAAAGGGGGGTAAGCAAGGTATGTTGGATAAACAGGTAAACTTAAGATCTGAACCAGTCTATACCAATACCAATTTATAACAAGGCAAATACGAGTCATTTTGGTTGGTTCTAAATTAACTCAGTAGTTCAACTTTGGTGACTTGGTACCTCAAAAGGCTCTTTCTAAAAAAAAAAAATTGTGATTTTTATGTCTTCTTCTTGGTTAAAAGTTTTGATATTATCAAAAGTCAATTCAAAAGCTCAAAATGTATATTTTTTCACAAAATTTTAGTACACATTTATCATTAAATAAGATACAATGTACCATTTGTCACTAAGAAATGAATAAAGATAAAAAAAAATTAAAAAAAAACTTTTGAACTATCAAGTCACCAAATTTGAACTGATGAGTTAACTCAAGATTAATTAAATTATCGTTCAAAAATGTTATATATAAATTTACCTGATTGATCATTTTTAAGCTTACCCTTGTTTTACACGGATTATTAAACTTGTATTTTTTTTTCAAAGAGGTCTTTTAACTGATATTTTTTTGAGTCATTTATATTTGAACATAAAATTTACATTCTTATCACCTACACCATTTATACTCAACATTAACATTTGTATTATCCATCTTGTGTCAAATTTCTGCCCCCTAATATCACACAATCTGTGCTTCACGTTGACAATCCACCAGTCCAGTATTTGCAAAAAATATAATTGAATTATTTGTCTTAATTTAACACTAATTTCTTCTATTTTATTCCATGACGAGAGATTAATAATTTTTTAAATAATTTATGAAATATTTTTTTTGGTCATTTTTAAGGCTATCTAAATTCACTTATAAGGCTATCTAAACATTTTAAGCTATCAAATGTTTTTACGAGATTAATAGTCCCACATTAAGAGATTAATAATCCCTCTTCAAAAGATTAAATAATCCCAAGTAATATTAAATTAAGACAAATAATTCAATTCCAAGTATATTTTTTGCAAACAAACACAACCCCAGTAGTGAAAATGATGTATACTGCTAGAAAACAACCTGCCAGAACATTTGTTTCTCTTCTCCTATGCCAGCCACCACAACGTGGCAAGTAAAATCTGAATAGTTACTCTCCCTTGTGTTTAATATTTTCACAACTGAGAAGGATGTCTAGTGATAGACTTCACAGAGAATGTGCAAAAGGGATACAAGGCTTTCGAGAATTTCCTTGAAGCGCTATTTTCATGTCAAAAGGTGGCAGCAAACAGATCTATAAACTGTGATGGCATAGGAGATGACGCTACAAGGTCACAGTTTGATCGCCAAGAACCACAAAAGTGCAATCCACCAATAGAGAAGTAAACCAGCAGACGGTCACAGAGCCAACGGCATAACATAATCCTAAATGTCAGCCACGAAATACTGAGCCTCGCATATGAAAGGCGAACTGAAGTTCAGACGAGGCTCACTTTTTGTTGGCCTTAACCCAAAACAAGTAACAGTTGCTAAATTAAGTATATGTACAGAAACCAGGTCAATATATAGAAAGGTCACTAGAACAGAACTTCTTGCCTTGTGACACTCCCCTACCACTTTTTACCCTAACCTGCACTAGCAAAGCTTGTCCGGATATATTAAGCACCAAGATGACACACTGTGCATGACGCGAAGTATTGATATATCCTTTCGCTTGAGGTAATAGTAGAAAGGAATTTCCAAACTGGAAAAAAAAACCCCTCTTCTTTTGAGATAATAAAGATCCTGCAAATGAAAGAAAGACGGGTGTCAAGACCGTGAAAATGGTGACTTATATTCGCTATAAAATCAGAATTGATCTTAATGAAAAAAGAGGGAGGGGCAATAGAACTGAGATAAATGCAGAATTGAACAAAAGAGGTGGAGGAAACGATGTATGATGTATCACAGTATCAGAGAAAGACAACATGACAACTTTCACAAAACAAGCTTACCCACCAAAAAATTGAAAAGCCAAACAGAGCACTTATGCATAGATTCCAATCCAACAACACAAATTTCTACTGACAAGTTAGAAACTTCTCTCAACAAGTATTGCATATCCAAAAAAATTCTCTTCTTAGCGTACAGAAGAAGCTGATGTTGCTGAACAAGTACTGCAGTACTGCACATGGCTCAACAGCATTGTCCAATTATAAAATATTAACCATTTAGTTTCTGTTATTTCTGTATGTGCTTTTATCTTGTATATAACAGTTTTAGGAAAGAGAGCTCAAAAATAATTCAATTCAAACAAAATAATATTTTCTAAAGACGAAATTATAATCAATTTCTTCTATACATAAATTATTGAAAATTGAAAGCCCCATCAGAAAGGACCAAATGCATACCACTAGTGCAGCCCTTCCATCTGGTTGATGGTTAATTAAAATGACAACTTGACAAGTTTCATCGTCTTTAGTACAAAACATTATAAAGAAGCGATGTAAATAAAATTATCTTGTAGTAGCAGGTCAAAGGTTGAGACATATATCATATAAATAGCATGTAATAACCTTTTAGAACGTAATAGTTGCAGTACAATATGGATTCAAACGTAGTGTAATACTTCACTTTGTTTTAAACCATGTGATATAAATTATGCTAATATAAAAATTCACTGGAACACAAATGTGAAAAATTGAACCAATCAAACTTGGTAGGGAACAATATATACCGATCACATTTTTGTAGACATCATGAACTTATTCTTTTTCTCAGCTGGCTTAAGTATTTGGAAAGAGCACATCAAGTTTCCATCAACACTCATCATTGCACCAGCATTATCAAATTCACCACAGTAGTTGGGGGCAGAGAATATGGTGACAAGCTGCCTCTCAGCGAAGAATTCATAACCATCCTCCACAACCTGCACCAAAATATTATATCAACTCCTCGGCAGAATAGTTTGGTGGAACAATGGAAAATAGCCGAGTTAATAACCTGATGAGCACGGCAGACAAGGTCCAAGTCATGCTTTGCTAAGAACTCTGACACCTTATCAGGGCCAAAGGTGAATGAAACTCCTCTATCATTCATTCCCCATCCTTTGACATCCTTACTGGGATCTGACCAGAGTAAATCACAAAGCAAACCTGTATCAGGTATAGCAGTTGGACGTGGTAAGTTTCTAATCTGATCCAAGTCTGTAAGATCGGGGGAAAGGCCCCCATGCATGCACAATATCTTATCATCGATAAGAGCCGCCACAGGAAGACAATTGAAACAGTCAGTGAAGGCTTTCCATAGTTTCACATTGAATCGGCGCTTACATTCATCATAAAATCCATATATCCTATTAATAGAAGCGCATTCATGGTTTCCCCTGAGAAGAAAAAAGTTCTCAGGATATTTAATTTTGTAAGCAAGCAAGAGGCATATCGTTTCCAAACTCTGCTTGCCACGATCCACATAGTCCCCTAAAAATAGATAATTAGCTTGAGGAGGAAAACCACCATATTCAAAGAGTCTTAACAAATCACTGTACTGCCCATGAATGTCCCCTGAAATACAAAGCACAAAAAACGTAATACAAATAGAGTTACCAGAAGGATTTCGAAAGAACAATAATGGGTAACCTCTACCCTAGTGCAGCAGAAAAGCAAACCAACCATTTTTCCAGGGCAAACAGCTTGGCAGACTATTAATCCACGTACAAATTTGGGTCAAAGCCTCAAATATTGTCCTCATTTTATTCATTTTTCGGGCTTTTCTTTCAGGTAGAGTTGGGGAGGGGTTGAGATGATGTACTTGCTTGAACAGAATACATAGTTACGTACTAACTTAATATCAACCACATACTTCTCTAAGATATAACTGACATCGACATGTATACAAACAGAAACTTTATATAATATAATAATCCAATTCCTAAGCTTCGTCACTAGCCAGTGTGTAGCAATACTAACATACCAGAAATGTCGTCTAAGGCAATGAAATGGCTGGCATACAGCATAACAACAAGATACAATATTCAGGGGCACAACCGCACTAGAAAAACTAATCATATTATGGAATCAGAGGTCAATGGTATAACTATTTAATCCATGTCTTTATTTTTATAGGTAATAGCTATTTATATCTATGTCGATTCAGAAATGATCCAAATTTATCTAGGCATACTGAAAATACATCATTACATATCCCACAAATCAGGAATATGTGAAGCCCTCAAGAATCCACTTTTTGGTAAACTTGAATTACAAAAGTGGCTATTCTGAAACATTAGGTAATATAATACTTTTCTTCTCTTTTTTCCTTTCTTCAGTTAAAATATGGTTAAATGGCTCTTGATTTACCAAGTTTAAGTTTATTATTCAATATACTTTGGATCATTTCATTAACTTAAGCAAAAGATCTTTTGTTCCCATTAATTTCTAAACTGTTTCATCAATGATCTTTTACTAAATAATACTCCCCCAATCCCAAAATAACTACCCAGTTTTTGACTCTTTTTTTTGGTAAAATTGACTGTTTTAGAATTAATTTGGTACCATTTTTTTTATAGAAAATATAGGCTGCTATTATGTACTATTTCCTACTAACCCCAAATTTAGTAATTTGAAAAATGTATCTATATATTTTAATATTAATTCTAAAAATAGTCAATTAAACAAAAAAGTCAAAACTAGACAGTTATTTTGAGATGGGGGAGTATGTGTAAAGCTTTGATCATTAACATTTAAATTTTCTTTGATAAGTTGCTTTGAATATTAAAATTTATAATCTTACAATATGAGGAAAATGTTGTTGTCAGGGCAACCTTTGTTACTACTACTATAGCAAATATCACTTTCCCATGTCGTGGTGCATACACACATTTTTTTTTTGGGTTTTAGTTAGGGTTACCCTCCCATGAATCAGACCTTCAAGACATTTAATATACGTGATATACAAAATATATAACATTTTTCTTGTACTTAGTAATGGTGTGCTAATAAGTTTATGCGCTTCATTTATATTTAAAGTTGTCACAATTGTCTGACAAGTCTCCAAGACAACATCTCAGTCAACAAGTGTGTCATTTTCTTTATTTTAAATAATTTTTGTTGCATGTTAAAATTGTTTAAAATTCATCCTCAGTTAAATAGAAATATTTAGTCAATAATTTTCCAAGATAATTTCCTCCAAATAGAAGTCATATTGGAAAAAATTTTGAGATCCTTTTTAAGCAAATGTGAAGCAGTAATAAAGTATCCATATGTTGTCTACACCCTTCTTGGTTAACGGAAATATATTTCGCATCATTACCCCACCCCACATTGCAGGACCAGCAGCATGCCAATACTTAAAAACAATCCATCCTATAATTTTGTTTCCCAAAAGGCTCTTTAAAAAGGGAAAAGGTCCGGCATGTTGGTAATTGCAACACTATGTCTATAGTCATTGTTGTTTGAAAGTTCCAATGACCCACATGATAAATCCACCAGGAAATCCCAGTCGAGATTGTTTGGTACTACCTATGTTTTGGACTTTTCCCCTCTTTTGTATGTGTAGTGGTGCCACTAATCAGCATTCTGATAAGAGCATACACCTTAATCTCGTGATTAGAAAATGATTGATTTGACTCACACGGAATTTATCGATGAAAAAAGTTACAGCTCCACTGATGATCACTTAGAGCAGTAATAAGTTCCAATACACACTTGGTAAATATTGCTGATCTTGTTGACAACATTGTTAACAAAGAAGAGTAAACAAGGAATCTTAAGTAAAGAATGCAAGATCACATTATATGGTTTATTGCCACTGTCACACTGTCATGTCCAGTTTATCTTTATAAGAAAATAAAATAAATTAAATAACAAATCATTAAGGATTTCTATTTCAGTGCGTGACAGCATTATCTATTGCCCCAACATAAGAATAACAATTGCTTCAGTGCCCTAAGGAACTACAATACCTGTTTTTGTTTTTGCTCCTTTGTAACATAAGAGTGTATCATACCTCAAATTACCATCTAAATTCCTTTAGCCATTCCTCTTACAGTTGAGCTGTTTCTTCTTTCTTTTCATTGTGATTGTAAAAAGAATTTATATTTTAGTTACCCATTAACTTGCTCCCGACTTTCAGTATCAAATTACATCTACCTCCAATACTGGAAAGAAATTATTACTGCTACCCTAAACAGCACAAATGAGCAATGTAAAGCAACAAATTCAATACATATCTAGTAAATTTATAATATATATATGTATATGTATACACGTACACACATAACCTCGGACTTTAGAAACCCAAAAACTGAAGCACATTTTGATATCAGAATCAGTGTTGCCCTTTCAATTATTTAAGGCCAATGCACATTATAAACTGAATCAAAATTCTGGTTAAATGTGCAGGAAATTCAGTCCAATAATGCTTAATCTAGCAATTAATCAAGCAAACCCACCTCAAAATCCCAAATTTCTAGAAAACACAAACCCATCAAATAGGAAAAATTCCACAACAAACAAACATACACCCACACAAATTAAAAGAAGAAAACCCAATAAAAAGGACATGAGAAGAGGAAAGAGTACCGCAAATCTTGATGGGTGCTTCGAGTTCAAGAAGATTAGGCTGTTTGAAGAAAATATCACGAGAGACGGCGCAAAGCTGCTTGATTTCGGACTCGGAAAGCTGGACTGGCTTGCCGGGTTTCGAGGATCGGACTTCGATTAAGCGTTCGATCAGCCTATCTAAAGCTACAGGGTCCATTTCCGGTTCCCCTGCTGCTTTATAAATGTAACACCTCTCTTGATTTTCCAGATCCTTAAAAAATTCAACTTTGAACGAAACCCTATTCAATTATTTGTAGGTCAGTTCAAAAAGAGAGACCATGGAAGTAAATAGTAGATAGAAAATGGTGGGAGAAAGAAGAGAGAGAAAGTGTAGGAGTAGTCAAAATGTCAAAATGTATAGACCGGCTGCAGGCTGCAGCTCCAATGTGACGAAGTTGACCATTTCTTTCTTGCCTTTCTCTTTGCTAGATCAGACGGTGTCGTTTTGAAATATACTAGATTACTAGGTATATATATTTTTTTATATATTATTTTTTTGTGTTTTGGCAAAAAGAACTGGAAAGTATATAAGCTTTCCACCCGATTTAACCTTTACCATTTTCAGAGTCGGTCCTGTGTTTTTTAAAGCCATGGGGAAAACTCATTAAAACCTTGTTTGGAAAAAATTTAATGGGACAAAATCTCAAATGAAGAAAAAATAGTGTTAACGTCTGATTTTGTACGTCTGACGAAATTACTCAAAAAGACAGGTCCAAAACAGCGCCAACGGTTGATTGTATCGTTGTGAATTTAAACTCACGAAATACCCTTACATAAACATAAATAAAAGAAATATAAAGCATGAACACAAGAATTACGTGGAAATCCAATTGGGAAAAAACCACGGAGAGAGAGTAATTCACTATAATAATATTGTGAGTACAAGTTGTGTATTTGTGTTGTATTATATTTCCTCCTTTTCAAACCCTAGCTTGTAGCCGTATACATAGAAGTCACCTCCACTCGAATCCAACTAGGAGAAGGACTCCTTATCTCTCCAAATAATAAGGAAACACAATCCTATTTTAATAAGGACTCTCTCACTGTCACAATAAATACATATGGATTGGACCATTAAATAGATTGGGCCAAGCCCAAATAATCACATCCCAACTAGCCCCCCAGTCTCTTATTTATAAGGAACTTATAATAAGAGAGTATATAAAAAGTCCACCATACCCACCAACTGTCATGTTGGTAACACTTTTGAACCCATCACATCTATTGTGCTTGTCTTTCGGGAGAACAAAGCTTCCCGAAGGATGTTTATTCAAAGGATGTTTATCCGTAGAATGTTTACCCGTAGGTTGTTTATCCGTATGAGGTTTATCCGTTCGGGAGGTCCTACGCCTCCCTGAATGATGTTTATCCGTACGAGATTTATCCGTTTGGGAGGTCCTACGCCTCCCCGAAGGATGTTTATCAGTAGAATTTTTAACCGTTCGGGACGCCTCCTCGAAGGATGTTTACCCATAGGATTTTTAACCCTAAGATGTCCACCCGTAGGATGTCTAATCGAAGAATATTCATCCTTTCAGGAGATCATAGTCTTTCCGAATGACATTTATCCACCCTTGTACCGCCAACATGATCTTTTACCCCATCTACACACCTTTGCACCCGATGATTCGAGTCTAGCAAATCCGTAGCATGCCCACGAAACACACTTATCGAAGCCTCGAGGAATGTCATGAGCCAGTTAGGTCCGAGTGCCGAAGTGAAGATGGACATCATAATAATGAGTGGGCTCTGCTTCTTCGGGTTCGGTAAACTGGCTGCAACCACCCTTTCTGTTGAGTCTTACTTTCTTTATTGGAAGACAATCACACAAGCATGACCTCATAAGCTTTCAATGAAAGATCAGTAACATCCTTCCCATCGCTACCAGTCTTGAATTCTGCGAGATATCCATAATATCCCCTTTCATCTTGTAATAAAACATTGTGGATTTACCGGCACCACATGAAGGAATGAGGTGCTCATCAATCACGCACATGATGTCATTACGAATAGTTATCAGCTCTGATCCGACCTTCTGTCTATACTCCTTGATCCGATTTGCATTCTGACCTCCTTCGGTTTCCCCATATGCAATTTGTATTCTGTCATGTATCGAAGGCCATCCATGTGTCCACCGCACTTTTGATGCATAAGGATCAGGCAATTATGCTCAGCAGCGAATTCGTTCCACTCCAGCTTCATGTGCAGGGATAGTTTTTGTGCCCTTCTCTTCTCATGCAGTCCCTGTCTTGATTAGACAATTCAAGATTGGCAGGAGTGAGGTGTATCTTAAAGTCTAGTGGATGTAAAAAGCAAGTGTATATATATACATATAAGTTGCTAAAAAAAATCAGCCACCAGTATGCAACCCCACCATAAAACCCACAATGCAAGACAATTATACCAAGCCCTTAATTATATAACTTGTAAATATATGGAGGGAGTAGAGAGAGAATCTACTGGGTCTTCAATACGAGTACTTATAAGGCCATGTCACCCAACAATCCATGCATATATGCAAAGTAATTATAAATAATATTACAAGGATACCACAGCTTTAAATATTACGAACCAATGAATAAAAAATCTCATGCACTCGTTGGATCAATAATAGAAATCTCATGCACATGCTGGATATACATTATTGATCAGATAAAAAGAAAGAGAGAAACAACTTAGCTTTATATGTTGGCTCTTTTTCTTGAGAAATCGGTGATTTTAATTCGACACTAAAACAAGTGTCTTGATTCCCACAGACGGCACCAATGTTAACGCCTGATTTTGTACGCCTGACGAAATCACCCAAAAAGGCAGGCCAAAACAGCGCCAACGGTTGATTGTATCGTTGTGAATTTAAACTCACGAAATACCCTCACATAAACATAAATAAAAGAAATATAAAGCATGAACACAAGAATTACGTGGAAACCCAATTGGAAAAAAACCACGGAGAGAGAGAGTAATTCACTATAATAATATTGTGAGTACAAGTTGTGTATTTGTGTTGTATTATATTTCCTCCTTTTCAAACCCTAGCTTGTAGCCGTATATATAGAAGTCACCTCCACTCGAATCCAACTAGGAGAAGGACTCCTTATCCCTCCAAATAATAAGGAAACACAATCCTATTTTAATAAGGACTCTCTCACTGTCACAATAAATACATATGGATTGGACCATTAAATAGATTGGGCCAGGCCCAAATAATCACATCCCAACAAAGAGTATTTCGGATTTTAAACACATTGCATTAATAAACAAAAATTACATATTTGAGTCTACATGCTTTCTTCTTCTTTTTTCTTTCTTTGTCTCTTGAGATTTCAGGAAAGTTATTTCTTAGGAAACATTTTTTAATTTTTATAATAAACACAACACAATAAAACTAATTAACAAAGAACAATAAAACCTAGATTTTGAGCATATTTTCTTCAACTTGAAACTTTCAATTATAAAAACAAGAATCCTAGTCAAATTTTTTGTTGAATCATATAATAAATAAGAAAAAGTTAATAAAGATATGTATTACAATTTATAAAATTTATACATCTAGATTCTATATGTATCTTTTAAAAAATTACCTTCAAAGAAAGGCACTGGTCTAGCTGGTAGATGATTTATTTTTCAACTCAGTTGGAGAAGAGGATAATCATCGAGAAAAAAATTATTTGTGTTGCGTTATGAACTAAGAGGAATCGAAGGGTTTTTCCTTCTTTTTGTGGCTAAGAGTCTGTTTTGATTCTTCATATTTATTGATTTGTTTTATATTATATTTTATAATTAATATGGAACTTTCTTACTCAATACGTTTTTTCTTGAGATTGAGTATATAAAGACTAATTGGACTGATTGGTTTCCCTTTTCATTAATAGGTACAAGCGGCAACTTCTTTTATTTTTATATTTTTATATACACATATATACATAAGATTATAAAAAAATTTGGCCCCCCCGCCCCCTCAGCTGTGGGGCCCCTGAGCGGTAGTCCTAGTTGCCCTTGGCCAAGGCCGACTCTGACCATTTTATGATTGAGTAATACTACAGACACAAATTATTCTACAAATATTTTACATACTGCTGATGTGGCATACTTCATCTCAGCATATTGATCAATAGATTGCTTCAATGTAATATTCGACTTCCACATAAAAACTAAGGTAGAGTATGTCACATCAGCAATTTGTAAAATATTTATAAAATAGTTTGTGTCTGTAGCATTATTCTTTATGATTTATTTTGGTTTTAGCAGGATGACAACTAGGGAGTAGGGATGGCAGTGGTGCAATAACATTGGCCATGTTTATTTGTAAAAAATATATTTAAAATTAAATTATAAAAATTAATAATTTTATATGTGTTTTTGATATTTTCACATAATCTTCTCTCATATGAGAATAAAGTGGGTTCCACTTTTATGTGAGATGAGACCATGTAAAAATATCAAAAATTCATGTGAAAATAGTGTTTTTCTTAAATTATCAGTCTTAATTTAACAGTATTTTGAACTATTTAATTCTATGACGAGGGACTATTAGTCTCTTAATGTAGAACTATTAGCCTCATAAGATCATTTTATAGCTTAAAATGGTGGGACTATTAATCTCATATCTATTATGGGATTATATAATTCATCATAAATAGCCTTAGAAATAACAAAAAAATAGTCCATAGGATTATTTAAAGGACTATTAATCCCCCATCGTAGGATAAAATAGTCTTAAATAATTTTAAATTAAGACAAATAGTTCAATTCCTAACATACTTTTTACAAACAAACATGGTCCAGATGTTTTCTAATTATTTGATGGCGCACTGATTTTAAAATATTTTACACTAAAATTACATCGGTCTCAGTTCATGAAATTGCGATAACATAATCGTAGCACTCAATTTTTAGTATTGAACCGCATTCTATCTGTAATACCCAATTTTTTAAAAAATAATAATAATAAATAAATAAAAAGATAATAATAATAATAATATAATTAGATAATAGAAGTGTAACTATAATTATTTATAAATATCTAAAACATATAAGGATAAGATAAGTCAATTATGTTGCAACAAACTTTTAATTTTAAAAGGACTCTTTTACTTAGTAACCTATTTTGCAAAGGAATTTAATATATTTAAATAACGAGAGAGAAAGAAAATAACGTAAAAACTATTTGGCTTTGGAGTACTGCAGAATAGAGAAGAAGAAAATTTAAAGATAAAACTTAAACCCTTCTTTTCAATTAGTGAGATGATACTTGCCTTATATATATGTGATATATATATATATATATATGTGTGTGATTAATTTTGTAATCAATTATTATAATATACATACTCTGTTCGAATAAAAGAGATTTCAAATTATATACATATATTTATTTTTCGCGCGTGTGTGTGATACTAGTTCCTCCACTCATTCAGGTAGACATTTTTAAACCTATCTGCGTAGTAAAATTTGGGAAAAAAATATTATCTCTTCATTATATATGTTTCAGTTCGTTTAAAAATAATTTTGACAAATCAGACAAAAGGTTAATAAATGCATTTGTGATGTGGAGGTAGTTTTACTTGTGGTCATTGCATTTACATAAATATAATTTATTAATACATGTATTGTATGGGGGTAGATTTGATTACTATATATATATATATATATATATATGTATGTGTTGGTCGAAAAACCGACCACTAAACACGCGCAAGTGTACGCGGTATAACAAGTAATACAGTGATAAATAGAGTTGTCGAACCCACGAAGAATTACTCCTAAATATACCAATTATCGACTTTATATCGCTTAAGTCAGATTCGAACAGAATAAATGGAAGGATGTGTGATTAATCTAGTTAAATCTAATTATCAAAGCAAGTAAATGGATAACGATAGGTATCTACGCAATACAAGCTAAAATCATAACTTCACCCCACACTAGCATTCTGTTAAACACTTGGTGTGCTATGCTTCATCAAATATCCTAACTGTCTCTCTTTAGTCTAAATGGTCGCGAAGGAGTGCCGACTGAGAATTCACAAGTACTTATACGCCTCTTCCGAGGTATGTATAAGTATATCCTCTCTAATCCACCCGAACGAGAATAGACAAAAAGGAACAACCAAGCTAGACGATAATCCTACACATTCCTATGAGAATTAACCCTAACAAGGAATTAAGCAAAGGTTCTCATTAGGTCACACGTGACATACAGGTATATTCATATCCTATAGGAAAACCATGCAGTCCATTGTTACAGACAAATCATAAACACATGCCAACACATTATGGTCTCAATCTATAGTCCATTTCCCAATTTTTCATAGATTACCAACATCACTAATTCCTTAGCAATTATACATTAAGCATGAATATATTGAACCAAACCATATGGTGTCAACCAAAGAGATAAAGATAATCAATTCAAATAGACAAAGGGTTCTATTATAATCTTAGAGCCAATATTCAGTTCATAGCTAATAAACTAGACAAAAGTAGCAATAATAACATTTATAAATACAGAATCAAAGGAAAAACTAGAGAAGAATAAACTCCGTCGAAGCTTTCTTCAATCTCCAAGAACTCCCTTCGATTCGCCTTCCGATCCGTGTCGCTATGTCGCTCTTGAGCTCCAAGAAATCCTCATCTATCCCTAGTTTATATCCTAATCTATCTATACAAACTAAAGAGAAACTAAGCTAAAGAGAAGATGAGAGGAGAGAAAATAGAGTTAAGCTCCTTAATGTCCTAGAAAATCAGATGATATGAAAAGGAGGCAGCCCCCAAATGTTTTATATGCCATTTCTCTCTCTTTCTAGGTCATTTCCAAGTTGCTGTCTGAAAACAGGGGCTGGCGTTGAGGTGCCAGGATTTAGCGCCAGGTCAAGGGCACGGTCAATAAGTTGGCGCTGCGGTGCCAATCTTGTGAAGGATTGGGGCGCTGCAGAGCTGAATGTAGTGAGCTGGCAGAGAAACAGCGCTGTGACGCCAGTGCTGCAAAAGTGACCCGTTTGCCCCTGAATGCCAGAAATGACCTGTAAACACCTGCAAAACAAATATTAAACAAAATAATAACAAAACAATATAAAAAGCAATATAAAGTAATAAGAACAAACATTTTCTTAAGTATAAAAGCAGTCGATTCGCGGGTATAAATCCCACTCATCAGTATGCTGTTTTGTCAACATTAGAATCATGGCTGAACCAATTGTCTAATCGACATGCTTTTATATTACATAAGTTATTAGTCATGTTAATGTTTTGGATCAATAACAAAATAGAAATAAATATTGTATATATATATATATATATATATTTGATTTCAGCACTAATAATTTATAAATTATAGACAAACTACTATATTTTTAGTATAATATGTAATCGCAAAAATTTACACAAAATTAAGATTTAAGTTAACAGTATGAGTAAGTTATAGTATTGTATCCTAATAATTTTATTTGTCCTAACTTTATATTTAGGATTTGTTCGCTTTTAATTTTGTGTTTCACAATATAGAGGTAAGTGGCTTTTCGAACTATTTAGTGATTTTAAAATTATTGATATTTATATGTATGCCTTAGTAATTACTCGGATACCTAAATGTACGATTTCAAAATTTGTCATGTTTTATGTAAGGCTTCCATTTAGATTAAAATGTTATGTTCGTTTATTCAAAACTTCGGATCAAGTATTTATTTTTGAATTATGAAATGAGATTATATAATTTTGAACTGTGAAAAAGTATTGTTTAGAATATCGATAATATTGAAAAAAATATTTTGAAATCCTCAGTCTGACTATGTATAGAACCCGTTATTGAGTACGTTTAGTTCTGGAGCTAATATAGGACCTCCTAAGGCGCACACCTTTTATATGCCCTTTAGAGAGCGTGCATTTTTATAAATACCTTAGTAGGGTGCGTATCATAACGTTATAGAACTTTTGGGAGTGTTACAGGGCTATAGTAACCTTAGTCGCTAAGGTTGTGAGGATTAAAAGACATTGTATATATTGAAATCATTTTGAATGTGAAATTCGTTTTGTAATTATCTGTTTTAGTTTTGAAATATATATTATTATAGTTATCAAACAAAAAGAATTTCAAAAAAGTGTTTTATAATTTGCACTTGATTCGGCTAGATAGGGAGGATTGCTACTTGTAGGGCTTCATCACTCACCCCCTTACAGATTTTTACAGGTCCCATCGTTGAAAACTGAACACTTATTTGATACGCTAGAATAGCTGGAGTTTAATTTTAGATATTATTTCTTTTGTTGATGTATTTTGATAAAACTATTAGTTTCGAGAAGTTGCGTCTCCGTTATTTGAATGTGGTATTTATTGGTATTTCATTTGGATTGGTTTTAAAATATATTTATTGTTGGGTTTTAATTTAAGATTATTGTTGAGTTATTTTTTGGGTTGCGCATTTTTGATATTGTTGCCTTGCGAGCCTTCGGGCTTGCGGCGTGTAGCACTTCGGGCCTATATCAGGTTCGGGGTGTTACACTATCGCACCGCTAGGCATGCACAACAATCTGACCTAGACATGTCAGGCCTTGAACGACTGGGCGTTGACTAGGTCAGACCTTGACCTTTGATCTGCTAGGCCAAACTTTGGTTGCTAGTGTTTGATTTATTTGGGCCTACAGACCAAGTCAAGACCGGTCTAATCCGGTCCTCTTTTTTTATATAACTTTTAATGTTAAATATTAAAAATAAAAATTATAAAATGTAAACTAATAAAATTTTATAAAAATAAAAATTAATAAAGAAGTAGATTATTTATAAAAAAACTGACTTATTATTAATATTTAACATTAAAAAAGTTAGTTTATTAACTTATTATTAATATTTAACATTAAAGGAATATTAATAAAATTTTGATATTAACTATTAGTATTTATAAGAAAATAACTTATTATTAATATTTAATCAACTAACTTTTAATGTTAAATACTAAATAAACTAACTAGTAGATATGTAAATTAATTAAATATATTTACAAGAAATTAAAAATAAATATTTAAAACTTTAAATTTTATAAATGTATTAATTAAAACCAATATATTACCACTTACAAATTACAATAATAAACTATCACTTGCTTTTAATCAGTACTAGTTAATAGCCCATGCAATGCACGAAGCTAGTTTGAATTACGATCGTATAATTTTCTAAAAATGCAATGAGAAAGATTTTTTTATATAATATTTTTTTCATATAAACTTTCGATACTTTTTGGCATGACATATCAATTACATTTGTAAAAATATTGATATTCACTATAATATTGCTTTCACTTTTAATGCGATAACACATTATATTAAAGGTCATTCAGTTGATGCTCATTTTTGAATATTCTCTTTCATGGCTTCAATCTCTATTTCTAACGTAAGAATAATTTTTTCGATCCTTGCAATCTTGGCATATTCATAACCTTAAAATGGGCCACTGTTAGTACTACTATCATTGCTTATTTCAATAACTTGTCGTTTATTCTGCACTTTATTTTTTTCTCTCAAAAGATCTGCAAATAAATGAAACATAACAATAGTATTTTTTTTTTGTCATCAATGATCATCTGTTACATTATATTTTATAAATACTTTAAAAACATCAAAGAATTTATCTACTTTTCGTTGGGGACTGTTGGTGTATCATGTGTGAGTGCTTTTATTTTTGGTCAACTGGACAGGTGGGCTGTATTTGGACAGCTATGTCTTTCTTCTTTCAGGAATATTCATTGAATCTAATAATCATTTCAATTCCGTTTGGCTCCTCTGCGTCTTTCTATTTACCTTCGCCGACGATTAGCTTTTTCGACTAATAAGGAAAAGTTACATCATCGTTAACGATGCGTGGGAGTCGTAGGTGTTAGAATTTGAGCCTCCTCTCAGGCGTACACATATGGATGCTCGCAATTTATGCAGGCTATTCTATTGGCGTGATTTTTCATTTTCTCGTATCTCGATCGCCGATTTACTTCGATCACCGTCGGCCTTGCATAACTATCGATGCAACTATCACATAAACTTTTTAATCCTTCATTTGTCTTAGATCTTTCTTTAATTTTGTATTCATTACTCTCTCTCTATGTGTGTGTGTGTATATATATATATATTTATATATCAACACCGATGTTTTCTATTCGTGATAAATGTTTGTGTAAGGAATCGATGGTTATTTTCAGGGGTATATGATGAGATAAGGCATATCAGTGTAAAAGCTAAGGAAATTGTGGCAGAGAAGAGCAGATAGAGAGGAAGAGGGAGAGAGATTTCAGAAGAAGTAATGAGCAAGAAAACAATCAATATATTCCATATCCCCCAAATGATCAAATGACTCGGTACATATAGTGATCTCAGCTTCAAATCTAGAATGAACGGCAGTACCTGCGCTCTATCATGCACAATACAGCTCAGCCAATAATCCTAACAAACTAATAACATAAAGACTATAGTGACCCTGGGTTAACCAAGTAAAAGACAAGGCTAACCTCACTCACTTATTAGGACTAATAGTTACTACTTGACAGCAATCCTTACAATCCCCTCCCCTTGAAAATGCCCTTGTCCTCAAGGGCAAAAGTGAGGGAATTTCTGGTGTAACTGTTCCCAATTTTCCCAAGTCGCCTCAGTTGGTAAGGTATTAGCCCACTGTACTAGCACTTCCACAATGGGGGCATTGTTCTGCTTTATCAATCTCCTATTAAGGATGGCCATTGGTTCAACTAAGAAAATTCCTTCAGAATCCATAGGAGGTAAAGTAGGAGAGATCGTGCATTGAGACCCCAGCTTCTTCTTGAGCAATGACACATGAAAGGTGGGATGAATCTTGGCCTGCTCTGGTAACTTAAGTTTGTATGCCACAGTGCCCACTTTCTGCTCCACTGAGAAGGGACCACAGTACTTGGGAGCTAATTTGCCATAGTTGAAGTGCTTAAGGGTTAGTTGCTTGTAAGGTCGCACCTTCAAATACACAAGGTCACCAGGTTCGAAGGACCTCTCAGTCCTATTTTTATCTGCATAATTTTTAATCCTGGACTGGGCTGTCAATAGCTGGCTCCTTAGCATCTGCATAAACTTAGCTCTTTCCTTACAGAACTGCTTCACATTAGGATCCAAGACCTGCCCAAACTGGTGGAAATTGAGATGGGGTGGCTGATAACCATATAATGCCACAAATGGGGAAGTCTTGAGGCCTACATGGTAGTGGGAATTGTACCACCACTCAGCTAGAGATAACCATGACACCCACTTGTGAGGTTCCTGAGTAGCCATACATCTGAGGAAACATTCTAAGATCTGGTTGACCCGCTCAGTTTGGCCATCTGACTGGGGGTGGTATGCAGTGCTCATCTGCAACTTGGTGCCTATGATTTTAAACAGGGATTGCCAAAACAAGCTTAGGAACACCTTGTCTCTATCAGAGACTATAGTAGTCGGTAATCCATGTAATTTGTATACTTGAGAGACAAAAATGTGAGCCAACTGGGCAGCTGTAAAGGGGTGTTTTAAAGCAATGAAATGAGCATATTTAGTAAACCTATCCACTATAACCCAGATCACAGTCATGCCGGTGGAGTTGGGTAGCCTTTCGATGAAGTCCATAGAGAGGTCAGTCCAAGGCTTGCTGGGGATTGGAAGTGGTTGCAAAAGGCCGGGGCTAGCTAATGTTTCATGCTTCTGTTGCTGGCATATATCACAGGTTTTAACAAAAGTGATCACATCTTGTCTCATGGTTGGCCACCAAACCTGATCCCTGAGTGACCACCTATGGGTGAGTTATGGAATTCATTAAGAAATTTGTTCCTTAACTCCATATCAGGACCCACTACCAATTTGTCTTGAAATTTGAGTCGGCCATTGTTGAAGGTATAACCTGGTAAGGAATCTGGCTGCAGTTGGAGTTGGACAATGAGGTCCCTCAGTCCTGCATCTTTTTCCCAGGAATTAGCCACCTCCTGTATCCAAGTAGGCACCCCTATAGTAATCATTTGGCACTGGTTCAGACCTTCAGATGAACTTCCTAAGGGCTGGTCTGAGGTCAATTCCTTCACTACTCTTGAGAGACTGTCAGCTGCCACATTCTCCTTACCCTTTTTATAAGAGATTTCATAGTCTAAACCCATCAGCTTGGTGACCCATTTCTGTTGGTTAGTGGTAGTGATTCTCTGATCCAGCAAATATTTTAGGCTTTGATGATCAGTTCGAATATATACCTTATTCCCCAATAAATAGTGCCGCCATTTGTTCACAGCAAAGACTACTGCCATTAATTCCTTTTCGTAAGTAGATAATCCCAAGTGCTGAGCAGGTATGGCCTTGCTGAGGTAGGCCAGAGGTCGATTGTGCTGCAACAACACTGCCCCAATTCCTAGATGAGAAGCGTCAGTCTCCAACACAAAAGGTTCTTTGAAATCTGGCATGGCCAACACTGGTGCCTGAGTCATGGCTGTCTTAAGGTTTTGGAAAGCCTCAGTGGCCTTATCAGTCCAGTTGAAGTTATCTTTCTTAAGAAGGTCTGTTAAAGGCCTGCTTATAACACCATAGTTCCTTATGAATTTTCTGTAGTACCCAGTCAAGCCTAGGAACCCTCTTAGACATTTGAGGTTGGTAGGTGTAGGCCATTGCAACATACATTCTATTTTTGCTTTGTCAGTTGAGACTCCATCAGTGTTGATGATATGGCCCAGGTATTGTACCTGTTGGGTAGCAAACTCACATTTGCTTTTCTTTACAAACAGGCAGTGATCTTTTAAGGCTTGCAGCACCAGTTGCAAGTGTGCCAAGTGATCTGAGAAAGTCTTGCTGTAGATCAAAATGTCATCGAAAAATACCAATACAAATTTCCTTAAATACGGTTGAAATACCTCATTCATCAGAGACTGAAAAGTGGCTGGGGCATTAGTAAGGCCAAAGGGCATAACCAAAAACTCAAAGTGGCCAAAGTGAGTTCTAAAAGCAGTTTTGGGTATGTCCTCCTTGCTAACCCTAATCTGATGATAACCTGATCTTAGGTCCAGTTTAGAGAACCATTGAGATCCATGTAGCTCATCTAATAGCTCATCAATGGCTGGGATAGGAAACTTATCCTTGACAGTATGATTATTCAATGTCCTATAATCCACACAAAGCCTCCATGTACCATCTTGTTTCTTCACTAGCAACACTGGGAAGGCATATGGGCTATTACTTGGTTGGATAATACCATGTTGCAGCATTTCATCTACTATTTTCTCTATTTCTTCCTTCTGTACATGGGGGTACCTATAGGGCCTGAGATTCATGGGTTGGCTGCCTTCTTTCAATTTGACATGGTGGTCCTTACTCCTTGGTGGTGGCAACCCTTTTGGCTCCTGAAAAATATCTGAGAACTGCTGTAATACTTCTTCTAGCTGGCTGCCTTCATGTGAGCTCAGATTAGATGACAAGGTCTTAGAGTTGTTTGGGTCTCCCTCTGACTGGTACAGTCCAAACAAGTACCCAAAGTACCCATGAGTAGCTCCATTGACAATTCTTTTAAACTCCCCTGAGTCCATTAATTGAATGGCTGGAGCCACTTGGTCTGATTCACCTTGTAGGAGTATGGTTTTCCCAGCCTGTGTTAAGGATAGATGTAGGTTATGGAAATCGAAGGTGACTGAATCGAACAGCTTCAACCACTGCACTCCCAGCACTGCATCAATACCCCCTAAGGGTAATATTCTGAATTCAGTGTGAAACTCCTCTCCTTGGATAGTCCATAATAGATTGGGACAATGTTGATGGCTTTCAACTTTGAACCCATCTGCTACTATGACTGAAACAGAATTTGTGCTCAGCAGGGTGGCTTTTACTCTTTTAGCAGCTTGAGGGTCTAGGAAATTATTGGTGCTACCACTATCCACTAATACTCTTATAAACTTCCCATTAGCCATTCCCAATAATCTAATAGTATTGTTGGTGCTGTGCCAGATAGAGCATGAAGAGTGATTTGAGGTTCTTCCTCAATAGTGGTTGACAGTGTACCTTCAGGTTCTTCTTCTTCACAGCAATCCTCCTCAACTACCTCTGATGGTGCAGCAGGTAATATCATGAACAAGTGGGGCTTTTTGCAATTGTGTTCCCTGCTATAAGGCTCATCACAGGAGAAGCATAACCCCTTCCTTCTTTTTTCATTAATCTGGTCCCTTGTCAATCCTTTCACTGGTAATGCCCTTACAGACTCAGTGTTGCTAGGAGCCACTGTCCTATTGTATGGTGTGTAACCTTGGGTTGGCACTGTGGGGTTGGATATGGGTCTGTTAATCACCTTGCTTCTCTTAAGCCATGCTTCCAACTTAGCTTCCTCCACCCTAGATAGTCTTATTAATTCCTTTAGACTATTTGGCTTTAACTCTTGTACACCTAACTGAATTTCCACCCTCAATCCCCCTAAGAAACAATCCATGAAAAACTCTTCATTTAGAGTAGCATTTTTGCTCAGAGCCCATCCCCTAAGTTCTTCAAATTTCCTTCGATACTCATCTATTGTACTCAGCTGTTGCAGTTTCTTAAGCTCTCCAATTGGGTTGTTGCTAGCTTCAGGACTGAACCTAGCCACCACTTCCTCTTTCAGACTTTCCCAAGATAGTTCCTGCCCTTCCTGCACATAGCTAGAGTACCAATTTTCAGCTTCACCCTCCAAACTCATGGTTGCTAAGTATACCTTCTGGGATTCAGGAACCATGTGATGTGAGAACAACTTGTTGCATTTCCTTATCCAGAATCTAGGATTTTCCCCCATGAATTTTGGGAATTCAAATTTTATAGTTCTGAAAATACTATCCGATTTATCCAACCTAGCATTACGATCAAATGGACCTAACACAGACTCGGTAAAGGGGCCAGAGCTACCTGCTTGGTTCGAGTCTTTTTGCTGCCCATGTAACGCCAGAAGTGCTTCAAAGTTTTTCATCATCACCTCCATCTTTGAATCTAACCCCTGCTGCATTGCTGACATAACTCCGAGCTGGGTTTGCACCTGATGCATAGTAGCATGCTGCTCTTGAGCCTGGTTTTCCAGATTAGTCAATCTTTGGTTGTTAGTGGCCATAAGTGCAGGGAAGTATGGCTTTGATACCAATTTGTAAGGAATCGATGGTTATTTTCAGGGGTATATGATGAGATAAGGCATATCAGTGTAAAAGCTAAGGAAATTGTGGCAGAGAAGAGCAGATAGAGAGGAAGAGGGAGAGAGATTTCAGAAGAAGTAATGAGCAAGAAAACAATCAATATATTCCATATCCCCCAAATGATCAAATGACTCAGTACATATAGTGATCTCAGCTTCAAATCTAGAATGAACGGCAGCACCCTGCACTCTATCATGCACAATACAGCTCAGCCAATAATCCTAACAAACTAATAACATAAAGACTATAGTGACCCTGGGTTAACCAAGTAAAAGACAAGGCTAACCTCACTCACTTATTAGGACTAATAGTTACTACTTGACAGCAATCCTTACAGTTTGATGAGCTTGTTGTATTTAGATGATATTCTATTTCAGAAGTAGTAATAATCTGAATTATTTGAAGGCTTATTTTGGAAATACACAGATTCATATCTAAACATGCATACAGTTGTGTGGGTTTCATATATTTTCCTTCACCTCTAAATTAAATAAACTACCCCTACTTTGATGTTCACAATTGTCTTCTCCGTTGCTTTATTTCCTCTTCATGCAATAATTTTCAACTGATTGCAAGTTTAATATGTAAGTTTCATTTTTATATAGATTGAATGATTGTGGTATTTGGGTTCTTGTTTTGGTCTGCTTTCATATAACTTGCAACCATTGAATGTCTGAGATATTTTATTTGATGTAAAATAGTTTATTGTTTTTATTCTCATGAATTTCACTATATTTTTTATTTGTGATTTTTGTTTTCAATTGTCTAATAGTTTGTTAATTATTTTAGGCCCTTTGTTTGGAAAAATGGAGCTTGGAACTTGTAAACAACCAATTTGCTGTGTCTGAGAGATTATTTGTGGTACACCTTTTTTTCCATTAATTTCTTTATATTGTTCAATTGTGAATTTGTTTGCAGTAGTCGTAATAGTTTGTTAATTTTGTTAGGTATTTGTATGAAATCTTGAAATCTGTAGTTGAGCTTTGTATGGGGCTTTCTGATGCACATGTATTTTTTTCAGCATAGAGATAAGTTTGTCTCTTGCAATTTTTTTTTGTTTATGTGGGTTATGGAAATTTGTTTATTTCTTTTTGAAATTCAGTTTACATTTTGTTATTGTATGAGTTTCAACTTGATTTTTCATTTTATCAAATAATAATTCACATAAATGAGCTAATTTTATAGCTTGAAGTCATAAGCATGAAATAAATAGTAATATTGATATCACATTTATTAAAAGTAAACATAAGATAAATAGCAATATTGATATATAATTTGTCAATATAGACATAATTTATGCTATAAGAAGAACAACTGATTAACCGTCATACATAATAGCTGTTAATTATTATCATTTTTTTTCGTGGGAGTCCTTTTGTCATTTTTCGCTGGAGTTGGAATTTCTTGTTTTATTCCAGACTTGTATTCCTTCGAGTTAACTTCGATATCTTCTTCCAAATCTTTCCCAAAGTCAACTATCTTTTTTGGTTCTTCTTTTCCCGGTCTGTGGCATTTTTTGTTTCATCAGATTTGTCATTATTTTCATGCTTTATCTCTCTAAATTTTATTTTGATGTCATGTTTTGTCTCTCCAGATTTAGCCTCTATTTGATGTTTTGAACCTTTGAAATTGTATATTTTTCGTAGCCCATTTCTGTGTTGTACGATGTAATTTTGATCTGGAACAAACAATTCTTTCCACATATTTTGATTTGTTGGTGGCAGTTCTTGCATATTTATACCCTGCATAATATTGGATGGTAATCAAGTGTGAATGTGTGATACAGCATTTTGTTTTATGAATAATGTTTATATACAAAAGACTTATTGTTTGTGGAGATTCTTTGTTGATGTCATTTATAAGTTGTTCGATAGAAACTCCTATGAGCTGTGCAACTTCTCGATTCAACATGACAAATGTTGTTTCTCTTGTGGTATCCTTTACCTTAATTGTCAACTTGTACCGATTGGTATTTTTCGTTTGTTCGCCCAAACAATTGTGGCATTGTAATTTTGTGGATAACTCCTTAATTTGTCTGAGACAGTTATTGCATGTTACATAGTACCATCTTGTTCCAGTAGAGTTTTAACTATTGTGACCTCACATGTTCAATACATGAGTAATATTCATTTTATAAGCATTAAAATATTTGTTATTATCACATTTTTTTTTAATAAAATGTTAAAGAGTTAGAAGTAAAGAAATTTACATCTGATCTGGCAGCTTCACATTAAGAAGTTGTTTGATGAAAAAATGTTCAATTGTATCATCTGTCTCTTTATTCCCCCCCCCCCCCCCCCCCACCCCCCCCCCCCCCCCCAGTTGAAATTTTGTAAGACAGATTGATGCGGATGATTGGGAGTTGTCGGAGATACTTTGTTGTACTTGTCTCTTTATTCTTCGGAGATACTTTTGTATCGAAGTTTAACTTTTTAGTAGTGCTTGTCTGATTGGGAATTGGCAGATTGAGAAAGAAATATGACAGTTCCGACTTCGATAGGTCCAGACAGGAACATCATAGAGCATGATATCTGTTTAATTACAGGTGACCAATCAGTCATTGATAATTTAAGAAATTCACATAAATATTTAGCAAACCCAATGCTTATCATACTTATCATATAATCTATCTATTTGCATTTCAGATTCAAGACATCATAATTATCATTTTTACATATTGGCATGTTAAAAAAAACAGAAAGCACCATATTAACATTTGGACAACTTCTGATGCTTAAAAACATTTTAACATGTAAAAATGATAATTATGACAAATTCATAACTTACATGTATGTCTAACCTTGACAATGTGGTAATTATGCTGTTAAACTTTGGGGCGGAGCACTCGTACGTATCAACGAAAATTGGATGTCAAGTCCGTTCAGTACTAATCAAGTCAGGGTCGATTTCGACAGTTACATCATAGAGCATGATATCTGTTTAGTTACAGGTCACCAATCAGTCATTGATAATTTAAGGAAATCACATAAATATTTAGCAAACCCAATGCTTATCATATAATTAATCTATCTACATTTCAGACTCAAGATAACATAATTGTCATTTTTACATGTTGACATGTTAATAAAAACTGATAGTACCATATTAGCATTATGACAACTTCTGATGCTTACTTGCGATTTGAATTTGGATTTCAGAAAGTACATAAATTTTACTTAGCTTATCGAATATGTATGCATTGTGTGACTAATGAATATATAAACTCGTGTATGGCATGCTTTGTTTGAGTGGTCAGAGAACTGTTTTCATGTTTGTGATTTTTAAAAATGGGATTGCAGACATGTAGAACATAATTATCTTTTGTTGCATCTGCAATTGCACACTTAGATTTGTTTATGACATTTGTTGGTAGAAATGTATTTATTATTTTTCTTGTTGATCATAAACTATAGTAGGCCTCAGTTGTTTGTTATGTCTGTAAATTTCTTATCATTTAATTTGCACTCGGTACCTGCGTACTGTGAGGATAATGCATAATGAAAAAATATTACCTAGGCATACATAAGTTAAATAGGAATTGTTTGTTATACTAACATTTACGTTTTGCAGACAGCAAATATTCCGATTGTGTGTTTGTTGTAACCTTAGACATGGAGGCTATGATGTTATGTAGATATTGCAATCGATGTTTAGCATACCTTACATTTCGTTCAATATTGGGGTTGCTACAATTTTGGAGTGTTTTTTATTAATACATGTATATACATGTTGCTATTTGGAAGAGGAAAGAAAAAGAAAAATCAATGGATTAAAAAAGGTAGTTGGATTGCAGTTTTTATGGTTTGAAGGCTTTCTACAATTCTGTAGTGTTTTTTATTAATACCTGTATATACACGATGTTGTTTGGAAGAGGAAAGAAAAAGAAAATTCATTGGATTGGAAAAGGCAACTGAATCATGCATCTATGTTCTTTATTATTAAATTCAATGTACAATTTTGGATCTATGTTCTATATTAATGTTTTTATTATTATCAATTGTATATGGGCTTTGGAATTCAGAATACGATACGCTTAATCCATCCGCTGAAAGAATCGCGAGAGCGAATCGATCGATTTAATTTTTAATTGACATTGCTCACCTATTTTTCAAATTAATTGAGATCACTCAATCAGTTTTCAAATTGAAAGACACCTTGTTTGTCAAATTAAATGAGTTGACTCATCCGCTTTTCAAATTAAATGGATCGTTCACCTGCCTTTATATATAAGAATTGAACTATTCTAAAATGTGTAATTAATCAAATACACTAATCACTTTCATCTAGCAAGTTCTTAAACATTTGGAACTTCCTTGCTAAGAATAGGTTTCAAAGTCCTACGTGGACCGCAAGTCCCTGCTCTGTATAGTACACATAAACCTTGGACTTTCATGGTAAAATTTCATAGAACATACTGCGGGCTAAAATCAACTTTGGACTTTATAGGTAAGGGAAATGATAAATGGACCAGGCTGGCTGGTAAATGGATCGGGCCAGATCCCAGGCTAGACCAAACTAAACTTTTTGTCAGTCTAGGCCAGTCTGGGTCTTGGATTCAAAACCTTGGCTTTTTTTAGCCTTTTGACTCATCCTGACCGGTCCAAACGTTGACTAGATCAGGCTTTAATTAGATCGGGCATGGCCAGGCCACAGGCCGTTTGTGCATCGGCCCCACAAATTAACACATGTAATTTGAAACTTAAATTTACATAACAAATTTTTTCTTCAATTAAAGTTTACATAATAATCACTAACAATTGAGTTTATCTCAACAAAAACAGAAGTAGAAAAGCACAACTACAATTTAAAAATCTTAAATAAAAATCATAATCCCTATTTTTTGGTGTAGTGCACCACCAATTTAATAGTGAATACCAACATTACACCACACTAGTCCTGATTTAATATTTTTGTAAAAAAACCACACCGTTTAGCCAATGATACAGAGCAAAAATAAGTTGATTCTGATTTAGTTGGTACGATATCAATTTAAATTGTCATCCCTGACAACAAGAGTATGTTGGGAACTTAAAATTTTAGATTGGATAAAAAAAATAAAACAAATAATGTCTAATTATTTACTATAATTTTCTTCATTATAGTGTATCTTAACACTGTGCTTGCCATTAGATTTTTCAAAAATAAATAATTAGAATTATATTCCTTAAGTTAAAAAAATTATATTACATTTGTGTTTTGTTTTTTTTTCTTTCTTTCCATCCATGTTTCCAAGTTCCAAATATTCTTTTAAGGAAATTTAACCAATAAAAAAAATAATTTTTACATTTCATTATTTTTTGGTTGAAATTCTTTAATTTCGTTGCCAAAATCCAAAAAAAAAAGAGGTATACAATTAAAAAAGTGAAATCATTACATATTTAGTAATTTATCCTCTTTTTATTGGTTCCAATAAGAATCACTTCATCAAGGAGTCAAAATAAAGTTTTGAATTTAATGCATTTATTTGGAGTATAATACAAATTGTTTTATGTTCGCATTGGGGGTAAAAATACAAATAGATAAAATTACAAATCACTCATGTTTAATTTTCACGTGAGCTCTTTTTTTAAAGGATTTATAGAATTGCATCTCATTCAATCCTAAGAGCATTCACAACAGTTTCTTTATCTTTATCCCAACTCTGCAGTGTTATTGGGTCATTCTGCAAAATAGAGATTCAATTTTTTCACTGTGTACCCAACAAGTTCCTTATATTGATTCCTTAAATAATTAAATTTGAAATTTAAAAGTTCTAACAGTCAAAACATCAAATTAATAATAATCTTATAATTTATAAAAGAGATAGAATAATTTATCAATTATATTCCACTGTAAAATAAATTTTATTTTATTTTAAATTTTAAATAATTTATGGAGTGAGTATTGAATGGATTGTAGTTGCAAATGTACATAAGATCAATATTAACTTTTAAAAAATTAATTTGTGATATTTAAGATCTTCTATCAATCTCTAACATTAAGTCTTTAAGAGAATATATCGTTTATATTCGTTTCATTTTTTTTCTATTTATTTTTCATCACACTACGGCCATGTGCTAACATTTTTCGGTGCTTCCAAATATATTATGGAGTGAAATTATCAAAAGTATTCTCATTTAGATCAATTATTACGTGGGTGGCCAAACTGTTTAATTTATAGGCTCAATATTTTGAAATAATAATAATTTTAATATCAAAAAAATTATTTATGAACAATCATAAATATTTGGAAAAAAAAGGTTCTAAAAATTTAGAAAGAAAGAGAGTACATCTACCATTTGATTTCACATCAAAGAATTCCGCCCAAGTTGACAAGGATTTGACATTTCTTTTTGAAGTTCATACTAGGTGATATATACATAAAATTTCATATAATTAATAGTAATTATTTCATTCAAAATTACAATAACCATTAACCTAACATAAAGAGAAACACGATTCTGATGAGAATTAAACATTCAATCTAAAAGTTGCAGGGTATTAGAAATTCCTATAATTAGTTATAAGAATTTCTTAACATGTGCCCTTATGACATATACTAAGCCCCCAGTTCAAAGGAATATTTTCTTGAATTGTGTGTATATTTTCTTAAATTTGGTGCAAATATAGAAATCAAGGAAATATGCACACAGTTTAAGAAAATATTCTCTTGAACTGTGTGTTTAGCATGTGCCCTAAGGGCACATGTTAAGAAGATCCTAAGTTAAATTGGATAAAAGGAACAGAAAGGCCAAAAATATCACTTTAAGGGCCTAATGGGCGAAAAATAAATTTTAGAAATGACTTTAAAAGTGAATTATAACTTAGAGGGTTAAAAGTGACATTCAACCTTTTTATTTTTATTCCCAAATTAAAGTCATGTAACTGTCAACTGTCATCCATTTAATAATCCAATTGTCTTGCGGTTCATTTTTTCTTTAAATTTTTTTCTTGATCGTTAGTTCAAAAAGTCTTTAAGAAAATAACTAAACGATTTCAGAAAAATATATCACCTTGCAAGTACGAACGACAATAACAAGGTACAAGTAGAGATGACAATTGTATTCCTACTTCGAGATGGCAGCGTTCTGATGGAGCTGATTTTTTGACTATTGATGATCTCATTTTTCAAATAAAAAAAGAGGTTACGCACAAACACAATATAACTAACGAATTCATAATAAAACTCTAAGTCACAAAAAAATAATCTCATAATTATTAATGTCACAGACAAATCATAATAAATATCAAACCGGCTCAAACCACAATATAAATTAATGTATCATATCCTAAACATAATATTTTAACCATTGAAAAGAAGGGAGCTCTCATCACACTTGTCATTGATTCTTCTAATTACCTGTCGGAAGAAAAACAAAACATGAGCTAAATGCCCAGTACGGATATAGAGTACAAGAATAATGAAACGAAACAACTAACTCAATTAAATGAACTGAACCGAAACGAACAAAACTAACACAACGAAATAATAGGCTGAATGGTTGGGTGTTATTTTATATTGAACTCAAATCAAAACAGAAATATACTTTGTCACACAGTAAAGTCAAATAATGACACACAAGCAAGTCACACACATCGGACTGCAAATTCAAATGTATATAAAATCGGAAGACGTGTTTGGCACAAATATCACTGATCCGCAGAACAGAATAGAACAGAAATTTAGGGTCGATCCATACGCCTTCGACAACAAATCACCAAATGCCCAACTCCCACCGGAGCATAAAACGGAGACGTCGTGGACTGATCACACTGCCACGAAAGGTGTCATGCCTCAGTGCTAAGAGGACATGTCTGTGTTACCCCCACATATGGTTATAACTCAGGTATACCATACAGTATATTCTAACAAAAATACCATATCACAACACATGCGACACAATATTAACACAAAAGGATTCTAATTATGTACATGTTAAATCGAAACGAATTATCAACACAAAGTCTCCAAAACTATACTAACATGTACATTAGTACAAAAATCGAAATAAATATTAACATGATAAACGAGTTCAAAGAGTACAAGTTATAAGTTATGATATTCTGAAGATCAAAATAAACTATCATATGAACTCCACTATAATCAAGGTATCGAGATAATATCCGAATTCAAAACGAGAAGCAAAACAAACAAACTAAAATTAAAGAGTATTGCTGAATAAGTACAGAATTCGTACATGGAGTAAGTAATGTAATATCCAAAATGCATTCTAATTATGACTCGTTTAAACTCCCTCGATCCTAACTAATTAAAAGAATAAATGAATTAATTATAATTTGATAAAATTAATTATAACATTACATTTAATAGTCATTAACTTTTATAATTATGTTAATCATCAATATTTTCACATTTTATAGTTACTACTACCATGTTTCAATTAACCAATTATATTACCTTATTATTATATTTTATTATCTTTATATTATTCATGTGGGTCACTTCCTATTGGACATGAGCATTCATCCAATTAAATTCTGTTAACTAAATTATATATATATATATATATATATAATTAAAAGTATGTAAAGTATAAAAACTAGTATCCCCGCTCCGTTGTATTTTATAATAATTAATTATTTTTATATATGTATAATTTAGTCATGTATTATTATATATTTACAATATACTTATCATATAATAATTTTTTTATGAAACTAGTTTTTATACTTTACATACTTTTATAGTATGAATGATGAAAGTTAAATTATTTTAAGACAAATTGACAAAATGAAGGAGGCAAACAAATGTTATAATTATTTTAATTTAATTACTAGTATATATGCAAAACATTACAATTAAAAAAAAAACATAAAATATTTGAGATTAAAAACTAGTCGAAACTAACTTCACTTCTCGGCTCCTCATCCTTCCCCGGTCCTCTCTCTCATCCAAGCTTGGACGGGACTCCGTGGCGTAGGGTGGAGAGGGGGATTTTTAGTTTGTGCAAGGATGGGGACATGGGCTATTAACCCGACCTCGCCCGCCCCGCCCCATTATCATTCCTAATTAGAAGTAATAATTACGTTGAGATTAATTCTACTTTAAAAATTATTATTATTTTCATGCATTTCTTTTATATATTATACTGCTAAGAATGCATGAAGTACAACATTATTGATAAGGGAAAAAATTGTCCAGATTGTTGACCTCTTCATTTTTTTTTTAATTATTACTGTGCTAACTATATTTATACTGTTATAGAACTAAATAACGAATTTGCAAAGATATTATAAAACTAAGGAAATAGCAAAATTGCAAAAATGAAAGTATTAGATAATTTTCTCTCTTTTTGGTGTATTCTTTTATTAGAGAAGCTTGCCTTTTATAGACCTTAGCTTATAGCTTGTACCTTGTGACTTTTGAAGAAATCATAATATTATAACACTCCCCCTTGATTTTCTAAGATAGAAGATTATATCTCATTAAAAACCTTGCTAAGAAAACCTAGTGGGAAAAAATTTAGCGAAGGAAAAAAAAGGTACATATCTCCCCCTAAAAAAAATTCATTATTCTTTGATGAAATATTGTGATAAGTCTTTCAGTCGACGCATTCCGATCTTATTCTGAAGTTTTGTAAACGTTGCATTTGATAGTGACTTTGTGAATAAGTCGGCTAGATTATCACATGATTGAATTTGATGCACATTTATATCACCCTTCTTTTGCAGCTCATGTGTTTAGAAGAATTTAGGTGAGATGTGTTTTGTTCTATCTCCCTTGATGTACCTTCCTCTAAGTTGAGCAATGCATGCAGCGTTATCCTCATACATAATTGTAGGAATATCTTTGATTGATTGTAATCCGCATGAATCTTGGATATACTGACCTCAACCAAACACACTCTGTACTTACTTCATGTATTGCGAGAATCTCTGAGTGATTTGTAAATGTAGCTGTCATGGTTTGCTTTGTGAATTTCCAAGATATAGTTGTGTCACAATATGTAAATACATAACCTGTTTATGATCTCCCATTATGTGGATCTGATAAATATCATGCATCAGCATATCCAACTAATCGCGATGTTGAATCTTTTGAATAAAATAATCTAAGATCTATACTTCCACGTAGGTATCTCAAAATGTGTTTGATCCAATCCCAATGCTCTTAATCGGAGAAGAACTGTATCTTGCCAACAGGTTGACAGAAAAAATAATATCGGGTCGTGTACAGTTTGCAAGATACATAAGAGCACATATTGCACTTAAGTATGAAACTTCAAGTCCAAGAACTTCTTCCCCACTTTCTAGAGGTCAAAATAGATCTTTATCAACTTCTAGAGATCAAACAACCATCGGGGTAGTCAAAGGGTGAGCTTTATCCATATGAAAACGACTGAGAATCTTTTCTGTAAGACCCCGAATTTTATGAAATGAAAGTATTAAATTTTTCTTAGAATTATTATTCTATTTAGTTAATGGTTAAATTGATAAAAGGTTAAAATTAAGGGTGATATGTGAAAATTTTACAAAATAAGCAAGTCGTCATAAAATATTCGTTGTGTCGGAGAATATTCGTACAACGGCGCAGTCTTTGGTGGACCCCACAACGGAATAATTGTCGGATATAGAAAGCGACAGAAATAACATTTTTACGACAAAACTTTTACCATTAAACTATTAAATACCTGGTGATAAAAATACAGTAATACGCGTTGTTGCAAAGTAGCACACGGTATTGCACAATATCTTTGATTATTGATGCTTACGTAAGAAGTCACTCAGTATTCAATAATTGCTACAGTAGTTGTTGCACAGTATCTCATATTATTAATTCATTATTATCACAGTATCATCTGCACAATATTTTATATTATTAAATCAATAATTATTATTTATATTATTTAAATGATATTATTAGATAGCATTATTGGCAATGTCTAGAAAATTCTGTCTAGAAAGGGGTTAGTTAATTGCGCGCCAGTAAGGATAAATCCTTATCGGAAGGTCCCCGCTTTCCTGGGAACGACCTGGTTGTCATTATTGTGATTCTGTAATATTAATCTAAATAATAAATTGATGAATGGTTGAGAAAATATTTTCATTGTATTGGGAATATTAATGTTAGTGAAAATCGACATTTATTTCGATAATAGTTGATTTTCGGATGTTAAAATTGACCAAACGAAAAATTAATCGGATAAACGAGCAATTAATGGGTGGTTAACATGTGGGACCCACTTATTGGTGGATAATAAATAGTTGGTGGGTGGTTGCAGGGGTGGAGGTGCAAGATTTATAAACTTGAAGGACTAAATTAAAAATTATGACAAAGATGGAGGTACTAAAGTGTAATTAATCAATTTTTGTTAGCCTATAAATACTCCTCTATCCATTCATATTTTTCATACTATTTTGAAGAGCAAAGTTATAATCAAGCTATAGAGAGAGAATAAGAGAGAAAGAAGAAGAGTATTCTGTTACTATTTCAGTATTTAATCTTCTACTGAGGTAAGGGATGTTATTATATTTCGTAAAGGAAGTTATTTTTCGTAAATGATATTATTTTCGTAAATGATATTATCTTGCGTAAAGGATATTTTGATAAAGAATATTTTGGTAAAGGATGTGATTTTATACTCGTAATGAGTATTATTGCTTTTGTATTCGTAAGGGATATGATTTTTCTCGTAAGCGGTATTATTTATTTTGTATTTATTTTATTCCTTATTAATCTGTGGGAATAACCTGTCTACGCGGATTACCGCATGCATGGTGAATAATCCTTTGTATTCATTCTTTATTAATCTGTGGGAATAACTTGTCTACGCGGACTACCGCATGCATAGTGATTAACCCTTCGTATTCATTTTTTTTATTAAGCTGTGGGAGTAACCTGTCTACGCGAATTACCGCATGCATGGTGAATAATCCTTCGTATTCATTTCTATTAAATTGTGAAAATGATCTGTCTACTCGGATTACCGCATAACGGGTGAAAATCCAATTTCAGTTTCGTATATTCATTCATACTCGTACGAAATATTATTTCACTGGAATATTGGTCAGAACTTTTTATGAAATTTTCATCTTTTCATGACAAGTTACTATTCACGAGTTACTATTCACGGTAAAAAAAATATTATTTTTTTTATCTTTGATTGGATCCATGTTTTTATCTTCATGTCGATAATTTGGATATTCTTGAATTCTGAATAAATGGAATTATAATTCTCTAATATTTGTCCTTGATTATATTTTATAATTATGGTGATGGAAGTTCTCTTTGACTTGAGTGTAAAGATGGGTAGATTATTGGTATGACCATGACTATGGGTTCTCTTTGGCCAGTAGTGCAAAGATGAATTATTGACTGGTATGATCATGACCATTGATCTTACAATTGAATATTTTTAGCTTAAGTGCAAAGGTGAATTGATCAACATGGTTATAAATATTGCATCTACAAATTCTAAAATGATTAGATATTTCTTTGATATTTGTGTGTCATCTAATATCATTTCACTTGAATGTGTATTTACCTAAATCTTCTTATTAAATTTTAATCGTTATCTTTGAAATATGAAACTTGAATATCTTTGACCCGTAGTGCAAAGATGAACTGTTGATTAATGAATATCTTTGGTCTGTAGTGCAAAGATAAACTGTTGATTGATGAATATATTTGGCCCGTAGTGCAAAGATGAACTGTTGATTGATGAATATCTTGGCCCGTAGTGCAAAGATGGACAGGTGTTTGGCATGATTATGACCTTTGATGTTACTGTTAAATATCTTTGGCCAGTAGTGCAAAAATGAATTGACTAACATGATTATGACTAAAGGTTGTAAACTAGTATAATCATGACCATTGATGTTACAAATGAATATCTTTGGCTTGAGTGCAAAGATGAATTTATTAGCATGATTATGAAAAAGGAACTGTGATTTGGTATAACCATAATCTTTGGTGTTTCAGGTAAAGACAGGTGATGAAAAGTATTTTCGTCTTTGGTGCGAAGAGAAATTTATCAACATAATTATGATCATGAACTATTTACATGATTGTGGAGAGGAACTGTTGATTGATGTTATAGGGATGAAATATTATTGGTGGACTTTTAACAGGGAGAAGATAGTAGACATTATGTTCTACTTGACTCTTCTAATGGATTGCATGTTTCGCTGCAGTTGTTGATCTAAAATTTGTTGTCTATTGTATTCTATCAGATTTTTCGCTGTTGAGGACTAAGGTTCTAAAGATCTGATTCATTACTGATGAAGACTATTGATAATTTAATTATCTTTAATCATAATATTCTTTACTGGACTATTTGTGCTCACCCTTTTGCTTCACAATTCCTTTCAGGTAATAAGAGTGTAGCTGGGTTGAGTGGGGATAACAAGAGAATAGAACGATGGTCTATAACTGTTGAAGTTTCCCATAAAACAGTATGAGAATAATTGTATTGAGGATTTTAAATTTGTGTGTCGTATTTTATACGTCATTTAACAGTTGATTTTGGTGAACAACTATAGGTGAGGTGAACCCGACTTTGGAAGGGTGTGTTGTCACTATCATACAAGATGTCTAACCACATACAATTTCATATTATTATAAAATATGATTGTGCGCATCCACTTGCTGATTATATTTATGAGCACTACCTATATAATCTTGGAGTATGGTTGGAATATAATCCTCAATTTGAAGAAATTGAGATAATTATATGACAAAAAATACCTACTATTGGAATGAGCAGGATAATAATTTTCTCGTTCTTCTTTGGGGTCTATTAGGTCAACCAAGGTTAATTCTCAAGTCCTACGATATCTATTATAATTTAGAGGCATGGCCTTCTATGTACGAAGGTTTTCTTGAGTATTTTTTAAATATTTTAATTCCTAAAACAGTTATTGACTGTACCTTTATGTAACGTATCATTGATAAGGAGTGTAAGTACTGTATTCGTATTAAAACTCACACTTTATGTGTGATCGTATTGTGTACGACAATTGGATATAAAAGATTTGTATTTGAATTCTGTACCATGTATTTTTTGGCGACTCAGAATAGGTTGGGTGGATTGGACCTATTTTGGGGGCGTCACATTTTCAGTATGTGGATTGATGAACAAAAATTTTAGATGCTAAATGTTCCACTTGTATTCTCAAACATAATTTTGTCTTCCTAAGATCTTTCATTTCAAACTTATCCTTTAAATAAGTAGCAGTTCTTGTGAGTTCTTCAATAGTACCTACAAGATTCAAATCAACCACATATACAACAATGATGGTAAATTCACTTTGAGTTTTCTTAATAAAAACGCATGAGCATACTTGATTATTTATATACCCGTATTTTATTAAATAATCACTAAGTCGATTATACCACATACGACCAGACTGTTTCAACCAATATAATGAGCGTTGTAACTTGATTGAATATATGTGGAGAGATTTTCATGACTCAACCATTTTTATTCCTTCAGGAATTCTCATATAAATCTCACTATCAAGTGAGCCATATAGGTATGATGTTACAACATCCATCAGACGTGTTTTCAAACCTTCCATGGTTATCATACCTAGTAAAAAGCAAAAAGTGACTCCATCAATTAATGGAGAGTATGTATCATGATAATCAATACTAGGTCTTTGTGAAAAACCTTGAGCTACAAGTCTGGCTTTGTATCTCACAATTTTATTTTTCTCATTTCGCTTTCATACAAATAACCATTTGTTTCCAACTAGGATTACTCCCAACGGTGTTTGGACTACTGGTCTAGATACTTCTCTTTTCAATAATAATTGTAGCTCAGTTTGAATAGCATCTTTCTATTTTGGCCAATCTTTTTTTTTTGACATTCTTCCACGTTTTGTGGTTCAGGATCTATGTCAGAAATCATAATAATATCTGATACTATAGAGAAAGAAAATATATCATCAATCATGACTTTGCTTCGATCCCATATTTTCTCATCATGTACATAATTTATTGAGATCTCTTAGTATTCATCTCTTATCCCTTCGGTGAGATCATGTACCTCTTCTGGGGGTATTTTCACTTTTGGAATAAGTGCTACTTCTGGAGCGAGTATTACTTCTGAAACTCCCTTATTTGTCTTTTATTTTTTTGGTGCAGTGTCTTTTGCACCAACTGGTCTTCCACGTTTCTGACTTGGTTTAGATTCTTCTGTTGCCTTATTTGTCAATTCTTTAATAATTAACTTTTCGATAGGTATTCCTATCTTTGCTAGAGTATTCACTGCAGGTGTATGTGATTTTATCACTTTCCTAGCATCATTAAATGCATCTGGCATTTGATTTGCAATATTTTATAAATAAATAATTCTTTGAACTTCAATTTTACATTGTCCTGTGTGAGGATCAAGTGAATTTAATTTTGATGCATTCCATGATATTTCAGAGGGTTTCTTATTTAAAAATTTCTCTCTTCCTAACGGTGAAAATACAGATTCATCAAAGTGACAATCTGCATAACGTGCAGTAAAAATATCTTCAGTTAAGGCTCAAGATATCTAATAATAGAAGAAGTATCAAAACCAACATAAATTCCAATTCTTTGTTGGGCTCCCATTTTAGTCATTTGTGGAAGTGCAATTGGAACATATATTGCACTTCCAAAAATTATAAGGTGTGAGATGTTGGGTATCTGACCAAGAATTAACTGTAGATGAGAATATTTATGAAGAGTTGTTGGTCTCACTCGAATGATGGCTACAGCGTGAAGAATTGCATGACCCCAAATTGAGGTTGGTAAGTTAGACCTTAATATCATTGGACGTGCAATAGGTTGAAGTCTTTTTATTGAAGATTAAGCTAAACCATTTTGTGTATGTATATGAGGAACAGAATGTTCAATGGTGATTCCAATAGTCATACAGAAGTCATTAAAGGTCTTTGATGAAAATTCAGCATCATTATCAAGTCAAATTAACTTGATGGGAACTGAGCCCGTAACTTGATTATTTGAGCAAAAAGTTTAGAGAAAGCAAAATTTTGAAAGAAGAGTAGACAAACATAGGACCATCTAGTTAAAGCATCTATTAAAATCATGAAATATCGAAATAGGTCAAACAATGAATGAATGGGTCCACAAATGTCTCCTTGGATTCTCTCTAGGAATTTTGGGGTTTCATTATAAATTTTTGTCGGTGATGGTTGAACAATTAATTTTCCTTGAAAACATGCAGCGCAAGGAAAATCACTACTAGGAAAAGCTTTCTGATTCTTGACAGGATGACCAGTAGAATTTTTAATAATGCGACGCATCATAGACGTGCCTGAATGACCGAGTCTTTCATGCCAAAACATAAATGATTTGGGATCTATAAATTTTGGAATCACAACATCATGAGACTCAATTGCTCTAATCTTCACAGTATATAACCCAGAAGAAATTGAATGAAATTTTTCTAGGATATTCTTCTTTCCAAAAATAGTAGAAGTGATGAGAAGATATTCATTATAATTTTCATTTGTTGTTTCAATGTGAAAACTATTTAGTGGAATATCTTTAAAACTTATCAAATTTCTTCTTGATTTACTAGAATATAGAGCATTTTTTATGAAGAATTGTGTCTCAATTAACATGAAACTAGCTTTTCCAAATTCCTCGATTAAATTTGATATGCCAGAGATAGTTCCCACATTTCCCTTAGCTTTGGTTAGTTGTGAAAATATCTCTCACTTTGAAGGATTGTATGAGTTGTTACACTGTCTGCTAAACATATATCTTTCCATATCCATTAAAGTTGGTCTGACACATATAAAAATATATTGAAAAAATATATATTTGATTCATAATCTTATCCATGAGAAACACATAACATGTAGCGTACAAGAAATGAAAATTAATAATATTATACATGCATGATGCTTAATTAAAATAAAAAATTATTCGATATTCCAAAGGATGCTTTCAGAAGAACCAACAATGTCGCCAAACTTTTTTTCATTGTTGGTCGTTGTTGGAGCATCAACATTATTCAATTGATGGTTAACAAAGTTTGTTTCTGCCACCTTTTTCTTGCTCTTTTGAGACTCCTAGTATAAATTAACCAGATGCCTTGGCGTACGACAGGTACGCGACCAATGCCGTTTCATCCCACACCTGAAGCAAACATCTGATTTGTTCTTTGTCTGTGCTGCATTTTTACCTAACCCAGACTCTTGCCACTTCTGGTGCGCAGAATTGTTGCGATTGTGGAATTTGTTGTTATGATGGTCTCGTTTATTTTTCCATCCCTAAAACCTCTTATTATTTTGTCATACATTATCACGTTTATTCTGCTAGAATAACGTGTTGTTAATGTCTGACAATGGGGTAGAACCCGTTAGCCGTACTTGATGATTTTTCAATAACAATTCATTATTCTTTTCCGCAACAAGGAGGATAGACAATAATTCACAAACTTTTGTGAACTTACTTTGTCTATATTGCTGTGACAAAATCATATTGGTGGGATGAAAAGTTGAAAGCGTTTTTTTTAATATTTGGTTTTCGAAAACTGGATCCCCACACAAGGCCAAAGTAGTGGTTGTTCTATAAACATTAGAACTATACTCCGTAATTGATTTATAATCTTGTAGCCTTAAATTAAGCAACTCAAATTTGGCACTAGGGAGAACAACCAATTTTGCTGGTCAAATATTTCCTTTAGTTGTGTCCATAAGGTCAAACGATCCTTGACTGTTAAATACTCAATTTTTAATGCTTCATCAACGTGATGACGAAAAAAGATTGTGGCTTGTGCATTTTGTGCCGTAGTTACTTTGTTTCCTGATTCAATGGTCTTTTCTAACTCATTTGTACTAAGGTGTAATTCTGCATCAAGTGCCCAAGCCAAATAGTTGTCTCTAGAGATTTTCAAATTTGAAAATTCTATTTTTGCCAGGTTTGCCATTTATTCTGGTTTAAAACATAATAATTTACATTATTTATTAACGTGTGTAATAAATAATTGCATACATGATATGGAGAAGGTAAATACACGTGAACAAAAAAAAATTGGAGGCCTTAGTGGTGCCTTCAGCGGCACCACTTAGCTTTTTCCCAGAATAAATTCAGGGCGTGAGACCACTTGAGCATAGTGGGGTTTACCAAGACTCGAACCCACGTTTGTGGGGATTTATATTCAGCTTCCCACCACTAAGCCACCACCCCAAGTGATGATAAATATATAAACAATATAAATATATAAATGTTTATTTTATTAGCATGCATATCCTTTTAGTCAGAAGGTATGCAATCACTAATGTATATACAAGTATTATTGTACATATCATAAAAAAAAATATGTACAAAACTGCAAATAGATATTCACCCAGCATGCAGTAGTCCGCTTAGACAGATTATTTTCACAAATTTCTAATAAGGAATTAATACTAATGGGTATTCACCAAGCATGCGGTAGTTCGCGTAGTCAGATTATTCCCACAAATTAATAAATGGTAAAAAAGTTCCTGTGACACCCCCAAATTCGGACCACTCGTACCTCGAATTCGGTGCATCACGATCTATTTCTAATAATATACTAAAATCTCATGCAACGGAATAATAAAATAATTTACATTGTTATAACATAAATATTCTTGTCCCAAGGTCTCGTGACCGTTACTACATCATTTCAATAATTATACTAAAAGCATAACTTAAACATAATTTAATCATCCCTTAATACATTATCATAAAAATAATAATAATAGTTCTCCTAATTTTTAAAGGACTAAAGCTATTTTGAAGCCTTGCCCTTTCCTTTGTCCTTCCCCGAGACATCGCCTTGCTCTATCTTAACTGTAATGTTTTTAGGGAAGCAAGAATGAGCAACAAATTTGTCCAGCAAGTAATATAACAATAAGGGTGAATACTATGAAGTTCGAATCTCAAGGGTATAACAGTAAATGATAGTTCAAGAATAACAAGAAGTATCAATAGTTCTCAATAAATGTCGCTATAGACTGAAAGATAACAACAAGATTCAAGGCTTAATCAATTCAAGGTTCAAGAATAATGAACACTGAGCAGTCGCTAAAGACTATGAACTCCTACTAGAATTAACAATATTATGCTGAAAATCCAATAAAAATAAGTACAACAGGTGATCAGCCTAAATTACCCTACGTTATGCATAACATTTAAACATTCTTGTATGTGCGCACGTCGGTTCTACGACAGTATATAATTCCCCCTTCAATGAGGGTTGTTCATCTCAGTAGATTTATAAGAGTCTGCACCAAGACAATTGGTTTGGATAGCTTTCTAACACATGATAATAGTCTAGCAGAATCATATGGCTTAAACAATTTTTTGGAACAACAAGTTCACTTCTCGTAACATAAGTCGAGATATGAAGTCAATTTTATGATTATGAATAGTAATCATGCGAATGTATATATTTGCTCAATATAAGTATGTTTGATATAACAAATATTTCGAAACTTTATAATAAGAATCAAGATCTAGATACTTGCATTCAATTATAAGAATGAAGCTAAGGAACTTGCATTTAATATCAAAATCAAATGAAGTTAGAAAACTTGCTCGATGAAAAGTAGGGTTAGGAACTTGTCTTTTGCGTAGATTACAAACCTAAAGCTTAACGTCACCGCAAGGTCTTATAGTATCTTATTTATGTGTGTATATATATATATATATATATATATATATATAAATATATACACACACATTAGTTATGCCGACTCAATACATAAGCTGTTGATCCTACACGTATTCCATTACGTACTTTAAACACACACAATACAAAAAAATCAGTTTATACGTTACTACGTAGTCAAGTAACATAGCTTTTAATCGTCGTTCACTTAGCTGTTTGAAAGTTTTAGAAACACTTATCAATACTTAGTTTCTTATAGTCGACATGTACATTAATACTTGAACATTCTACTAATCATGTATTGCAGTTTTAGGATATCAATACAAGCATACATCAAGTTTCTGATTACAAACAACATGAACAGACTGCACTGCAGGGTGGCGCGGCCGCGCTGGTTTTAGACTAGGGAGTGGCGCGACCGCGCTTCTCCTTGTCAAAACCAGTAGCAACTTTAATCCTTCAGAAATTTAACTCACTTACTAGCATACTTAGGAATCAACACATAAAATATTCTCATACTAAGGGAATCCTTTTTCAAGTTTGCATTCAATCATTTAGTTTTTCTTTTTATTTCAATCAACAAGATCTCAACAACAATCAAAGGGTCAAGTATATAAGTTCCTTAAATCTTGTCTTGCTACCCATAAGTCTGTAATACGCATGTCCACATGTATACCACTTGTTTACATCTAGGTTGAATAACTTAGCACTTGAAATATCATTTTACATTATTTTTGACAAGTCTAAATCATGTTTAGCTAGATGGTGAACGTATCGATCATGTCTAGAGGCACACCATATTCTATCATGGTGGTCCTAATTTCAAAATACAACATATGGTAGTTTTTCGCAAAGTTAGTTCTTCAAACTCTTAAACTTTTCTTTAAAATCTCATGTTAAATCAACTAAACACGTAAGATACATTGGATTCATATATCACACTACTATATACCAAACCAAGCCATATAAGCATGCTCAAGGTCAGAACTTAAAGTATACTAAATCCGTAAAGTTTCATTTTTGAACGTTATGTTTCTTTTAGAATGTAAGCTCACGTATCATACAAAGGCTTTGGATCACATGTTATATACATTCTCATACATTTATAAGTTACTTATGTTAGCATGTCTGAAATCAAGTTACACTATTATGCTCATCATCACAGAAAGTAACAGAAAACACAAGGTAGGATTTCATGGCTGCCATACGGCGCGACCGCGCTAGATTTGTACTGGGAAGCGGCGCAGCCGTGCCACTCCGGTACAGACACAGACTGGCTTCTGCATTAGCAAAGCTCAAACCCAACTTAGAAATCCTTCAATTCTCATGCTTGTATCCAATCACATTTTGTTTATAACATGTATATAAGCTTAGATAACCCATATATGTCAACTTACAATTCAATTAACAAGTAATTTCAAGAAATTCTATAATTCTTCAATATCAAAGTAAGATTTCTGTGAAGTATTTTTATCTCTTGTGAAGTGAAATTCTAAGCTTGCTTTCAATTTTCAGATTACTCACTCAATTCAATAGACTCACACTCTATATCAACTTAGCAGAAAACTTAGTAAAGTGAAATGAGAATATGAGAGCTTAATTTATAGAAAATCAAAAACCCATATAAAAGCTTTGTCCATAGCTTTTGTTCAGCAGGGAGAAGAAGAAGATGGTGGACAACAATGATTTGGTAGAATAGTTTCCCAATCACTATTGAGACCACTCCCTCCTTCATCATTTGAATGCCTGATAAATTATGAAGAGGAAAAAGGCTAAGCTTAGGCCAATGGCCTATTACACGTGAATGAAGAAAATGACACTCAAAATGGGACACTCCCTCCTAATACTCAGCATTTGTGAAATAACACATGTATACTTAGGTTTTAAATTCCTTTTTGAGTGTACACATGAGCTTTTAATGAGATAATATTATTACATTGTAGTAAGTTGGGGGTATATATATATATACACATAATTATATAATCCATATACATTTGGTTAGTCCAGATAATACTGTAATATAATTTAGCTGAGCACTATCAACCCATATTTTCATAAAACTTTATTAGTTCAATTACTCATAATTATTGAAATAAATATTTAATTAATCAAATTTAATTTCTTCCATAACTTTAAAGTACACATTTAATTTACCCACCACACATCATGTTTACACAAGATCATTTATGTAACTTAGTAGAATTATATGATTCACCTAATTTTATCATATAGTTTTATGTATCATGTAATCATATTGAAATGTCACACCTTATTTGGTATTAAATAGATGTAGTCACTATATAACATATGATCACTCATTACATGTTATTGTACATAACAATAATTGAATAGACATTAATCTATTATATCAATTAATCATTTACTCATTAATATGATATTACTCATAACAACAATTAATTAAAGAATATAATAATAATTAATCCTTCGCTTATTTAAATTATTCCTTCTTTAATTTAATTAAACCATCACTAATTCCATCATCGTGCCACACAAGGCATTTCATTGGCTTATCTTAAATTCTCCTCATTTTCTCAATTATCATAAATTCAATTTAATATAATTGAGTTATCCCATCTCATGCCACATAAGTATTTATATTAGAATAAATATTCACACATTTATTAATATCAATATTAATATTATTTATAAAATTACGGGTATTACAGTTCCCACCAAGTCTTGTAAGATCAACAATGATAGATGGTACCACTGTAAATAACAAAATTTAAAAATGGACAACAAAACATGAATATAATTTGACAGTTAAAGAATATAAATGGCGGCAGAGCCAAGCCAGTAGTATAATGATAAATTGCAAGAATTTAAAATTTTACTGTCTCAGTTAGTTAGAGCTTCGTGCTGATAACGTGTTATAGAACTAAATAATGGAGTTGCAAAGATGCTATAAAACTAAGAAAATAACAAAATTGCAATGATGAAAGTATTAGATAATTTTCTCTCTTTTTGGTGTATTCTTTCATTAGAGAATCTTGTCTTTTATAGGCAAAGAAAAGAGGGGTATACATCAAATTAATATCCACAAAATCATGAATATAGACCTTAGCTTATAGCTTATAGCTTGTAGCTATGACTTTTGAGAAAATCATAATATTATATCATATACAAGCTTGCAACCTATGCGAGGTACGAGCTTTTTTTTATATGGTTCTTTCACATGGTGTTAGATGTTTTTTTCCCTTTTTTTCTTGTCGCTTGGGATTCATTCAACTTAGGTTCGTTATTTTTTATAATTACCTACTAATTGTATGGGTTTTGATTAATTTAGTTGTTGTTGTAATAGTGCACAGAAATAAGTAGTAGAGTAGATTTTGTGTCAGTCTAACCTTGATGCGAAAAATTTGAGCACATAAAATAGATATTGATGACTAACCAAATTATTTCAATTTAAAATACTCTTTAATTGTTCTATATAGTTAACAACTCTCTCTTTTTTGTTACTAAATTTAAACTACATTAAAAAATAAGAAAATACAAAAGGCATGAGAAACCTCAATCAGAATATAGCATAGACATCATAGGACAAACCCTATGATGCCATGACTATAAAAGATTACAAGGCAAATTGCCAACCAGAAGAAACTATTTAAACATTCATGAGGCACAAACTATCTAAACAGCCATAATAAGCCTAACTAGAATCTATAGACAACAACAGCAGCCTCAATAGGCCTAGCAGCAGCATAACCAGCAACCACAAAATAGTAGCAACAGCAAGGCATTAACATCAGCAAGCCCATCCTAGCAACCAACAAACTGAGCAGAAGCAACACCAACCAGTTGAAGAATAGCAATAACCATCAGAAACCCCAACAACATTCCCTGCAGCGGTCCCAAGCAACAGAAACAACAAATAATAGAGGCAAAGCATGACAACAACTAGAACAGCCCTAACCACATGGCAACAAACATAAATAGTTCATACCCAAAGCCAAAACAAACTCAAGATTATAAGACCAAGTGCCTAAAACAAGATCTAGACTTTACTTTTAGAAACTTCATGTGAGTATGCAGTTTACATTTTAAAATATGCATAATGTTAACTACAATAGTCTTAATAGGTATAGAACGATCAGAATGTAATCGAGTATTAATTCCTCTCCTATTAAATGTAATAAATCACAGCAGCAAAACCCAGCTTAAATAAAACATTGCAAAACCTTGAGCCAGAGTATGAAATAATATAAGAAGTAATGGAAGACCAACTCCAATTAAATTCTCTTCAGCCACAATGCCTAAACACTTGACCTAACACTTGGAAGGTGAAATGAGAAAGTGCAGTTGGCCAAAGAACTCTTTCGGGCTCTATACTTCGTAAAGTTTGATTGGGATGACCTATAATTTTTCTCTTCAATCTAATACTATATTTAAATTTTCATGTGGTTTTTGACTAATATAGTTTTAATTTCTATTCTTTGTTAGTTCTTTTTTTAAAAAAAATTAACTTATACTGACCTAATGGGTATTGTTATTTAAAGATTTTACGCAATTTGATGTATTGATTTTTCATTATTGAGTATATATATATATAATATATATATATATACCAACGGAAAAGATCAAGGGCATACCCCTTAATCCTATATACCTTACATACTCCGTTTAGCGACGGACCGGGCGACGGTTCGGCCCGTCGTTATAGATTCGGTCTGTCGCTATATGTTGTCCGTCGCTAAAAGCTAAGACGACAGTTCTCTGATATAGTGACGGACTGAACCGTCACCCGGTCCATCGCTAAAGGAGGTGAGCATGGTATGTAAAATAAAGGGGTGAGCCCTTGAAATGGACTGTATATACCAATAAGGTAATATGATGTATGAATTGCAGAATTCAAATTAAAAAGTTCTTAATCGACAAATACGGCAGAGTACAAAGCAAAAAATCCTTTGTCGCTTATCAAAAAATAAAATAAAAATCCTTTGCCGTATTCATTGTTTACAAATTTCATATCTTAAAAAAGGTAACATATTCCAATAAATGACACTAACAAATATATTCAACAAAATATATTGAAAAATATGGGTTCGCAACAAGATAGCAATCTCTTCAAAATACATTTAAAAATTTATTTTACATGTTATACGTCGTGTATATATAAGTACAAATGTTAATATTTAGTGTAACAGCGTATGCATAAGATACAAAATAAATTTTTGATATATGATGTCAATTCCCTTTTTATAAAAAAACAAAGGAAAAAAAAAGATATATATGATGTCAATTGTTCAAGCTAACACTCTAAGAAAAAAAACTTATTTTCCACGGAATATGCAGTTGAATATAAATTATTAGGGGATAAGCCTGTCAAGAATTCTGTCAAAAATATTTATTCTCGACGAAATTTTCGTCGACATTAAGGTAGTTTCGATGGAATTTAATTCCGACAAAATATTCTTTCGAAAATATTTTGTGGTTTTAAATTGATTCTAAAAAAATTATTTTCAATGGAAATTTCGTCGAAATTAGCTTATTCCGTCAGAAATATCACTTTTTTTTTAATATTTTCTTCATTTTTATAATTTTTAAACCTCAATTTGTACTTGTACATGTTTTCAACCAGTTTTTCCAACAACATATACATATAAATCGCAACAACCAACGTGCATGTCAAATGGCCAATAAATAATTCTCAACAATAACACATACATATAAATGATACTACCTTTTTACACCTCATATATGGTTAATACTACAAACAACACATAAATACATATTTCAACTTTAATAGTAGCTAAGTTAAGAAAGAAAACAAATATAAACTAAATTATGATGTATATAACAAATATAAGTTAAACTAAAACTGTAATCATCAATGATGTACACGTAAGTACGTACGCCTAACTACAATTGACAATATAATTAAGTATAGTTATAACTATCTATCGATATCATCGGGCGGGGGGTTGACAGTGACAGTGTTGCTCTGGTGTCTGCAAATCATCGTCATTATCCCCCCGCTCATCATCCTCACCCCGCTCGGCATCGCCACTCTGTTGATATATACAATTAAAAATATAAATTATTAATCTAAAATTGAGAATTAAAGAAACAACTAAATGATAATTAAGTAACATGAATAATATACAACTTAAAATTAATAAAAGTCCTAAAGGTTTAAAATGAGAGGTTGGTCTATAAATAAGAGGAGTCTTATTTGTATTAAAGATTAATCATACATATCATCGGTATTTTCAAAACCTAAGATGTTAGGAGAGGGAGAATTAGGGCTAGTCACCCAAGGTGTTGTAGAACCTAAATTCACTTTTTCAATCAATATACTCTTGGTGGATCAACTTTAGAGTTGCACATTTGGGGTAGCGAACATTTGATCCAAAGAATTGAAGAAAGGCGAAGTAGCAAAGGATTGGAACTTGAAAATTTGATCAAAGAGTTGCATCATCCTTGAGGTATATTTTGTATCTTTCATCGATTAATAATATTGCATAAGGTGATTCCTGAGATTGCAGAAAATTTTAAATTTCGTGTCATGTTTCCGCTCTTATTACAATATAATTGTATGTATGTCTTGTTTCTACAAATCAATAGATCAGAGGTGAGGACTAGAGCAAAGGCTAGTTCTGGTGGAGCGACGTGGGAGGTGGTGTGGGTGCGAGAGAGGTGGTGGAGCAACGTGAGAGAGAGTTGGTGTACAGAGCTAGAGAGAGTGAGGGAACTATGGCGCTACTGTGACGCCCCCAAATTCGGGTCTCTCGATTACCTCAGATCCGGTGCAGTCACGATATTACTAGTCAAATATTTACATCTTTTATTCGTAACTTAATGAATATACTTTGATTATTACAATCTATAATATAATTTCTCTTCATTATCAAGATCTTGTATAATGACTCCAAACTTTTATAAGTTACAATATTGGTCATTTACTATCCATGTCTATACATCAAATTCGATGTTATAAAAATGCGGAATAACTTAAACTTTTTCAATTCTCTTGAATAAAATCTTTTATTGATTTTCATAACTTGAATCGATTACAAATCCTTGAATCAAATGTACTATGATTCTTTCTATTCGAATTACTGTATAAGATTTTACATCTTGATTCGTTATCCTCTATGTATTAACTAATACATCTTTACAACACGACTAGTATTAAACATCGTAAACAACTATCAAGTACATCTCCTAGAACCTAAACATGGTTCAAGAGCATAACTTTAATTAAACAGTAATCTTCTTTCAATGCTAACGAACGCTATCAATCACTTAGCACGTAACTCTACCGTAAATCCTTAACCTGCAAAAGTGGTTATTTGCAAGAGTGAGCTCGACAGCTCAGCAATTCTAACAGTTTTCATGCATCACATAGCATATAATATCATACTCAGTTCATGCATTCATAATCAATTAATATTTTTTACGCATGTTATTTCTCACATAACAGGCATAGAGATTCACTTTACAAGTATATCATCAAAGATCAACTTTCAGTCTTATACATATCTCATATATATTTCATATATATACATCAACATTCTCATAACATAATATAACTCAATTAACAGTTATAGAATTCATATATCAAATAGGAACTGAAAGACTTGCCTGATTCGTAGGTTAACAACTATGACTTAACTGCTTAAAGATATCTGCACTTCGTGTAATCCTACACAGTTATATAATCATGGATTTATACCCATCAGTCATACATTCATACATTCTCAATATAATAATAAGTATTATATTATTTCCTATCTTGGTTCTTAGAACCTTCGTTTCACTTTCAAAACTTTCTAAGTTTTATTTTCAAAATCCATGTCATACTTAAACTAATCATGCAAGGCCTCTTTGAATCACTTGTCATGCTTATCTATACATGTATCTACACATGCTTACGAGGTTACAATATAACCACCCCATGTTTATAAAACTTAGTTTGCAAAACTATCCGAGTTTGCCTTTGAAATCGTTTTAAACTAAATCAAAGCAATCTAACACATGCGAAATAACTTTGAATCTTATGTCATGCATAGCTAGACTTTGCATACATGATATCAAGATTGCAATCTAAGGTACACAAGTTTTGTCAAAGTTTACTTTTCAAAACCCTTATATAAATCTTTGGAAAAATAACCATTTAAACAACTCATGATATGCAAAGGTACTCAAGACCATATGTCATACTGATTTTCATGCATGACTATAAGCTACAATTATCAGAATTCAAAAGTCTCAAGGTTAGTCTATATTTATTTTCAAAATCTTAAAGTCTCTTTTCAAAACATACACTAATCATGCTAAAGCGATGCATTATTATCAAGGCATCATTGAACCACATATCATATCTGTTTTTATGCATACATAAGTTAAACTAGCATGCTAAACTTATCAGATTTCAACAAAAATTAAAATTCCCTTCTGATGCACGGCGTAGCTGCGCTGATAAATACTGTGGGAGCGGCACAGCTGCGCTGCTCCAGGACAGTTTCAGACTCGACAGCTGGAGCAGCTGCACTATATTTACACTGAAGAGGGGCACAGCTGCACCTTTCCTGGACAGAACCAGGAAGGCTCTACTTCAGCCGAATTCTGATAACACCTTATACCACTTCACAATGCTGCATGTTTAAACAATCTACTACACTTCTGAATATGCACGTATACTTAGTAATTACATAGCTACTAACTATCAAGCTAACCAATCACGAAGTTTATGAAATTATAAGAATTCTTCAATAATCAACTTATGAACACAGTTGGAGATTTATACCTCTACTAACGCTTGAAATGAAGTTCCTTCAATCATACTCATTCTCTATATTGAAACTTAACAAGAATTCCAGTAACTTAATTTGAGAAGAAAGAGTCTCTATATATAGAGAAATTATTACCCAAATTATAGCTTTGTCCAACAATTTAATCCAAAGGGAGGAAGAGAAGTTCATTGGGCAAGCAAGAGTGGTTGAGAATCACTATTGGAGCCACTCCCCATATGAACATTGCCTATGTTTGCTGAGTTTAAGAAGAAGAATAGTGTAGGCTAACCTTGTTGCCTTTCACGTGAGTGAAGAGTGACAACAAATTTTGGGACAACCCAATTCTCAGCAACTAGCACATTAATAAATACTAACACCAAGGTTATTTACACCTATCATATTTAGGTTTATCTCATTTGGACAATGTAAGTCATACTTTAATATCTAAATGATGCTACACCAATTTTTAGTTATGGGCATATATACAACCCTCTTTACAAATGTACACCCACATATAATTAACATACTCATAATTTAAATATACCAATACATATTATAATGTAACTCATATACATTGTTTTAATCTAATTAACATTTTAATTGGGCTAATTATAATTTAGTTGGGTATTCTCACCCATAATTTTTCATAAAATTCATTATCTCAAATATACTCAATTATTATAACGATAATTAATATTAATTATTTATTAATTTAGCAACAATTTAGCAAATGAACTAACAAACTCTACACACCAATGCATGGCCTTAACTATAGCCAAGCTATTACCCTCCTATGGACATTACCCAAGGGGCAAAGAAGAGTTGGTGGCTAACTCCCATCAACTATTCATTGTACTAGCCATTTAGTTAACCATCATTGCTCTCACATGGGCTAACTAGCAAGCTTATATCTAATAACTTAATGTTATTACCATATGATATGATAGGGTCACACATACACCCAATCATATAATCATATAATCCATGTACACTTGACAATACCGAATATAGTTCGATTAAGTATTGTCACACCTCATTATTATAAACTTTATTAATTCAATTATACTTAATCATTAACAATAATTATTTATTTAGTTTAATTTAACATCCTTCCTAAAGTACACATTAATGTACCACACAAAACACATTGTCACATAGGTCCATTTATGTAACTCATGTGACTTATTTCACTTTACCATATAGTTTTTTATAGGAATTGATATTTCCACAAGGGAAATTGATATTTTCACAATGTCTCAATCACATGAATGTGGGTCCCGTTTACTATTTATGTGAGAGGAGCCTTGTGAAAATATCAATTCTCTTTCCTATATTATATAGTTTTCTATACTATGTAATTACCTTGAAGTGTCACACTTCATTTTATACCATATAGAGGTAGCTACTATACAACATATAATTGCATATCATTGCACTTAGAAATTAATTCACATAATAATTCTAATTAATTCCTTTTAGTCATTCATTCATTAAATTACTTAATGAATGCTCATTCTTTGCCACACTAGGCATATCTCACAAGCTTACATTAAGCTTATTCCCACTCTCAACACTTATTCATTTCCACCACATTACTTACCCACCACATGTTCAATTTACTTAGAACTATTAAATCACAAGGTTCGCATATATAAATATATCGTGAATGAAAATATTCAAATATTCTTTATAACCTTTACGGTAATACAATAACTCAAGCTATTTAGTAAATTAAAATAACTTAGTTTTCTTTTATAATTTCAACCCTTTTGAAATTACATTACTATAGTAAAAATTATGTATTTCGTCATAAGAAAAGACGTTTTTATCACGTTCTCTCCAAATATAGGCATTAGTCATAATAAAATGATTTACTTATTTTCTCAAGATAATATTTTAATATAATATCTATGTCTCGTTAAAATAATTATAGGTACGACACATGTACACGTTATATATAGAAAATAAGTTTATTTCCTATTATGATAAATTATTTCCGTATAGCAAATATGTTTTAACATATTTACCATATTACTAAATCATACATATTACCTCATACAAAGCTATAGAAGGTAATAAAATAATATTCTTCTTTATATTAAAATAATTCAATGTTAGAACTTATTTTAATATCTCTTATTAGAAATATAATATAATTATTTCTCTTTCTATAAATTGTCCCCAAAATAATTTTTTTAATCTATTCATTTAACCATATCTCAAATATTAATTAATTGTCTAATCAATATTTATTTAAAGATATATATATTGATTTAACAACGTATATATATATTTTATTCACGTCATTCGCACATTCATATAATATCATGCCAAGTAATATATAAAGGCAATTACTATAATCACATACTCCACACATGTATTAACTCACTATTTACTTAAGTAGTCTTAAACCCCTTACTATATTACCATAGTCAATTAAGACTTTAATATTCACATTATATTATTGCATAATATATCTTCCAATTTAATTAACCAATATTTATTCTCGTTAGTTAATTTTTATAATTAACTAATTTATGCTTTACTATCTCAATCTATCCTGGATAGTTTAAGCACTAAGTAAAACTCATATTACCTCATACTAGTTACTAGTATATATATTCAAGAAAATGGTGATTATTCATCAAAGATATTTAATGTCACCAACTTACTATGATAAAATAATTTTATAAATTATTTAATGTCGATAGATAAATCTTATCCATCTTATTACTAATTCATCTCTACCATTTATAACAAATATATATAATAATGATATATATTTATTAAACACAAAATCACTTATTACATAGCTCATATTACCCTATGTAACACAATACTGCATACCTCATATCACATATATATATATATATATATATTCTTATTCGAACCCATCTCATGTTTTAAGAATTTTATTTATTTATTAATAATTCTTGAAAATTCGGGTTCTCACAGCTACTGCGAGGGATGAAAATGTTTTAGTGTTAAAAACAATTCATATTTCCAATGGAATTTCGTCGAAATTAATTAAATTAGTTGAACATATGTTAATTTTGACGGAATTTTCGTTGGAAATAATAATTATTCCGTCGAGATTACTGTCCACGTTAGGGGAAAATCTTCGCGCCAATGGCTGTAGATATTTTCCACAGAATTTCATCATGTTTAACGTATATTCGACGGAATTAACTCTAACATAATTATCTGTCAAAAATATGATACTTTCGACGGAATATATACTCCGTCGAAATTAAAGTTTTTTTTGTAGTGTTGTAAGTGTCAACACAACAAGTAAACTCAGTGGCGGAACTAGAACATTTTTAGAGGGGGGTCAAAATACATCAATAAAAAAATTATTTATTGACGCTTGGAGTGCTTCTTTCAAATTCATTTTCTCCAATTATAGTATTTCACACCATCCTATTTCAACACTTGTCAACATTTGAGTTTTGAGTTTAATGACTTTAAATATATACATACATATATATATATATATATATATATATATATTAACCCCCCCCCCCCCGGAACTATGGGACTATTAATCAAACTTTGAAATTTTTAGTCAACTGATTAGCTACTTTTATAGATAAATTATAAATTATAATATTATATATTCAAAACCGTATATTGTGGTTCATGGGATTAATTAGCTTGAAAGAAGGAATTCTAGCAACAACAAAAAAAGAGATTTAATAATCTTGATAGGATAGAACTATGGTGCACTTATGGTCACTATAGTGGAATCCAAAAAAAATATTTTATTTCTTAAGCTTTTTATTTTTAATTTGTTTACAGAGAGAATTGTTACCACCTTTTTCTGCCTCACTTTGATGATAAAGCAAAAACAAGAGAAAAACAAAAGAGAAAGAAAAATACATAAAAAAAAGGAAGGGAAAGAAAAACCAACAACCCCCGGAGATTTCAGGGTGGCCGGACCCCCTCCTTCCGCCTCTGAGTAAACTTCTTTTTTTTATATATAAATAAATTAATAAGAACAACCAAGTACATCAATATCCATAAGAAATGGATACCAAACCAATTCATCTGAAACAGCATACATCATAAAAATTAACTACTCTCATTGTTTTATACATGCCCCTTCTACCAAAACAGATCCCATGGAAAATTAAACTAATTGAGGTATCTTGTTTTGATAAAGTTTTTAAAAAACTGAGACAGCATATGCCCTCATGTTTTCATCTTGGATCAATCAATTAGTGCTTCTAGTATATAGAATAACCTGATCAAGACAGCCTAAAAGATAGATCATTATCGAGTACTTATTCCAATCCCCAACTAGCTCTTTTTTTTCTTTCTTTTTTTAACCTTTTCTAAGCATAAAATGGCTGGACATCCCTTCATAAAGTGCCAATTTAAAGCTGACTTATATATATATATATATATCCTTTTATTTTTCTCTCTCCATCTCTCTCTTATTAGTGCATGTCAACCATAGTGCAGTAATTAACTTTTTATGCAACTTTCAGCTAATTATATACTGATCCAATGAGATAACTAATTAAGTTAATTCCTAATTTGATGATAATATTGGACATTTCACAAATTCGAATTTCAAACCCTAGCTAAAAGTTTAGCGATTCTTAATTATGGCCGTATATAATCCTTGACTTAAAGATTTGGTAAGATTACAAGTTACAACCATTAACTCGTGCACTAAGGCGTGCATGACCAGGGACGGACCCAAAATTTAGGTTTAGGGGGCGGATTTTGGTACAATATATTTAGAGAACTGATATTTTTACATTTATTTTTAATATTTTTATATGGTCTTCTCTCACATGAAGGTACAGTAGATCCCACTCTCATGTGAAAAGGAACATTTGAAAATATCAAAAATATATGTGAAAATAATTTTCTCCTATATTTAATAAAAAATATAAATAATTAATATAAATTTTACTACTATATATAAGAGTATTTTTTTCTTCTTATTTTTATCATGAATTTATTAATCACAAAAAAAGAGAAACAACATCTTTATCATAGTTATTTTTATCATGAATTTATTAATCACAAAAGAGAAACAACATCTTTATAATAATTTATATGAAGTGGGTAAAATCATGCTCATAATTAGGATAAAGACTAATGAAATATGGAATAAATAATAAATTCTATAAAGATTGTCAATAAATTAGTGTCAAATTTTACATTTTGAGAGAAAATTAAGAGTTTTGTTTGTGTAAAAATAATTAAATGGATTTTACCGTGATAAGTACGTAATATTGCATAATCTATTAAAAAATCAAGACTACTCGATTTTCTCTAAAAATATAAAGTTGCCAGAATTAGAGGGTGTGAAAATATTAGTTTACAGACAATCTATATAGAATTAGTTTTTTATTAAATAATATATAAACCTAATGAGCCTAAAAATAAAAATATACATATATCAAATAAGAAAAAAAAAAGTAAATGGAGGCCGCGGCCCCCACTTAACCTTCCTAGTTCCGTCCATGTGCATGACATGACGGCCTATTTACATGCGTGAACATATGGGGGGATATTCTGTCAATGTTTAACAAACACATAAGCACTGCATTGCCACGTGGCCATGTCATGTCATTATTTATGATAGGAATTTCTTAATATGTGCCCTAAAAACACATGTTAAGCACACAGTTCAAGAGAATATTCTTTTGAATTGTGTGTATATTCCCTTGAACTTGGTGCAAATGCAGAAATCAAGAGAATATGCACACAGTTCAAGAGAATATTCTCTTGAACTGTGTGCTTAGCATGTGTCCTTAAGGCACATGTTAAGAGGACCCTTTAACTTATACCCGATTCATTTTTACCAAATTTTGACCCAACCCGACCCAGTTTGACCCGAACCCAATTTCAATTTTTATTTTTTTAAAAAACTAAAAGTTTTAAAATTATTTTAATTTTTTTTATTTTAAATTTAATTTTAAAAAAATATTTATTTTAAAATATAAAAAATAATTATTATTTTAAATATTTTTCAAAATAATAATTATTTTTAGGAAAAAAATTATAAACTTTTATTGAGTAAAGTTTCATAAAATATAGATTCAAAAAATTAAATAAGAAAATAAAACTTTGTATTTTAAAAAAAAGTAGATTTTTTTTCATTTTTTATGTAAACTTTAGTTTCAAAAAAAAAAGTTTAGGTCTTTACCATTATTATATGTACTCTTAATATTTGAAATTTTAAAAATAAAAAGTAAAAATAAAAATAAAAATACAAAAATAGTAAAAGATAAATAAAAAAAACTAATTCAATTTTTTTAAAAAAAATTAAAAAATATTATTTTCAGGAAAAAAAATTAAACTTTAATTTTTTTGAATCTATATTTTATGAAACTTTACTCATTTTTGAAAAAAAATTAAAGTTTCTAATAGTTTTTTCATGATAAGTATAATTAATTTTATAACTTTTTAAAAAATTATTTTATTTTGAAATATTAAAATAAATATTATTTTAAAAAATAATATTTAATTTTAAAATATATAAATAATTATTATTTTAAAATATTAATAATTATTATTATTTAAAAAGTATTTTTTAATTTTTTAATTTTTCCCTGAAAATTATTATTTTTAATTTTTTTTTTATAAAAATTGAATCAAATTTTTTATTTATCTTTTAATATTTTTGTTTTTTAATTTCTATTGTTAGTTTTTGTTTTTAAAATTTCTAATATTAAGAATAAATATAATAATGGTAAAGACATAATTTTTTTTTTCTGAAAATAAAGTTTTCAATAAAAAGTTTAAAAAATCTACTCTTTTTTTTGAAAACAAAGTTTTATTTTCTTATTTATTTTTTAATCTTTATTTTATGAAACTTTACTCATTTTATAAAAAAAATAAAAGTTTTGTATTTTTTTCTGAAAATAATAATTATTTTGAAAAATATTTAAAATAATAGTTAATTTTAATATTTTAAAATAAAATGTTTTTTAAAAAATAATTTTAAAATAATAATAAATTTTAAAATAATTTTAATACTTTTAGTTTTTTTTGAAAAATAAAATAAAATAAAACTAAAATTGGATTCGGGTCAAATTGGGTCGGGTTGGGTCAACATTTTGTAAAAACTGTTCGGATTGGGGTCAAATCGGGTAAAAATAACATAAACGCAAAAAAAATATCATTTTAAAGACTTAAATGACAAAAAATGAACTTTAGTGATTATTATTTAAAAGTGAGTGATAACTTGGAGGGTAATAGTGACATTCAGCCCAAATAAAAGTCTACTCCTAATTAACGTTCCTTTTTGCCGGCAAAAATTCAAATGAGAACACAAAAATTCCCATAGCCTCTATCTAAGGCTCTCACTCCATTCTCAGCCGTCCAAACGGCTAACTTTCTTCTTCATCCGCCTCAGCACAGATTCTCTCTCCTCTCTTCTTTTATTTGTCATCTTTTCTTTTTCTTCCCCGATCTATATCCCACTTTTCTCTTCATTGCTTTCCCAAGCCAAGAATCTATCTTTCTCTCTCAAAAACATTTTCTTTTCCCCCTTCTGAGATTCTCTCTTTTCTTTCCTTTCTTTCTTTGGGTGAATTACCTTTATCAATGATGCCTTTGTTCTTCATCTCCCCTTCTCCTCCGTTCCCTTCCTTTTCTCTCCAGCCCCTTCTCTCTCTTAGTCCTTTTCATTTTAGGCTTCCCTTTTCACCTCCTCGAAATCCCAGCTAATCTATACATACAATTCCACCCGACCCATGTCTTCTTCCAGTGTCAACCACCTCTCTCAGCCCTGCATTTACGGTACAAATGTTACTTGTTTATCTTTGATTTCTTATTGGGTTCTACCTGTTCGACAAAATGCTTAAGTCAGACTTTTACTTTTAGTTCGCTGAATTCTTGTTTTGGTGTATGTTTAAATTGAATTGTTGGATGATAGAATCGTGGGTTTGAACAGGACACTTTGTTTTTTCTAGTTTTCGGGTGTATATATATATAGATTGAATTTGTTGGTTAATTTAACTGTGGGTTTAAGCAGGGCACTTTGTTTCTTCACAAACAGAGAGGAAGTCCCGCTTCATGAAATGGCTGAGTAAATTATTTAAAGGTAGCGGAACGAATCGATCAAGTGGAGAGCGTCCGCAGTTTCTTGGAGAGGAAAGCATGGTTTGGCGTGCCCCGGTTAGATCTGTGGTAAATATTACTAACTTGTCTTTTTGAGGATGGATTGGTTCATTTCTGATGGATAACTCATCAACAATATGGATTTTTGGCTTTCGGATCACTTCTCTTTACTTTTTCTTAGTTTTGTCTCGAATATTGGCATGGATGGAAGAAGAAAACTTGTTTGATATTGTTATCCATGCAAGTTTGTTTTTTTCCCAAATTTCTTTACATCTTTTTGGGGCATGTGTAATCCTGGAATCTACTTTACTTCTAAAGTTCCTCTTGATCACTTACTCTTCTTTTGTTTTATGGGGAGAAAGCAAAAAGGAGAAAGTCCCAGTGGGGACATTTGATATCTTTTGCTTTCATGATTTAACCCCTTCATATGTTTGTTTGTATTTTTATAATTTAATCAATTTTGCTCTTGAACAATTACTGAAAATTTTATGCCTTTCCTTTAAGTAACAAACTACAAACTATATGGCTTATTGCCGGAAAGTTTCACGCTGCGATTTTTTTTAATTACTGAAAGTAATTATCTTAGAATTCTTTCTGGCTTTATTTTCAAATAGTTTTGTTATGCTATAAAATGTCACACACTACGTGACTTAAAATTCTATAATTTTGCTTTACTATTTTTTTGAGACTTGTGATCTTGGTAAATCATATAGTGTTTTAGATAATGATGCTTGGTAGTAACTATGTGAACACTGGCACTAGTTTCCTTCCAAAATATTCCAATAAGTGAAGAAGGTAGGTCCACAGGAAATCAAAAGACTTTGGAGATTTCAATTAAAAGTGGAGTATCATTTAGAGCAATAGGCGCATTTCTAGTTTAATGAATCTTACCCTTATTTGATGGGCCGGTTAAAAGATTACTCATGGTTAAAATTCTTCACAACGGGTTGCAATTGTTAGACCAAGGTAGGAGCAGGTGATGTTCTGACCAAGTAGATAGTATGGTCAACTTCTCAGGAACGTCTATATTTTTGTCTTTCACATGCTAGCTTATTTTCATCAAATTGATATTTCACAGTTAGTCTCATGACTGAACTTTTCTATCTTAATGACAAAAGATAAGTTTTTACAAGTATTTCAAATTTCAACAGAGTGATCGCTCTAGAGCTGAAAAAGAGAAAGAGGAATTAGATCGTGCAATTGCACTTTCTCTGGCTGAAGATTTGAAGAGACCACATGGTAACTTTTTATTTCTTGAAGATTAATATTTACTCATCTTCCACGCTTGTCCAGTTGAAGTTCTCCCTCTCTTTGTCCCCACCTCGCACCCTCAACTTTCTCGTGTATATATCATGAGACTTTTTTTCGTGCTTTTTACCCTTCACTTCAAAGTTTTGAATAATAATTTGTTTCTTCAGCGGGAAACCGATGGCGAACAGAAAGTGACGAAGATCTTGTAAGGGCACTTCATGGTAACCTCAATTCATCGGCCTACCCTCCTTATGTTCCTAGAGAATATCAACCCAGAACCTATAGGTATAATACTTTTAATCACTTCATGTAAACATATGTGTGCCATTTATAACCATAAACAGCTTTATAGTATACAAATTTAAATACCAACAGTTATTGATTTATTGTAATTGTATTGTTTGGAAATGTTTTAAGTTTCTGAAGTTAACTAATTGAGTGGCTTCTTTTGCCTAGTTATTTAAACATTCAATTGAGTGGGAAGGGAATCAGTAATTACCCTGTTTTGCTCATGTCTTGATAAAATTTTCTTCCATTTAATCCAAGTCAAAACTCCTGCATACGATTATAGTTTAGTCTATGTTCCTGATTATTTGAATGAGTGAAATGATATGATATGATGTTTTCTACAGTAAATCGAGACTTTAGAGTTGACATGCACTTTTTCTTTGAATAAATCTTTTGAATTCTTTATCCGAGTGAAAAATGATTTAACTAGTTATTTAGCTTCTTTCATTTATTCAGAAAATTCTTGCCATGACCTCATTTTTTTATTTTTTTGGGAGTCATATCAATTATAATCAACTATGATGCTTTTAGGATGATGTTCTTGCAAACCCCTCTTGTTGGTTATATAAATCAGTAAATTCCAGCCCTTAAACATCCAATGTCACACCAGAACACTAAAAGAACACACGGTAGTGTCAAACTTACAAGTTTGTAAGCCTTGAATTGATTGATCTTGTACATGTATGCCGCTAACTTGCAGAGTATGTGGCGGCTGCAACCGGGACATTGGCTATGGCAACTATTTGGGATGCATGGGAACATTTTTCCATCCGGAATGCTTTTGTTGTCGTGCATGTGGCTCCCCAATCACCGAGCATGAGGTAGTTTCTTCTTCTTGTGTCTTTTGTATTATATTTCCCCCCTCCCCTAGTTCAAAACACCTACATAACTCCCCTTAAAAATGGAGATTTTGATTGTTTGTGTGAGGGGTGTGTGTGTGTGCCTGCATCAATGCATGTGTTTTCCCTATTTTGTTAATGCAGTTATGTTAAAATAGGTAATGCTGTTCAATCTTTTTGATACGTCTCTTATTGGTTTTTTCTGTTGATTCAAGTTTTCCTTGTCAGGGAAGGATGCATATCACAAGTCCTGCTTCAAAGAGTTGACCCATCCCAAATGTGAAGTTTGCCACCAATTTGTAAGGACAAGTGATTTTATAACTGGACTTTTTTAAGGAAATGCTGTTGGGGAATCTTGATATCAAAATGAACTTAGAACTTCTTAAAATTGATTCATTTGGCACATATGACGTCTAAATAATTCCGTTAGTAGGAAAGTTAGGATAACTGTGTGCTATGAAAAAAATTTGTCAGCAAGTGGAGTGCTTACTCTTTCTGAGTGCTTACTCTTTCTGATATATTAGTATGACTATGAAAGGAATAATTTCATTTTCTGTTATTTATAATAATAGTTCTAGTTGGTAAGGTGGGAAATGAATTATCAAATAAATTTAGATGGGACCTTAAATAATCGAGATCTTATATTGATTTTAACGTGAAATGGTAGTGATTGAGGTCTTTCTTGTACTTATGTCCTACTATTTTTTTTTAATTTTCTTTTTGCAGATCCCAACAAATGGAGCTGGTCTGATTGAGTATAGGTGCCACCCATTTTGGTCCCAGAAATACTGTCCTTCACATGAGCATGACAACACAGCCCGCTGCTGTAGTTGTGAACGTTTAGAGGTATAAATCTGAGCTAGTGTGTTAAGTAATAAAAATTTGTTAATATTTTCACCAAAATATTGACAAGATGGATTATTTGTTGGTATAAAATCAAAACTTTTGCTTATATTTTTTGTTCAACTCTTTACCCCATCCTGAAGTCTTGGAATGCAAGATACATATCTTTGGGAGATGGACGGAGTTTATGTTTAGAGTGCATGGAATCAGCTGTAATGGATACTGGTGACTGCCAACCACTCTATCATGCCATTAGAGATTACTATGAAGGAATGTACATGAAACTTGACCAGCAAATTCCGATGCTTCTTGTTGAAAGACAAGCCCTAAATGAAGCTATTGTGGGGGAAAAAAATGTAATGTCTAATCTCTTCTTCTGTTCCTTATGGTATTGCTCATGGGATTGTTCTGATTCAGTCCTTTCCAGGGTTTCCATCATATGCCAGAAACAAGGGGCTTGTGCCTGTCTGAAGAGCAGACTGTCACTAGTGTATGATTTTGGACATTAAGCCATTTTTTATTTATTTATTAACTATATATTAAAGGCTGTTCTGTCATATGTTTGTTAGATGCTTTCATTGTGTTTTATTTTCTAAAATCTGCAGATACTCAAAAGGCCAAGAATTGGAGGTCACCGCCTGGTAGGAATGAGAACACAACCTCAAAAGCTGACTCGAAGATGTGAAGTTACTGCTATTCTTGTTTTGTATGGCCTCCCAAGGTAAAGTTCGATGGCTACTTTAGCCTTCAATGTTCCCTTTTTCTCCTTCTTTCAGTGTTTATTAAATTTTAAATTTCCCCTGTGGGTGCTACTACCTCTATATAAATCCATTCCTGATATGTGCAACCGACCTTGCCTTCTATGGAAGAATGACAAAGTTAGCAATTATACACCGATCGCAGGATCTTGTAGCATGCTACTCCTTTAACTTCTGGAGTTTCAGATTAACAAAGGAGTCACATTAGACAGGTGATTGGTATGCCGTGTGCTCTAAAAGGCTTTCAAAACATGGAATTGATTCACTAAAAGTTTGAATCATTTTAAATGAAAGAATATTATAATTACATGCACACTGCACATGGTCAAAATTGTTTTAAGGCTGCAGTGACATCAATATAGAAATTTTATATATTGAGATTTTTCCTTTCTTTCATTTAATTTTTATCACCTGAGTCTTAACTCCTAAGATAGGAGAAAAGGTTGACCTTATTTATGTGTTTGCATGTCAAATTACAACACAATTTAACATCGTGATAGATATAGAAACTTCTCCTTATTTTTATGTCACTATTTTCTAAGTAAAAGAAATAGGAACGCTTTCTGGGTGCTACTTTTTAGAAAATGAGAAAGTATTGAAAATCTGTTAGTATTAAAATCCATTGGGACAAAAGTATGTGGCGTTGTCTTTCTATACGTGTTTCTGGATTTTTTAGTTCATGTTTTATTACTTTTTGGAACAAATCTTCTGGCTAGAACTTTTGTTTTTTGCTGCATACTACTAATCTCTTAGAAATTTCTAAATAAATAATATATGTCTATTTTCTAACGTAAGAATATTATCTTGGTAAGAAATATATTCATAACCCCACCCCCTGCTCCTGCGGGTAACTTTAATTTTGTTTACTCTTCCCTAACTGAAATTAAGCAAATACTATCTGGACATTGGTTTGATGCATATAATTGTTGCTTTGTTTTCTTCAAAATTTAGGAGGAAGGTCTAATTTTTTGGAATTTCATGCAGATTACTAACAGGTGCCATTCTTGCTCACGAGTTGATGCACGGCTGGCTACGTCTTAAAGGTATTTTTTTCCAACTTTTTCTTGTTATCATTAAATAGTTGCAGTTTCAAATATGGGTTTTGTTAACCACTCCAAAGAAGTCCACTCCAAAGAAGTGATTAGGGTGCCATTAAAGATTAAATTTATAGAAAAGCCTTTAATATTCTTATTGATGTTTTATTCCTACGGTATTTTGGTATTTCACACAAACAATGTTGTAAAAGTACATCTGTTTTGAATATTATTTTTTATTTATTTTAAATTCATAAAAAAATGATTAGATGAATAAGGAGGATATATAATATAGAAGCCAGAGACACCTTTTACATTCAAAGTGCAGAGCCATATCTCTTGGTAGTTAAGATTTTGTTCTATGCTTCTCCTTGAGGCTAGAAAAATATAGTCCCAAACTTGTTGGTTTTTTGACAATGTTTCCCCCCCCCCCCCACCCACCCACCTTTTGGTTTTGATTATATTGGGGCAGGCTATTGTAACCTGAATCCGGAGGTAGAGGAAGGTATTTGTCAAGTACTTTCTTATATGTGGCTTGAGTCAGAGGTGATGCCTGGATTCAAAAATATGGCTTCAACATCAGCAGCAGCAACAGCTCCTCCTTCGACATCATCGTCCTCGTCCTCTTCTTCTAAGAAAGGAGGAAGGTCCCCCGTGGAAAATAAGTTGGGCGAGTTTTTCATGCATCAGATTGCCCATGATACTTCCCCAGCTTATGGAGGAGGATTTAGAGCTGCTAATAAAGCTGTCAATACATATGGTTTACGTCGTACACTGGATCACATTCGCCTGACGGGTAGTTTTCCGGTGTGACTTTCTCAAATATCTGTCTGGTATTCGTCTTCCTTGGAGATTCATTTGTTGACTGTCTGGAGATTAATGAAACAATTCAATTCAATGCAATGGTTGAAGATGATCATACAAGCTTGCTTGCGCCCCCCCCCCCCCCCCCCCCCGGTTTAGTGGGGGATACATTTGGAAATAGAAAGCATATCTTTTCTTTTGAAATAAATGTAATAGATATTGGTGAAAGTTTATTGGAAATAAAAAGAAATAGCACAATATTTATAAAACACTATTTATTGAACCTTTATATATATATATATATATAATACTTTTCTTTCTTGGAATTGATGAGTTAATAGAGAAGTTTGTGGATTTATGAAGTGTAGATGTTTGGGTGTTTTTTTCTTCTTCTTTGGACATGGATGTTTGGGTGTTCTACAGCCTCCTTTTATTCAGTTTGCTTGTCTGCAAGGATGGTTGAAGCAAAATTAATTGGTAGCCGCCTAATTAGGCTAAAACCCTGACCCTCCATTTGAAGTTTAGAAAGAAAAAGAGTATGCAAATGAAAGGACAAAGGAAATACACAAGTATGTGCATCTTTAATTCCTTTTCCGTTTCCTATGCAAAGCAATCCCCTGATTTTTGAATTTGTCATGCAACATTGTTAGAGCGGTAAATGGTAATCGAAAAATTCGTATTCGTCCGCATCCGTATTCGAAAAAAATAGATATTATTCGTATTCGAAAAAAACGGATATATTCGTATTCAGTTTAAAGGTATCCGCAAATAAACGGATACGAATACGGATATAAGCATATTCGTATTCGTTTAACAACCGACATAAATATATCCGGCAGATAGAGGATATCCAGATTCGGATCCGTATCCGAAATTCATATCCAAATAACTTATATATATATTAATTATTATATAATAAGCAAAATAATTTTTTTAAAGTGGCATTCCTTATATAATAATTAGTTTTCACTATCATACGAAAATTATTTTAAAAATATATCATTTCACTTCTAAAAAGTAGAAAATAACACTTTTATTCTAATATTAATAAACTGAAATAAATTAATTTAAATATAGTTAATAAATTTTTACTATTATAAAGTTAAAATATCTAAAATGAATCATTTACCAATAAAATTATATACTAGAAGAACAAAACTATAGTTATTAGCATGTTATAAATTTTTTACTTTCAAAACTTATTTGCAATGTTGGGAGGCAGGAACAATGAACAATATAATTTTATTGTTAAAATGTGTTAAGTCCAAATTAATTTAGTATTAATCTAGAAGAGGGGTTGAATAATTAATTCACGTTTATAAATTTTTCGGATAGAGGGAGTATTGATCACTTTCATTTGCCCAATTATTTAAAAATTAGAAATCCAAATATTTAAAGTAAGTCCAAAGTAAATTTTGGATCAAGTTAGATTAACTAATTGTCAGTTGTCACATATACATTATAACTCGCGCTCTCCATAAATATAATAAAATAAAATAAACTTTTTATAACTATATAAATTGTAATCTATGTATTGAAGATAAATTATAAATAAAAGTTCTCATAAACATATTATTAAAGTCTTAATCAAGTATTTAAAAAAAATTAATTAAATATTCAATGTAAACTTTTGAATCTAATTATAAATTATAAATATTTATATAAATTACAATATTACTCCACACATAAAATAGACATCTAAACATTAATAAATAGAACATTCAGTTTGAAATTTAAGATTTCAAAAATGATGAAAACTTATTTAAATTATAATTTAGAACATTAATTATTATATTTAAATATTTATTAAAAATAAATACATTAACATTCATTCATTAATAAATTATATTTTAAAACTCATTATTTTTTTTAATTCTAGTTATAGACCATTCTTATGATGTCTCGTCATAAAGCTTTACCATTTGCAGATAAATGCAAAACCCTCCTTGTCATAAGTATAGCAGAAAATGGCGAAATCAACAAAAAAGAAAAAAAACTCAATTGTTTCATGACACGTCAGCAGTCAAGAATGTAATATTACCTTGTACCATGAATACCATTGGGTAAAATCTGGAGGAAGGAAGAAAAGGAGGCAGCATAATCAAACAAAGAGCTATAACCAAACTATAATTAATACTGTTATTGTTATTAAGATGTCAAAGAAGGTACTAGTACTATAATATACTACACTTGAGATGTGTGATTAACTGGGCTCATGCGCTGTTATCTATACATAGAAAAATGTGGAGTTACAGTAATGATCAACTATTTTACCACCACCATAAGAGGAGGACCCAACAATAAACAATGTCATCCCAAACCTGATACTAAAACAGTAATTGGGGACGGGGGGAGGAGGGGTGGGGGGGTGGGGTTATCTTCTACTTATTTGGCTGGCATATCTGACAAAATTTGTTTCATTTTCTCGTACGTCATAAAAACAATACCAATGCTAGGAACCACCTTGTAGTATTCAGGCAGAATACCTCTATACAAACCTTTCAGCCCTTCTGCTCGGATGATATGGCCAAATGTACCGAAAATACCCGTATTGTAAACACGGGCTCGGCCACCTGCCCCTTCCAATTGCATCCGCCGTCTTACAAGATCCAAAGGGAATGTCACTGTAAGTATAGTAGAGAACAAATGAGTAGTAGAATTGTACAATTTCCTTTGTTGGTAGGTTATACTAAGATTGCAACACTAAGAGACTCCTTTTGTTTTAACTTTTACCTGCCTGACATACATATAAGATAACCATCCACATCAGCATAAAAATGTAAATCCAACAAGTCACAAAGAGCATGCGGAACAACATATAACAGCAAATTACCATACATACATTTGATGCTCACTTAGAAATTTTGAAAAATGAGATAATTTATAGACAATCTTATACAGTAACTCCTAAGCTAAAGTGTAGCCGACATGTAGTTACTACCAACAATCCTATTAATGTCAATACTCAAACAAAAGCTTTCAAGGGATGGCTAATTTCATCCATTTAAAACACTTGAAATTATCTATACCTCCCACTATCTGTAGGAGTATTGCCCCAATATCATGTTGATGCGTGTTGCTACCAAATCACTCATAGCAAGGCGGGGATTGTTTCCAACACCATGGATGTACATATTCAAGGGCCAAAAGAATAAAAACTTTACACAAACACAACTGAAGACAAACTAAGAATTGTTTTAGTAGCAGGCTGAGATATTTTAGTTGGCGGAGATTACTTTCTCAAAAATATTTAATTCAACTTCATGCATTACTTGGTTGATGGCTGAGAAACTTAATTTAAACTAAACCAAAGGATTCTATACACTGCTGACAATACTTTAATTTGGACTTATTTACATTTAATTTGGTCTAGATGATGATTAGTAACAAATATCAAATTTGATTTTCAATACAAGGGCAAGCTAAATGAGATGATCTATAAAGTGTGAGCTATTTAGCAATAGGAACAAGAATCATTGATGCCCGGTGGTTTATCCGGTGCACACCTTAAGGGTAGTCGATCCTGGTTCCACCGTCATTATGAAATTAAAACAAAATTTATTGATCAATAGGTGAAAAAAAAAATCACAGTTAAACTATGAAGAACTGTTAAATACACATTGGTGATCAACAGAGTTCATAATAGTTAAAAAGTTCTCAAACACTGGCAACCTATGCATATTTGTTGCCCCATACAATGTGTATAAGACCTGAAGCAACATTTTGTTTTAAAACCATGTGAGCATAGCATGTTGATCAGCTCCACTTGATTCCTAAATGACATTGCTCAACGCACCAGTTCCCTAGGCAGCTATAGTTAGTAGGAACTCCCTGACAAAGAAACCTAATGAAAGTCATAAGAAGACAACTCCCCTTTTTTATTTACTTTGTTTTGTTTCAACAGACTAATTCATATCTGCTACGAGCCGATGAATCAGTGAAATGTGTCGTGAACTTCATCATAATTAGCGAGCAAATTGCACGTAAGCCCACATGAGAAGCATACCTCAAAGAGGGAAGCTCTCAAATTTGTTTGGCTGCAAAACATAGTTGCTCGTAATTATTTCCCCCATATGAACAAAATGCAATACCTGGATAGCTCAAGTTATCCAAGCAAGATTGTTATATAAAAATAGAGTAGTTTACCAATGAAAAAAAAAAATTGTATTTTTCATCGACTTCCTTGCTAAAATTCTCAAGTGCCAGATAAAATTGTCTGTAGTCTCTGGCTCTAGGGGTCAGTCTGGTTAGACACTTAGTGCAAAAGCCTGCGCCTCAACCTGCTTCTCTGCATAAAAAGCATTGAAGACAGCTACAGGCGTTAACATTGCCTACTAATATAATTCAACGACAAAAGTTTTTAGAAAATTACACTATCTGATCAGCTCTCTGTTCAAAATATTGAAGACCGTGGAACACAAACTAAATTTATGGTATATTATATGCATCAAACACGAGAGATAACAAATTATGAAATCTTCATAATTTTGTGTTATCTGCATTGTTGAATATAAAATGGAGATACATAGTATTGAGATGCTATCAAATCAAGGAAATGATGCAGATGCCAACACTAGCAGAAATACTAGTACCATATGTATGTGGAATGCAATGCTAGTTCAGCACTGAAGGTAAATTTATACATGAAACTTGACTCTTAAATTGAATGATTTTTTAAAATAAGGAGTTCAGACTACTCAGTTCTGCTTTCTAAACACATGGAACATAAAAATGGATACTTTTTAAGAATCTCTTGAAATAAGCCACAAACCACAATTTTCAAAGCAGGAGCAGCAGTTACCAGATGCAGGACTCTTCGGGGGGAACTTTCACAAACATATATTCAACCATGATTTTGCCTTGTCTTGTGCATTTAAAGATTAAGCAAATAAAATTTATCTGACAGAATAGATTACTACAATCTCAGGACTTGTAACATCTTTCTGTATTAGATGGTTTCATATAACTCACCTGTTGATGATGCAACACCTGAAAGACTGCCACAAGCAAGGCTGACAAGGACAGTAGAGTCATTGGGTCTGTTGTCAAAATTTATGTACTCAAATATTAAACCGATGCACGGCTTCTTTTACTCAAAAATAGGGAGAAGAAAATAAAGATACACGATGTTGGTATACATAAAATTCCATTGATTCATAAGACATTACCTCTCTGACTGCCAATAAGATCTCACTGTGTCATATACCGAAAAGCTGATAGCTAAGTTGGGACCAACACCCTGCATAAGTGACAAATCTGAACTCAGATACACAGAAAAATGAGGCACAACTCAGATTGTAATGACAACTGAACAATACCAACAATGTTGCCCCAAGTCCTTTATAGAGACCAAAAGCCCCTTCTTCCCTGCAGATGGTACGTAAAGCGTGCCCAATACCTCTATAGTATATAACATTTGTCTGTAAAGCCCAAAAAGGATTAAATTAGAAAAATATAAATCCAAGAAATAGTCCTGAGCAATTTAATACTTTGTCCCCCTCACAAATGAGGACTGAAAGAAAACCAAAAGGTGGTCACTGTTCATAAACCATCAAATAAAAATAAAATGTTCTTACCTGTGCTGCAAGACGGGTCCTTACAAGATCCAATGGATAAGTAGCAGAGGCAGCAGTTATTCCAGCCAAACCACCACCTACAAGTCGTATGCAAAGGTCTGCGCTTATATTTTGACCAGGACTTTGAACTCCCAATATCAACTGTAGTGACTGTTGCATGTGAAAATATAATTGAGTCATATACAAAGACAGATACAAGGATAATCCACAAATGCAATGTTCAGAGTTGAAAAAATCCTCATTAAAAAGTTTGTACCAACATTCTTGTAGCGTTCAAAGGCATAAAAGCTGATGGAAGAATAAGGAAGACGATGCGCAATTGTAACCAAATTTCCCTTCCAGAAAGCCCGAAATCCTTCTTCCGATATAATACGTGAAGCCTCACGCCATATGCAAGCCTTTCTCATGCTAGCAACATCAGAGTGCATGCCTTGTATCTGCAGAAATAAGACCGTCATTCTAACACAGGTGCAAGAGTTAAGTAACCGAAGGAAGTTCTTTTATTATGATTTTGATCACACTAATATTTACAATAATCTTGTCCAATCACATGTTCACCAAACCACATCCTTAGATACTCAGATTTTAAATAAAAGCATACCCCAAGGGGAGATGCAGGAGTATAAAAGATAAATTATCTTTGGAATAAAATTTCCTAGACATGTGACAGTGCAAGAATATCCCAAAGAGTCAACATTGCACGAGGACAAAAGGTCTAATATACGATTAAACCTGTTAAGTATTTGGAACCATTGCAATTCATAGCCCAAAGAAGAAGATGATGTATAACTAAGTCTCATTTGCAATTTAGTTGAGAAGAGCTAAATATCCATGTTTAAATGCACGCTAGTTACAACTCAAAAGTCAAAAGAAGGCAATGATGAAAACAATGCTTTGTTACACTAAAGTTCCTGAATTTGTGTCCTGAATTTGCGTTTCTAATTTTGTATTACTCATACTCTTTATGGACCGACCACATCAGAATGCAAACCTTATTTCAAGTCCGATTTCAGGCAAAAAATTGATTTCAGAGTTTTACACTTGATATTAACAAAGTGTAACAACTTCAAGCAAAACACAGCACCATTTAGCATCAAAGTTCAAGTGAGATAAGTACAATCAATATTTGATCACAAGAGATAAGTACAGAAAATTCAAATCACAAAAGGTGTCAAATGTACATTTCCAAATATATAAATTCAATACACACCAATATTATGCCCCTTCATTTATAATTTTTAATGAACTCTGTGAGCCCAAGTACAAATTAGGATTCACATGTGATATAACGAATTGAATAAAAAACGGAAAAATCGAAAATAAATGAACCAGAAGGGAATAAATGAACAAAAGAAGCAATAAATGAACAGAGGAAAAACACCTAGGGTTTTGACTCCCTAGGGTTCGGTCACCTAGGGTTCGACCACCCCTAGGAGGTCCCACCTTAAGACGAAATCTAACATCTTTCCCGATTGAACTTGATTTGAACTATCGGAACGAAACAAGGACAAAACGAGGAAAATGAACAGAGAAGGAACCAAAAAGCTAAGGTGCCCCCCTAGGCACCCTAGGGTTTGGCCACCCTAGGGGTTGACCTCTTACGGGACACACCGTTTCATGATCCCGAAAATCATGTTGACCAATTTTGAGTAGTGCAATGAAGGAATAACGAGTCCACAGAAATCCCTTGTGAGGATATAGAAATGGTTTCATTTGGATCTTCCATGAAAAGGGGCTTATCACAAGACCAAGAATAAGGAGAAAATGATGAAAATGGTCAAAAAAAGCCAAGTCGAACGAAGAGTACCAAAGGAGGCGCAAACCTAGGGTTTGCCCCCTTAGGGTTCAGCCACCTTAAGGTTTGCCCCCCTAGGGCATGGCCTCCCCAGTTCTGTGTCGAGCTCCTCCAAAGTTGCCTACGGCAATGTTCCAAAGAAGAGTGGAAAGACATGAATTTAGCAACAAAAACCTTGGAATATGAGGCTTGAGAGAGGCCTCCATGAGTCCCGAGGCAGAAGGCTTATAGAGATAACTCATGTTGGGAATTGGTTGAGGGATTAGATTTGCGGCTAGAAAGACAAGACGATTCAGAGATTACTTAAGTAACTAAGGGTATTTTTGAAATTTCTCCTGAGGTCACATGCCAGACACATGACCCAAACATGTGTTAGACACATGATCACTTTCCAAAAAATTCTATAAACACTCCTTCCATTCCTCAATAATAGACTTTTTATTCTCTATAGACTCGATACACCCGATAAAACTCTTGCATTCCTAAGAGTCTGTCACGTGTTACTAGAGTAACTGCCTACCTGTTCTTCTCTCCTCTTCAATTCATCAATTAATTCCGTACTCTTCTTGGATTTCTTTCCTCCTCAACCAGCACGACACCCTCACCCTAGCAAGTTACGATATCCTAGCCCACAAACTCTAAATTCAACCAAGTATAAATTGTGGGAACTTACAAATCCATATATTTCAAATTCTAATTTATAACTCAAAGCACCCATAATGTCTCTCTTTTAGCACATAATTGACTCATTTTTCCGGATTATATATTATATCAAAATCTACGTCTTAATTAGTTCAAAATCCCCAATACCCTAAAACATGTTCAAACAAGCTGCTGACATTGTAGTGTGTATATCTTCCCATCTCCATTTCATTCAAATGCATCAATTTTACTTGTACCCTTTGCCAATTACAAATAACATCAGGCACAAACCCCATAAGCTCAATAATATAAACATAAGTAAAAAAAAAAATCTTTCCAATTTCAGCAAAGAGATCAAACCTGAAAGAGTATGGTAAGGCGAGCGAGGGGGGCAGTACAGGTCTTGCTGACTGCACCGGCCACTCCGCCGGCGACAAGCTGCGAAATTGTACCAATCTGCGATTGATGATGCAACGCTCTCTGCTGCTGCTGCTGAGAGACTAACTTATGGGCAGCAGAAGCACCACCGCCTTCCGCCACAAGTCCTCCATGGGCCGAATTAAGAACCCTAGCTTCCGTTTGCATAATTTTTCTCTCTCTATATATGAACTGTATATGTATGTAGGTATGAATGTGATTTGGTGAAACCCTAGGAAGGTGAATCAACGATGAAGGAGGAGAAATACGCGAAGTGATGAGATAGAAAGGCTAAGAAAGAAGATATGAAATGGGCGTCACGAATCTCGAGGACATTACAGCTGCTTTGCTTTTGAGTTCTATGTAATGAGCTTCGTCTGTTTCTCCCCGTTCTTGTGTCTCGCGTGTTTTCAACGAAGACTGCTACGACGTCGGTTTGGAGGATATTAGTACTATATTTCTTAGTGCCTGTTTGGTCGCGTTTGGTGAGTTTGGTACCCTTGGAAATTTAAAATTCTCCAACGATCTAAAATTTTGTTAGTCAAACAATTACTCCCTCCAGCATAAAAGATAAAAAGGATGACTAAAACATAAAATATATATTTCTTTCGTCCCATAATATATGATTGACGTTTTAAATAATTTTATTTTTTTTAAATATAAAATTATTTGACATTTTATATAATTTAGGAGAATTATATAAAATATATGGTGAAAGGTATTATAGACAATTAATATTATATTAATGTTATATAATTATTTTTTTAATTTTTATGCACAACCTTAAAACGTCATATATTATGCGACTGAGGGAGTAATATGAAGACTAATTAAGTTATTTAATGAGATTTATTAGTATAAAAAATAAAAATATTTATTTATATAATCTTGTGAGACCACTAAAGATAAATTTATTTTTTTTATTTTTTTTTTTTCTTAATAAGTGTGCAAATTATACTTTGCTTATTTTTTTAAGAACGGAGGGAGTACTTATTTTACTTATTTTTAAATACATTTTATTGAAGTTGATTTTTAGAGTTCAAACACCCGTATTATTTTTGATATTATGAGTTTAGTGGTTTAAATTTTCAAATGTTAGTAACCAAACATGCTCATATAAATTCATTTGGGGAAGTTTTCGTCAATTAAAATTATTTTTTTAAAATTAAAAATATAAATATTTAATAACTCATTCGGGGAAGATTCAAATTCAGCTCATTCAGATTCAGATTCAGATTTATTCAATTTTTATCAAACAGCTCCTAAGATGGTTCTACCTTCATGTGAGAGGAGCACGTGTGAAAATAACAACATTTACATGTGAAAATATTATTTCCTTAAATTTATCGATATTATTTTTTTAAATTAAAAACTGAAAATTATTTAAACTTTCTCATAATAAAATTCTAAATTTACAGGGAGAGTGTTGTTACGTAGAGTTGTTGACAAAATAGTTTTATAAATAAATATTTATAAAATGATGTAATAAGGTACAATTAATTGATATTTGATTATTTATGAGTGAGTCTACTAATAATAATTAATTACAATAAATCAATCATATTATTTTATATCTATTTTTAATAATTATTCTGTTATCTGATAAATATTATTGATTTATAAATATTTTATCTCACCCAAACAGACACTATATATGTGGTTGACAAATACTCTCTCTGTTCTTTTTTAAATGTCGTTTTAGAAAAATATTTTTGTCTCTTAATATCTGTCGTTTGAGAATTTCAATTAAGTATTAATTGTTTAGTTACCAATATCATTCCAAGTATTAAAATAATTTTGATTCTCTCATTATTTTCTGTCTAATAAATAACACTCTCTTTTTTAATACAAGAATAATATAAATAATTAATATTATATAATTATTTCCTTAATAATTATTCATAACTCTAAAATAACATATACTACAATAAGAAAAGTTAGGGGTGATATAAGAAAATAAATAATTTATTCTTTAGAAAGTTGTAAACGACAAATAAATTGGAACAAATTTCTTCTTCTAAAAAGACAGTTATTATGGAATTGATGTAATATTAAAGAACGGAAAAAGTATTCAATTAACGCTGCTATCTTGAAAGGAATTTCTTAACATGTGTCCTAAGGGCACATGCTAAGCACATAGTTCAAGAGAATATTCCTTTGAACTTCCCTTGAATTTGGTGCAAATGCAGAAATCGAACAAATATGTATACAATTCAAAAAAATATTTTTTGAATCGCATACTTAACATGTGTTGTGAGGACCCATCTTCAAAAGCAGAGGTTGTCGGTTTTGGTAAATTCTATGGGCCTTGAGCTTTAAAAGCAGTGAACTTGTTTTCCAAGGGTCGGAAACAAACCATAAATTAGATAAGACATCACTCTTTTTGGTAGTAATGGATAAGATTTATACTCTCCTTGGTGGACATCACAAGTGCTAAAAGCATTATCATCAATTACATATATACCACTTGGACTTATAAATTATGTCAAGTACTAAAATAAAATTATTATAAAATTTTTAAAAAAATAAAAATAAAAAGATAATATAATAATATAACTATATTTATAGAGACAAAAAAAAAGTAATGTGACAGGATTATACCAATGAAGTCAGAAGTTTCGGAGAGTGAATTTATAATATAGATCATAAATACTTCACTTGTCTATAAAATTCTCATAAAGATGAGTGAACATTGAGTTGTATAGTTTGGTCATATTCAGTGATATTTTGTAAACGCATCTGTGAGTACATATATACATGTATTCGGTATATAGAAAAAAGATGTAAAAAGATGGAGGAAGAGACAGATCATTAGATTATAGAGACCTTGCCGTTGGATAGAAGGAACTTTCGAACTTTTACATAAGAAAACCCTCCTTCTAACGTTAATGAAATGATGACGACTTAGCTCTTGAGGGTGGTCTATAGTTTATGGATTCTTTGTTCGATCCAACATGCATAGAACGTTTATACTTTAGTGCACAACTGAACTGTCGTGGGACGTCTCCGGTATAAACGGTCAGTAAATAAGGTCAAGAGATAGATTATCAATTGCGTAGGAGTTTCAAGTGTAAAAATGTATCTAACCTCTTCTTATCATTTTGGACCTCCTTTTATAGTTTTTATGCCCTCGTCCCTTTAGTCTGTCTAACCAAACACATGAGTACGGAATTTGGTGGGAAGTGTCCCATTGTGTAGTTATGTGGGGCCCTCGGTCAAAGAGTGTACTCTTAGGGACTGTTTGTTAAGGATTGAATACATCTGAATGGCTGAATGGTTGAATCGGTTAGCCATTAAATGCGTTTGTTTTGAAAAAAAATCGTCTGAATGGCTGAATCGATCAGATGATTGAGCTGAATGACTAAGTCAATTTTTTTTGCTGAATGAGCAGCTGAATAAAGTAATTTTTTTACAAAAAATTAAAAAATTAAAAAAAAATATTAACTATTATATTAAGTAATATTAAATAAATTTACAACAACTTTGAATTTTTTCAGAGGGGTAAAATAATAAAATTATGTCATTCAGATATTTCAGACATGTTAATTATCAAACAATTTTTTTTATTCAGATTCAAATTCAGCTCATTCAAATTCAAATTCAGATTCAGATTCATATTCATTCAATTTTTATCAAACACCTTCTTAGTTTTGACACACCTTATCCCAAGCAGGTTAAAGTTCGATCTGAGCGCACCTCATCCCGAGCAGGTTAAAGTTCGATGTTGTTTGGACCTGGGCTTGGCTGATGTTGATCGGGCCTGTGAGCTTGGGCCTATATCCTAACAGATAGATCGGTAGCAATGGAGGAGGATAATTTATAGGAACAATTATATTTTCTAGTATATTTTTAGAAAGAATTACAATAACAGTGCATCCAGAAAATATTTACATAATTAATACATTTTAAATAATTTATTTACAAAATTAATGTATTTAGTATTCATTTAATTTAACTGTTCCCGTTTTTTCGTTCGGATATGTCAACCTCCACCACCACCGCGATATCCATCGAACCCACCATACGTCTCTCTTCCGCCACTGCCAAATCCATAACCACCCGTCTCTCTTTCAGAAACATTCTACTCCAAAGCAGATCTTGAACGAGCTGCGACAATTCCACCTCTAAGAGCTGCGCAATGAATGAAGAGGGTTTCTCCCATTGTTGTCTCTCTTCAAACACATTTCATAAGGGAATGAATCAGCCAAAGTCTAGAAGCAAGTGTATCTGTCTTCATTGGCTGAAGCCTAGTGTATCCGTCTTGATTGAGTTGTTTGGGTGACGTTTTACTAAATTCAACAAGTTCTATTTTCACCTTGCCTTTGTTGTATCATCATGTTAGTACGTAGCCATAGGTTGTCGGTTAATGAAGAAAGTGGAACCAATGAGAATACCCACAAAGATAAAGAGGATTCTTTGTTCTTTACAGATGTGGTTGATGGATCTAGGGAGTGATCTCTGATGTTTTATGGATTTTGGGGAATTTGGGTATGAGTTCGTTGGCGGCATTTCTATGTCCCTCTTGTGGGAATATTGTGAATGTTTGTGCAATTGTTTCATGTTTTGCTTAATGGATTAATTTTTTTGTTAATAGTGGATTCATGTGAAAAATCAAATGCGCATGCGCGAACCTTCATACTAAGGTAACCAAACATTCATATCAAGGTAACCAAAACCTTCATACAAAGGTAACCAATCCACCTCCACACCTGCAGTTTTTTCATAATGCAGTTGGTAGCCAAACCTTCATACCAAGGTAACCAATTCAGTTTTATAAGGTTATCAATTTATTTTGAATGTGATGCAGTTGGTAGCCAAACTTTCATGCAGTTGGTTGCCAAACCTTCAGTTATAATATGGTATGCATATGACATTTTGCTAATATGTATTTATTTAGCCTCTGAAATGATCTTACACTTCTTTCAATTGAATTGTTTTTTGCCGGCAATGCTGCTAGAAGTCTTTCTAGGATTTTGATGGTTTTATCTCTTTTGAGAAGTTTAATTTACTTGTGTTTCACAGAAGGTGAGCCCTCCTTCTCCATTCTCGGTTGTGAAAGTGGTGGCCCTGTTTTGAAACCAGATTACGACGAATAGGAAGTGAAAGGGGCACTTGAAAGTGGTGGCCCTATTTTGAAACGAGATTACGGTGTAGAGGAAATTAGTATATCAATGATGCGGTTGGTTAACATTATTTCTGGTGGTGGAGATGACGATGATGATGACGGAATTAGCCAGTTATTTTTTCATGTTGATGTGTCGGTTATTTCTGTTTGATATTAGGTTTTCTTAATTAATGTGAAATTGAGGGATAGTAATTTATTGCGTTATTTTTGTAATTATTTTGTGGATGCACTAATGTTGTAATTACTTTTTAATTGTTGTATATTACTGTAAAGAACCAATTTATAGTAGTAATTCACATGATGGATGCGTACTAAACTTGTAGTACTCTTTTATGTTTATTTTATTTCTTAATGCATTTTTTTCTTTTGTTATTTCTACTATTCTAGTGTGTTTACTCTCTCCGTCCCATAATATATAACATTTTAGATTTTAGATGATCTTGTTTTTCTCAAATTATAGCTTTATATAATTTAGAAGAATTAAGTACAATCTTTTTAAAATTTAACCTTCATGAGAAAATATTACAAATGAGAGAGAATATGAGATATGTATGGTAATTATGGAAATTTAAGGGTATTATAGACAATTGATATTGATATTATATTTAATGCTATATAATTATTTTCTTAATTCTTGTGGACAACTCTAAAACGTCATATATTATGGGACGGAGGAGTACTGTTCCTCGTTATTTTGTGATAATTACTGCAATTATTTTGTGATAAAGGTTTATTGTTCCTCGTTATTTATTTTGTGATCATTTCCACAATTATTTTGTGATAAAAAAGTTATGTTGAGTTGAGTGAGCTAAATCGAGTTTGAACAAAAACTAGAGTACAAAGTGAAATGTCCAGCTTGGTCATCAGTAGGTTGTTCGGTTTATTATAACCTAATAATACTGTTGAAAAATAATATATATATAGATTGCTTATATTAAATATTTATATATTTACATTTAAAATTTATATTTATGTATAAAATCTTTAGACTTAACAAAAAATCATCCCTTTTAAAAGAGAGATGCTAGGTTTAGTGATTTGAAGTAAAAGCGGGTGAGACAAAATATGGGATAGAATTTGTTCGAATAAAAGGTCAGGACCTGGTGATGATTTGATCAATTTCTAAACTAAAGTTCCTTACTGATGTCAAAATACTTCCACCAAGTACCATACGGACAGGCCAAACATAAAATGGATACAAGTATAGTGGCCACATTTAAGTAGATAGAAAAATAATCTTACAACACCAACTTAGTCCCAGTCTTTGAGAAGGAGAAGGCTAAATCTAACATGTTCAATTCACTGTTACATATCAGAATATTATATATCTTGTTGAATAAATAATACACATATCTTGGATCGAGGAAAATTGATGCTAATATATATATATATATATATATATATATATATATATATATATATATGGGGTTAATGAAACTACACAGCTGTGCAGACTCCCAAACTTACACAGTCTACAATAGTAGAATTAAATTACTCTACGATCATAGAGTAGTCACTCTACTATCTGTACTTTTTTACCGTAGTAGACTGACTACTCTACTATCAGTCAGTGACTACTCTACGATCGTAGGGTGACTTAACTCTACGATCGTAGACTGTGTATATTTAGAATTTACACAGTTGTGTACTTCCATTTTTTCATATATATATATATATATATATATGTAAAAATTTTGGCGTAGCATATCACATATAATATAATGTAATATCATGTTGCATGGTGAAGCATGCAGTTAATTGGAACAACAAGCTCTCCTGTTGTAAGTATTGGCGTAATGGTCACCAACCTGAATAGTTGTGCCTTGACCTGGAACAGAAGCCGCCTCTTGAGCTGCCAACGCCTTCCTGCTAATAATCTGATAAATATCCAACAAAATCGTTTGAAACGCCCTCTCGACGTTGAGTGCCTCCAGTGCCGATGTCTCGAGGAACGAGAGCCCTTCCTTCTCAGCCAAGACCTGAGCGTCTTGTTCTTGGACGGCTCTGAGGTGGTTTAGGTCTGATTTGTTTCCGGCAAGCATTATGACAATGTTGGAGTCCGCGTGGTCCCTCAGCTCGCGGAGCCACCTTTGAACATTCTCAAAGGTCTGCCTTTTGGTTATGTCGTAGACTAGGAGTGCCCCAACTGCACCTCTGTAGTATGCACTTGTGATGGCACGGTACCTCTCTTGACCGGCTGTGTCCCATATTTGTGCCTTCACCGTCTTTCCCTCTACCTGCAGTACACCATTTTTTGATCCACCTAATTAATCCGGCCGCGACCGTGATTAGTTATTTATGGAGTAAGTTGGTCAATTGACTAATGAATACAGTGTTGATATACAGAGGGAGAGATCACCTCCCGGCCTGCATGTCGACAGTGTATTGGTCAATTGACCAAAGTTAACTTCATTCTGACCACTGCCGTTATTTATGATCACAATTTTAATTTTGTTAGCATTACTACTAAACTAAACTAAACATTGTACGGAATAAAGTTAAGAGTAAACAAAACATAGAACAAACAGAATCCAATTCCATGTTAGCATTACTACAAAACCTACCATGCGCCAACTAGACAGTCCATGCCCTACACTACACTACCAAATCTAAACAAGACCAGAGAGTTTTGCATGTCAATCTCAACCTAATCCTAAACCCACTTTTACTTTTTGTTGACAAGAATTTTCAGTAAATAGGCGTTATGGTCCACACAAAAACAACATTCCATAACCCAAGATGATGATAGGGAATATTCTGAATTCTCTAGATCTACATCCACATAACTGAATCCAATTCCCGAGATTTTGTTCTAGTAAATGATAAAAACGTAATCATCATATTAACCCGTTCCATAATCAATATTGACTTTTTTTTTTGGTGATAAATATAGTAATTATTCCCTCTATTTAAGAAAAAAATATTTATCATAGTATTATAAAATAACACAATATCACCAAAAGTTTACCATTAAAATTTCATTATCATGCTATCCATGCCAAACCAAACAATCAACAAATGTAGGAAAATATATACTTTTCCATTTGTAAATTTTGCAAATAAAAGTAACAAAAAAATTGAATATTTAAATCAAAGAAAGCCAACCTGAAGAGTTCTTGTCGCAAATTCAACACCAATGGTGGATTTCGACTCCAAACAAAACTCATTCCGCGTAAACCTCGAAAGTATGTTAGATTTTCCTACACCTGAATCTCCGATCAGTACAATCTTGAATAGGTAATCGTACTCGTGATCCACCTTATATGCCATTAATTCTTTTCTATGAGAGCCCACAAATTAACCTACACAAATTCAAAATCAAGATCACTCAAATCAGCAATATTTGTTTCTTTTCAAAGAAATGTTTTCAAATGACTCAAATCAGCAATATTTTTACCCTCATTTTTTACCCCGGTTAAAAAGCATAGGGTAAGTAAAAGAAACAAGGATAATTAATTAAAAGACTAACCATAAGCGGAAAAGGTTAAAATTGATGAAGAAAACTGCAATGGAGATTTCCCAATGATGGAATTGCAGACGATTTTCGAGTCAAATCAGAAGAAACAGAATAACCGACTTAACAGGAATTTGAAAGGCCAGTCGGTGGTAAATCTTTTTTTTTTATTATTGAAATAGCGAGACGAGTAATATTTGTTTGTGGCGCTGAACAATATTGCGTTTATGGAAGTCCATAGAGGATATGCCACGTGTTGTCTGTTTTTGATTCAGTTTGCAGGATTGGCCTTTGATTGGGAAAAGGATGGGTCTGTGAAATGCGTTTACAGCTGATTATAGCTGAAGAACCACATTTCCCGCGCTTGTGAGGCACAAAATCAGCAAAACACGGGCACGAGGTCCAAATAATGGAAAACATTTTGACTTTTAAGAAAATCAGAATATCAATAAGAAATTGATATTTTCACATTATTTTTTGATATTTTCACACATAGAGTCTATATATTAGTTGATGTGTCGAATTTTTATTAGCTAATATGTGAGCCATATGTGTGAAAATATCAAAAAATAATGTGAAAATATCAGTCTCCTAACAATAAAGTTATGTTTGGATGTCGAGAATCTATAACAAGAAAATATTTTTCAAAAAAAAATAAAGTAAAGAAAAAAAATAATTTGTTTTCTCGAAAGTGTTTGGTTGACATTATTATTTTATAGGAAAATTGGTATAAATTTTTCATGACCCAAAATTCTGTTAATTACGTGAAGTTCAACGAGAAAGACCTTATCAAAATACCAAACACAAATATTACTCCATTCCTCTCGGAATAAAAATGTTAATTGACTTTTTGTCTATATATTAAAAAAGAGAACAAAATGATAAGCTTGTCAACATTTAAAACTATAGTTATCTAAACACTTGTCGTTGGAATCAATTCCATTATAACGTTTACTACTACTTTCGACTTTAAGTATTTGAATTTTTTCAATAATTATATAAATTCTCATTTAATTACATAGTTTTTTATATATGATAAATAATACTCTATAAATATGCTTATAGAATAGAAATATAGAACAATTAATACTTAGGATATGCTTGTTTGCAAGTAAGGTTGTAAATTGAACCAAACGGCTCAGACTTGATTCGTACTTGTTTGACTAAAAGTTCGATTCGATCCCGACTTGAAATATAAACGATTCAAATATGAGCAAATTTTAAAAATTGATAAATTATTCAGACCTTTTCAAATTATAATTTTCTATTGATACTCGGATCATATTTGTTCGAAAAGTTCAAATTGCTCGGGCTCGATTTGAGATCGTGCTCGACTTGGTAGCTAAACGAGTCTTAATCAAACCTTATTTAATTTCATAATCGATAAATTTTATGGATCAAATCTGAGTAACTCAATATTCGGCTCGATTCGATTTATTTGTACACCCCTATTTGCAAGGATAATGCTTGAGATTGAAATATTAATCTCAAGTCTCTTGTTTGTTTTTAAAAATAGACTTGAGCCTAGCTATTAGTCGTGAGATAATAAAATGACTTGAAAGGGAGGACTATTTAATACCATGTACCAGTTAAGTATTATAATCCCTATTATTTTGACTAAAAATTTATGAACAAAATTAACTTTTAACTTTGTTTAAAGTGACCAATGTATACTATATATCCCATCCGTCTATACTCAAACTTATGAGAATATCATTGTTATTACTGACAAGGGTATATTAGTCCAAACGGTAAGTTTTTATCCAATCCTTTATATAATTCTGGACAAAACAAACACAACATGAGATTATTTTAAGTTATCCTATAAAAGTAAACATGTGATTAAGACTATTAATCTTAGAATTAATAGTCTTAAGATTATAATCCATAAAAATATAGTCCTGAAATTATAATACTTGAAAACAAACATGACCTTAGAGTATTATAGGAATTTTTTATTATTAAAAATAGATTATTTAAAGTAAGTGGATATTTAACTAATTTGGACTACCCAATATAATAATAAAGATTTTTATTCTAAAACGGAGGGAGTACTTTAATTGTATATTTAAGCGGAGGGAGGCTTGTTTGTGGTTTGTTTCTTCCTCCTCTATGAGGTTTGATTAATTATTTGTATTGTAATAGTGGTGATGTACTTGATTATAAAATTATATTAATTGTACTCTCCAAAATGAAGCTAAAAAAATGGTTGTAAACCGGTTTGAGCTACTGTATGTTCAATTCAAATCTGATCCGGCCTATCTCGCTTCAAAAAAAAATGGTTGTAGATCGGTTCGAGCTACTCGATCCTCAATTCAAATCTGATCCGGTCTATCTCATTTCTGACAATACTATAAAAGCAAGTGTGAGCAGTCATGTGCTAACTCATTTTAAGCTGATCCATATTCAATACTTACTCGATTAACCTTACTTGTTCAAAGGTTGGTATATATAATCAATTCAATTTTGTACATATAATCATAGGAAAGCGGAAAGGAATTTTCAGTTATTGTTTAGAGAGAAAGAGGGAGAGAAAGAGGAAGAGGGAGAGGAAGAGAGTATTTAAATTTATTTGAATTTAGGTATTTAGAAGTATAGTCAGGGGCGAAGCGGGGTGGGGATCCAGGAGGGTCCGGGGATCTCCAGGCCGTTGGAAACAGAGGAGAGCAGAGGAGAGGAGAGGAGAGAAGAGGAGGAGAGGAGAGGACAGAAGAGAACCGTTACTGCTGCCGCCGCTTCCGCCGATTGCCACTGCCGGTTGCCGTGCCGGTCGCCGTGCCGATGCCCGCCGATCCGCCGTCTCCCAAGGTTCTATTTCTAACCAATTTCCAACTTCTAAGGTTCCATTTAAGAGTTATTAATTTAGGGTTTTATTTTTTTTGGATTTTATTTTGTTTCTTTATTTGTGTTTCATTTTTTTTGTTGCTTTATTTTTACTAATTTAGATTCCATTAGAGTTGCTAATTTGAGTTAGTTACTAATTTAGCCTATTGAGTATTTCACTTGTTTGAATTTATGGTTTCAATTGCTAATTTTGTGTTTCAATTTGTAATTGATTTTTTTTTGTTTCAATTGAATTTGAGGAACTAATTGAAATGTTGAATTGCTTGTGATTTAAGATTATGATTTTGTTAAATGTTGAATTACTTGTGATGCGCAACAAGATGGGAGATGACTTTCTCACCGACTGTTTGGTGTGCTATGTCGAGAGAGATATTTTTAAGCGCATTGATAATGAAGTGATTATTCAACATTTTCAGAACATGAGAACTCGCAGGTTGAATTTATCGCCTTAACCGTCCGAACAGAGACTTCGCCGTTCTAATACCGTTACCGGTTCAACAGTCAACAAATCTTAGTTGTATTTGTCATTATTTCTATTAAATTTGAACATAATATATTTTGAATTTTCTTCGGTATATTTATATATACATTTAAATTTTACATGCATAATTCGGACCCCCCGACTTAAAATATCTGACTCCGCCACTGAGTATAGTATATAACAAAAATTATTAATCAAATAATTTTTTTACGTGAGATTAATAGTTTTTGTTATATACTATATAATTATAATAATTATATCAATTAAAGTTAAATATATTCACATCAATTTGATTTTTAAAATATCGTCGTTTAATCTCAAAAATTAAATTATATCTAATTTTGAAACAAAAGGAGTAATAATTATACTTTGATCAATCCCGCGCTATCTATCTTCCTACTAGTTGTATGATCATATTGAGAACCCCCCTCCCCCCAACCTCCCAACACACACACACACACTTACACTTATAAAAACATATGAATATTATGAAGAATACATGAAGATCAAATGAATGTCGAAGCTAAAAAGACAAGAAGCTGCGTTTACAATTATTTACAAATTAATGTGAGTACTTGTAACACAGACACGTTGCATTTGGTGCAAGAATTATTGTTTTTTGCTTTTTCCTTTTCTGCAAAAATGAAAGAGGTATTGTTAGAGAGTACTACATGCATTAAGCAAATAGTAATTAACGAAGAAAATGAAACATGGTTGGTAAGAAAATGATTAATTAGGTCATTAATTCTAAATTAACGAAGACGGGACAATGATCAAGTTAATGCACCCATATGTGAAAACTTGCGATGGATATATAGAGAGCAAATGAAAGAATGGTTGGTGATTCTGTCATAGTCAAATCTCAACATCTTTAAACACTTCTTCATTCGTTCTTCAATATTGTTAAAATAAAATTAGTTTTATTAATTTGTCTTTTAATCCATTTATGCTCATTAAGATTATAATATTAATTTTATATGTAATTAACAAATAACCAACTCATTTAAAAGTAATTAAGTAGTTAGAGATGCTCAAAAATGTGTGCTAACAATAATACTAACATTTTTCGACTGGTAAAAGTTCTGACAAAATTTAGTTAATTTGGAAGCGGATAGACAAGGGATTTTTTTTTGGAGTTTTGAGTTTGCTGAGTAAATTCATGACAATATAAATATATATATAAATGCAAATTAAAGATCGAGAAGCAACCTAGGTGGTTATATTATTTTGTAAAGCAAATTAATGGCCTGTTAATTGGAAACTGAAGGATTTTAGACGCATGCTATTTTATATATTTACACATAATAGGAGGATCAAATACATACTCTTCAAGCGTGATTAACTTTTGATGTTGAAAACCACCTGCTATTCCTTTAACCCAACGACGTCTCCGAATTACGTTCGAGAACGAAACACTATCTCACCGTTCGTAACAATTATGGGTCTGGTCTCTGTATGGGAGCGTTCTGTATTGGCCAACTGAATTAATGAATCGTATGTTAATTGATTGATCGAATATGGATATTTAATACGTTTTGGAGTGGTTGAACCATTTCCCCACATCCTCACGATCTCACCACGTTAAGTCATGTGGGAGGTCAGTTAACAAATCCACTGGGTCGGACACTCCATGGGTGACCCATTTGGATACCCAATATCCAACATCTCCCACTCACCCATGGCGGGGACGATGTAATCCTCATATCTGCCAAAACCAGCTCGAACCAAAACATGTAAACCTCTAACTGCCGAACCGTGCGACCGCTGAGTTCACCTGAAATGCGGGAGCTCTATATAAAACCCGTTAAGGCCAACATAGAGACATCTACCCTTTTAAAGAAAAACAGTACGGGAGCTCTCACGTCAAACTTAATTAGTTCACGTAGAGGCTACAATCCATAAACTCAGAGTACCCCAAACACATTTGAATTTTCACTAGGTTAAGTATCTTTAATCCCTCAGAGAGCCTTACTTAACCACCTTTGGGCCCAAGTCAATTTCGTATCTCACTTATTACTATATCGCTATCAAAACGCTATAGTTGTCGACAATAAATGCAGAATGAGGTGAAATCAAATTGTCTTCCCTTTGCCCTAATACTACTAAAAAATGAATCAACTGCTTTCTCAGAATCAGTCCTTATAGTCTCATCAATCCTGACCTTAGGAATCGAAACTGAAGTAGAAACATTAATCCATGTCTTTGCAATATAGTCAAAGATCACAAAGAGCACTTTATGTAGGAACAAAAACTTGTCCTACAGGACTCACACGGTGAGAAAACAGGGATTCATTCTCTCACCTTCCTTATGTGGTCGCTGAGCACATGTAACTCGCTCACAACATGCTATTCTATAGCCTTGTTGTGCGGACCTTTGAACATTTTAAATTGCTCGCTTATCTAAGTGCCATATTTGAAACTTCGTATCCGGTTATTATGTCACGGCAGACAATCTCATCTATATGAGCATATGTCTAATGGTCATGCCGTACGGATCTTAGCTCAGTCGCTTCATAAGCCCCTAACTCGAATTTTCAGGTTGCTCACTTTCCAAGCGCCAAACCTGAAATTTCATATCCGGCTATCAGTACAGGTTAATATAGATGGTGGGGCATATTATATTCGGTTAATCCAAGTTAACCTCATCTTGGCTCATGTCAAGGCAACATCATGTCCATTTTGAAAGACCGCAAATTTTATGAATAAAATTAATTTTCTTTATATATTATTTTGAAATAGTAAAGTGTTGATTTGATAAATGTGATAAGTTATGGGTGAAATGTGCAAAGTTTACAAAGTAAGCAAGTGGTTATAAAATATTCGTTGTGTCGGGAAATATTCGTTTGGTCGAGGAATATTCTTTTAATCGAAAAATATTCGTACGACGACGCAGTCATTGGTGGACCCCACAACAGAATGAATGTCAGATATAGAAAGCGACAGAAGTAACTTTTTTATAAAAATAACGGCAAAATTGTTATCGTTAGTACTGTTAAAATACCCGGTGGTTAAAATACAGTAATACGTGGTGTTGCACAGTAGCACACGGTATTGCACAATATTTTGAATTATTGATTCTTACGTAGGAAGGCACTTACTCGATTATTGTTATAGTAATTACTGTTCAATATTTTATATTATTGATTCAATAATTGCATAATATTTTATTGGTTCAATATTTGCTACGTTGATATTTTATATCAATAAGTGCTACTTTGCTATTTTATATTATTGATTCAATAATTGTCATTGCACATTATTTCAAATTATCAAATCAATAATTCATATTATTTGAATAATATTATTAGATAGCATTATTGACAATGTCTAAGGAAGTTCTGTCTAGGAAAGGGGTTGATTAATTGCGCGCCAGTAAGGAGAAATCCTTATCAGAAGGCCCCATCTTTCCTGGAAACGACCTGGTTGTCAATATTTTAGTTCTGTAATATTATTTGTGAATAATTAATTTTTGATATATATGATAAGGAAATATTTATTCAATGTGGATTTAAATGGAGGAATTTTTAACATGTGACATTTATTGAAAGTTGGTATTTTATCTTGTCCGATAAAATAATTCATTCAAATATATTATTATAATATTACATTATAGTAGTATGATGTGATTATATAATAGTATGATTTTTATAATTTGAATGGTAACATTATTATAGTAAATTCATGGTATAAAAGTTAAACGAGGTGGAAGAGTGCAAATTGAATTTGAACTCTTATGATGCAAACAATGATGTCATCGGAGCGATGAGGTAAGCAACGATGTCATAGGATCGATGATGTAAGCGATGATATCATAAATTATGGCAAAAAGACTATTTTGCCCTTACTCTGCCGAGCCTATAAATAGAAGCTCATTTCTTCATTATTTCTCACCAATTCACTAAAGCTATAGAGAGAGAAAGTATAGAGAGAATAAGAGAGAAAAAAGAAGAGTATTCTGCTATTACACTAGTGCAGTATCCAAATTTTTAAGGTAAGGGGTATTATTTCTTTCGTATTCATGAAGAGAGTTATTTTCTTTCAATATTCGTAAGGGTTGTTATTCCATTCTTTATTATTCTGTTGGAATAACCTGTCTACGCGGACTACCGCATGCATGGTGAAATCATGTTGTTATTTCATTCTTTATTATTCTGTGGGAATAACCTGTCTACGCGGACTACCGCATGCTTGGTGCATAACCCTTCGTATTCAGTTGTTATTAAATTGTGAAAATAATATGTCTGAGCGGACTACCGCCAGACGGGTGAAAATCCAATTGCAGTTTCGTATATTGTTTTATTTCAGATTTCTAACTCTAAACTTACTACGGTAAGTATTGTTTCTAGAATTCCTGAAATGATCAGAAATTTCTTGAGTTTTGCACTTCATCTAATATTATTTCATTGGAATATTGGTCTGAACTTTCTTGTAAAATTTTTATCTTTTTATGTCGAGTTACTATTCACGGGTTACTATTCACGAGTTACTATTCACGGGATACTATTCACGGTAAAAAAATTATTTTTTTCCCAAATTATCTTTGATTGGATCCAAGTTTTGAACTTATTCTTGAATTTTGCTCCACAATTGATTATTATGGAGTATTCTTGAACTTGGATAAACTAAATTACAAATCCCTAATCTTTGTCCTTTATCTCACTAGATTCGTTCTTTAAAATATTTTTCATCATCCTTAGTCCTAAATGGTGATATAACTGAATATCTTTGGCCTGTAGTGCAAAGATGAATGATTACTTGATGAATATCTTTAGCCTGTAGTGCAAAGATGAATGATTAACTGATGAATATCTTTGGCCCGTAGTGCAAAGATGGACAGGTGTAAAGATGAACATGACCAACTGGTGATACAAATGAATATCTTTGGTCCGTAGTGCAAAGATGAATATTTGGTTTGAGATGTTTATTAATTGATGTTACAGGGATAAAATATTGATGATGGACTTTTAAATCATAGAAGATAGTAGACTTCATTCTCTTCTTAACTCTTCTAATGAATTGTTATTTTCGCTGCAGTTGTTGATCTAAAACTTGTTGAAGACTAACGATAATTTATTTTTCATTATCTTAGTCATAATATTTTTTACTAGACTAGTTGAACTCACCCTTTTCTTCCATTGTTCTCTTCCGAAAATGAGAATATCGCGGGTACTAGTCGGGGAATGGAGTGATGGTCTGAGTTAGAGCTGTAGAAGTCTTCACTATTTTTTTGTAAAATAGTGTGATAATAAATGTAATGAGAACTTAGTTTGAATGTTTATATTTTTTACATGTCTGTATTGACACTCACAGTTGTGTGGTCGTATTTTGCACGACCGTTTGATAAAAAAAAAATTGTATTTAGATTTTATTGAGTGTATTTGGCGACTCAGAATGGGTTGAGTATTGAACCTATTTTGGGAGCGTCACACATTTTGCTCGCTACTAAGCGCCAATTGATTGCAATCTAAAGCATCAACAGCTCGCTACTCAAAGTGCCAAACTATAAACTATCTCAACCTTGCTCGCTTTTCAAAGCGCCATGGGTGATTGCTCGTGTGAGTGAGCCAATCAACCTGTTGACATATATTTAGTGTGTGTATATCTAATATGCATAATATAATGTGTGAACATCTAAAATTTATCATATGCGCTAAAAGGACACAATCATAAGTCGAAACAAATGAATCTCGCATAAATGATAAATAATCTCGAAATAATAATGAACATCTCTAATACAAGCCAAGTAATGAGTGACTACAAAGAAATAAGAAAGTACATCAAACCCTACGAAGCCCTAATGAACTAACATGCCTACAAAAAGCATCTTTAGGAATCGGCTTCGTCAAAGGATCAGTTGCCATAAATCCAGTGGGCATGTATTTCAATATCACTTCATTGTTTGCTATGTTCTCTCTGATGAAGTTCATCCTCAAGTCAATGTTCTTCATCCTGCCATGATACTTGGGGTCCTTAGTGTAATCTAAGGTCGCCGTGCTATCACAGAAAACAGTCACAGGATCCGAATCATGAGAGACGACTCCAAGGTCCTCGAAAAATCTCTTTAGCCACATGGATTCCTGAACAGCTGACGTACAAGCTACAAACTCCGACTCCATCGTAGAAAGAGCAACGCAAGTCTGTTTCTTGCTACACCAAGTAATGGCATCACCATGTAGCAAGAATGCATATGTTGAGGTCGACTTGCGCATCCCCTGGTTACCTCCCCAACTGGCATCGGAGTAACCAATCAAGCGCAGGTCCGGTCCTCCATAGCACAATATGTAGTCCAAAGTACCCTTCAAATATCATAAGATCTTCTTGATTGCCTTCCAATGAGCAATCCCAGAGTTTGATTGATACCGATCGAGATAACCAACTGCATATGCTATATCAGGCCGAGTACACACAACTGCATACATTAGCTTTCCTATAGCATTGGCATATGGGTAATGTGACATCTTCTTAATTTTTTCGGGAGAAGTAGGGCATTGTTCGGGTCCAATAGCGTCGCTTTTAGAGATAGGAGTGTCTATGAGTTTGCAGTTGTTCATTTGGAATTGCTCGAGAACCTTCTTAAGTTAAGTCTCTTGAGACAAACCAAGAAGCTTTCTTGAGCGATTTCTATAGATCTTAACTCCAAGAATATAAGCTGCTTCCCCCATGTCCTTCATCTCAAAGTTAGAGGACATCCACCCTTTGGTGGCGACAATTATCTCCTTATCGTTCCCAGCTAGTAGGATGTCATCGACATACATAGATAAGATAAGGAATTTATCTTTGGACCGTTTGATATATAAACAATGGTCTTCCTCGATCATCGTAAATCCATCACTAATGATGGCTCGATAGAATCTCAGATACCATTGTCTGGACGTCTGTTTCAAACCATAGATAGAACGTTTGAGCTTGCATACTTTGCGCTCTTGTCCTTCCATGACGAAACCCTCTGGCTGATCCATGTATATCTCCTCAGCTAAATCTCCATTGAGAAAAGCTGTCTTAACGTCCATTTGATATAACTCCAAATCCAAATGCGCGACAATCGCTAGGATGAGGCGAATTGAGGCAAACCTCACAACTGGTGAGAAAGTTTCCTTGTAATCAATTCCCTCTTGCTGGGTATAGCCTTTGGCTACAAGACGAGCTTTATACCTTTCAATGAAACCATCTGCCTTGTGTTTGACTTTAAGAACCCATTTGTTCCCAATAGCATTTCGCCCTGGTGGAAGGTCAACCAAGTCCCAGACTTGATTAGTCCTCATGGACTCCATTTCTTCTTCCATTGCAATCATCCATTTATCTTTCATAGCAGATGAAAGAGCAGCTCGATAAGATCGAGGTTCCTCATCGTCCTGCGCATCAGCCACAAAGGCATTCCCCTCAATTTCAAAGAGACGACGTGGAACGTTACCCCTTTGACTTCTACGCATTTGAGGAATAAGAGACTCTTCATTTGATGGATGAGAACTACTCGAAGGTATGTCACTCCCACTTTCTACAGGAGCTTGAGGATTAACCTCTTCGACTTCTACTGTACGAGTTGGGGCGCCTAAATCTTCATCCATCTCATAAAGGTTCATCTCATTGCTCACATCACCTCTGTTAGGGAAAATTGTCTCAAGGAAATCCGCATCTCGTGACTCTATCTCAGATACAGTACCATCAGGCTGCTCTCCAACAAACACATAGCCTTTGGAGTGTTCAGAATATCTTACAAAGATACACTTCTTACCCCTCGGGCCTAACTTCCCATGCTGATGAGAAGTGTTGTGCACGTAAGCAGCTGATCCCCAAGGCCGCATTTCGCCCAATCCGGGCTTTCTGCCGGTCCACATTTCATATGGGGTGGACTCAACTGATTTTGAAGGCACACGATTAAGTATATATGTCGCAATCAACAATGCATCACCCCAATAGGAGATAGGCAAATTTGCTTGCGCCATCATAGACCTAACCATGTCTAATAATGTCCGGTTCCTCCTCTCCGCCACACCATTTTGTTGCGGAGTTCTAGGGATTGTCAGTTGCCTGATTATCCCTTTTTCCTCACAGAGTTCTTTAAACTGATCGGACAGATACTTGCGGCCTCAGTCAGTTCGAAGTATCTTAACACTTTTATCTAACTGATTCTCGACCTCAATCAAATAACGTCTAAAGCAATCTAATGCCTCAGACTTATGAGAGATCAAGAAGGTGTAACCGAAGCGTGTATAGTCATCTATTATTGTGAGAAAATAGGAACATCCATGCCTTTGTTTTACATTCATAGGGCCATAGATGTCTGAGTGAATGAGTTGCAATGGTGTCTCTGCCCTAGTGGCTTTACCGAATGGTTTTCTTGTTGATTTTTCTGCCAAACAATGTTCACATGTGGGTAGATTGACCTTAGCGACTAGGCCTAAAAGACCTGCTCGAGCTAACCTTGCCATTCTATCTTGTCCAATATGGCCTAATCTAGCATTCCAATGAATTGAACCATCATGATCATTTTTAACAAGTAAGGAATAAGAATCACTACTATTAATGCTAGAATCAATAGTATCCAAAATTATAAAATCATTCATCATAAAACCATATCCAAAAACATTCGTCCCATGCGAAATTATTACAGAATTGTTCTTAAAACTAACAGAATAGCCTAAACGAAGTACTGATAAAACAGAAAATAAATTCTGCCGGACATCCGGTGCATAAAGTACATCATAAAGGATCAATGCTGAGCATTCTCGTATTTTCAGTTTGTAAGTGCCAATGCCTAGCACGCCCACACTGGAATCGTTCCCCATGTATACTTTTCTGCTAACCGGAATGCGGCGGTATTCCACGAATCCACTCCGGTCTCTAGCTATGTGATCCGTTGCTCCGGAGTCTACAATCCATATATGGAGAGAATGAGCAACAAAAACAGTACTTGATACTAAGCACATAGATAGATTAGGACTAGGAATTACCTTCTTCGGCTCAGTGCATTCACGAGCGAAGTGTCCCGCCTTGCCATAGTTGTAGCATGTCATTTTGGTTTTGTCCTTACCAGAACCTCGTTTGCCTCTTTTTTGTTTGGCAACACCCCCACTCGCAGCCACTCTAGGCGCAGTAGGATGAGCATGTTTCTTCCCCTTCCTGGGCTTGAACCCTTTACGAGAGTTTGATTCAGCCACATATGCACTAGAGGTCTTGACAACATCAAGTCGCTCAGCCTCGAGCTCCAAGTGACGACGAATATCATCAAAATTCTTGATATTCTCGTTATGAGTCATGTTGACCCGCATATGTTCCCAATTATCGGGAAGGGATCGAACCACTGCTGAAATCTGTTATTCGTCTGACAATTGAGTACCACCGATTTTCAATTTCCGGATCATATTAGCCATGATTCGAAGGTGTTGTTTCATAGTGTGGTTGTCTTTCTTTTTGTAACCATCGAACCTTATGGCTAATTCCCTCAGCCTTGTCAACGAGGTGCCACCAAACTTAGTTTTGAGAGCCTCCCACATGTCATGTGCAGTGGAGTATTGTTCATACTCAAATAGAAAGTCATTGTTCATGCAACTCAGCAACGTTATGCGAGAGATACGGTCCTTTTTACGCCAACTTTCGAAGGCTGCAACCTTGACCGAATCTTTTACATCTTCACCTTCCGGCTTTGTCATCTTGGACAACAGGGTTTCTTCAACCTCTTGCTCTTCCAAGACCATCCTGACTTTCCGGTGCCACACGTCATAGTTATCTCCATCTAGTTTGTTTCCTTGGTTAAGATCTGCGATAATATGTTTTGAATCCATTTTCTGCTTTGATTTAAATATGAAAATTTATTAGAGATATTCAATGTTCACCACAATATATAAGATATCTTTGCCACATGAACCAAATTAACATAAAAATAATGAAACATAAATATGAAAGGGAGACTTCGTCAGGCTTAGGAATTACAATCCGTATAAATGTCTAATTATTTAAATTTAATTTTTCAGCGCACAAGATGTGTAATTTAGAGAATAATTTAATTAAATTACTACAACCTAAATCACTTCCACTAGGAATAGGGTTATACTTGTAATTATAGCATAGTAATTTAATTTCAAGCATCACATATTAATATTCCAACAATATTAACAAAAGGAATTAAATAATAGACATTAATACTCAATTAATAAACCAAGTATGTTATAAAAATATTAAAACGTATCCAAATATTTTTTAACAGTATATTAACATCACAAAATATCACTGTAATTTTCTAGAATTTATTTTGATAATTTTGCTAATTATCACAATTAATTAATCATGCATAAATAGATGGAAATTAATCAAAGATATCCAATTATGTTAATTTCTTCAAATTTTTTTTGTAATAGTAGCTTATCATCATAAAAATGTTACTGGATTTTTTTGGAATTTTTTGAAAAGCATTCTAATTATCATAATTAATAAACCATTGCATAATTAATTGAAAATTAACCAAAAATATCAAAATCAATCATTTTCCATCTGAAAAATCACAACAGTAACCTAATATCACAAAATAGCCATTGTAATTTTTCTGAAATTTTAATGGTAAGTTTGTTAATTTTCATAATTAATAAACCATTAATCAATAGATAGAAAATTAACCAAAATTATCAAAAATAGTCAATAACTCAAAATTCCATGGAAACAGTAATTACATGCCAATAATTAATTTATGTTAATTTTTTAGAATTTATTAATCAAAATTACTATTTATTAATTAATTTTCATGATTAAAACAATTAAGAAATTATTTTCTGAAATTAAATATGAAAAATATGCCAAAAACGGGTCGGAACAGCTGGGTCGGGTCGAACGCGCGGGTCGGTCCGGGCCAGATGCGCGGGTCAGCCCACCTTCAACCTCTAGCAATAAAAATTTATAGAAATGCCATTTTGCTACCCAAAACTTTGAGAAGCCATATCTTAGTCCATATAACTCCGATTTAGGCTCATAATATATCGTTGGAAAGCTTACAACGAGTACTACGCATACATACCAAAATCATTCAACACGGACAATCACAGAAAAAGTTATTGCTGTTCAAAGAAATCTGTTCGTAAACTAGGGTTTAAAATTAATTTTAAAATACAAATCCAATTAAACTCAAAATGTGCAGTTTACATACACTGTGTTTAGGTTACAATATACTGAAATATTAGCCCCTAATATTTAGTGTATCTAATTTTGTCATTAATGATGTTTTCAAACTTTTTAAACATGCAATCATGGCATAGGATGTAGATATAACATATATAGCATACATGAGATCGTTAAACTCTGCTTTGATACCAATGAAGGATTTTATACGCATGCTATTTCATATATTTACACATAATAGGATGATCAAAGACATACCCTTGAAGCGTGATTAACCTTTGATGTGGAAAATCTCCTGCTATTCCTTTAACCCAACTACGTCTCCTGAACTACGTTCGAGAACGGAACACTATCTCACCGTTCGTAACAATTATGGGTTTGGTCTCTGTATGGAAGCGCTCTGTATTGGCCAACTGAATTAATGAATAGTATGTTAATTGATTGATCGAATATGGGTATTTAATACGTACGGGAGTGGTTGAACCACTTCCCTATGTCTTCACGATCTCACCACGTTAAGTCGTGTGGGAGGTCAATTAACAAATCCACTAGGTCGGACCTTCCATGGGTGATCCATTTGGATACCCAATATTCAACAGAAACATAATCAAAATGATTTGAAGTCAACTTCTGGAGGAACAAGAATAATTAATATGAGATTGACTTAATCAGCATAAAATAAAAGGACAATATTGAAATGGTCTCTCATTGACATTCCATTAATCATTAAAATCGTCAATGTTAATTTATCCGTAATTATATTTAGATGCTCATAAATTCTAATTAATTAAACTCCTCGATCAGTACCAACATACAGGGGTACTATTTAATAAAAGAATGAAATATAGAGTTAAGAGAGAGAGAAAAGTATCATCCCATTTTTTTAGTTCAACTCTTAATATAATATGGAATTTCTTAACATGTGCCCTAAGCACACAGTTCAAGAAAATATTCTTTTGAATTGTGTGTATATTCTCTTGAATTTGGTGTAAATACAAAAATCAAGAGAATATGCACACAGTTTAAAAGAAAATTATCTTGAACTGTGTGCTTAACATATATCCTTAAGGCACATGTTAAGAGCACTCATATAATATAGGGAATGAAGAATCTCAGTATATATTTAATTGATGTCTACTACTTTGACTTATAACATATATATATATATATATATATTTGAAAAGAAATTTGTTTTTCTTGGGAGGAACAACTGTATCATTTGAATTTCATAATATATTTTCTTCAAAAAACCATTGACTTTGAGAATGCCATTGCAATATATATATATATATATACATTGTTCTTCATGCCATATATCTTCTATAACATGTATGCCACTTAGCTTGAAATAAAGAAAACAGTACATGCAGTACCAACGCAATTAAGCTCAAAGGTACGTTTCTGAAAAAGAAGAAGAAGCTCTCAGATGATAAGCAAAATCTCAAATATGTCACGGCTTCTTCTACTTAGCCTCTATCTCTATTGTACGATGATTATTAGCTTCACCGGAGCTTTTGATGATGATCGCAAGGTAATAATTAATCTCTCTCTCTCTCTCTCTCTATATATATATATATATATATATATATATATATATATATATATACAACTGATCACATTTATGGCATGTAAACGCTTGTTGATTTCATTAGTAGACCACCTAAATTGTGCCTAAACTAGCTAGCTAGATAGTTAGGTTCATCAAAATTATGTATATATAGATGGTTAATTCATGCGGACGTACGCTAATGTATACAGTAGTACTGCAGCCCAATTATAATAACTCTAGCTATCTAATTTCCCTTCGATAATTAAGTATCTTCTTGGCAATGTAGGCCTATATAGTATACATGGGTGACCGTCTCAACGCTCCCCTCTCCGCACCATCTCTTCATCGAAGCTTGCTAGAACAAGTTCTTGGAAGGTAACTTATATATATATATAAAATCGAATGCATGGTCACAGGCGCCATATATATATATATATAGTTATAAAATTAATGTCGAAAAAAAAGAAAGAAAAACTAACTTCTTTAGTAGAAATCTTTTTGCAGCAATGCATCGACATCTCTACTCTATAGTTATACGAGGAGTTTTAATGGATTTGTTGTGAAGCTTACTAACGAAGAGATGCTTCGAGTGGCTGGTGAGTTCTTGGATGAACTTTTCATTAAATCAAAAGGATATATATATATATATATATATATATATATATATATATATATATATATATATATATATATATATATATATATATATATATATGAGATACAATCATTTAATGTTATAGAATGTGATCAGTTCTCGGATGAACTTTGTTAACACATAAGCACTATCATGCCACGTTGTCAAAACCACATCATTAGTTTCTGATGTGGCATTTTAATTGAATCAAAATAGAAAAAATTAACAGTTTAATTAATGTCTTAATTGCAAAAATTAAAAAGTCAATTATTAAAGTGAAAAAAATCAATAATTTAGGATAATAATTTATATTTAAGTCATTAAATATTGTATTTAGCGACATAATAATATTCGTCGCAAATAATTGTGTTCCTATTACAATTGCTAAAAACAATATAATACTTGTGTTAATTAATGCTAAATGTGTATTGTGAAAAATTTAATAAAATGTTTTATGGATTACTACTCGTCTTTGAATTGTAAAAGTTCATCTAAAAATTAAGTACTCTTTCTACCATTGCATTTTAAGCTATGAATGGCGTGGTTTCTGTGTTCCCAAATGGAAAAAAGCAGCTCCACACCACAAGAAGTTGGGACTTCATGGGCTTTCCCCAACAAGTGAACAGAACCGTCGTTGAAAGTGATGTTATCATCGGAGTTCTTGACACTGGTATTTGGCCGGACTCTGATAGTTTCAATGACACAGGGTTTGGTCCACCGCCAAGCAAATGGAAGGGAATTTGTCAAACCTCCAATTTGACCTGCAACAAGTAATTAATTTTCCCTATACACCAACTCTGATACCTAATTTTAAAATTAGAAATATATTTTTTTTCTTAGTTCATTTCAAAATTAAAAATACATTTCTAATTTTAGACTACATATAAAGTAATTCTTAACATGTCATCACCTATACTCTAGGCAGATTGAATATTAGCATATGAAAATTGATATTTTCACTAATCTTTTTTGATATTTCTATATAAAAAATGTCGCTATAAATGTATAGTGACGGTGAAAATCGTCGCTATAGAATCTATAGCGACGATTTTCATGTTAAAATATTATTTTTGGTTGTGGATTTACCAGTTTCCTTAGCATATATGCCACCACTTAGTACTATACATTTTTAGCAAGTATTAGGGATAAAATTGAATTTTTTAACGCTTGTCCTTTCATAAATGTACCTAGCTCTAATTTGTGAATTATGTAAATAATAAATTCCCGCTAGCCAGTGGAGTAATTAATATTTGAAATCCTTTTGCAGTAAAATTGTTGGAGCACGATATTACAAGAGTGATGGAATTTTTGAGGCAGACGAATTTATTTCTCCAAGAGACTCAGACGGGCATGGGACGCACACTGCATCCACAGCAGCCGGAGGTGTAGTTAACATGGCGAGCTTAATAGGGGTTGGTAGTGGAACCGCTAGAGGCGCGGTTCCATCAGCGCGCGTTGCTAGCTATAAAGTATGCTGGTCTGGTGGTTGCGATGATGCTGATATTCTTGCGGCATTTGATGATGCAATTGCTGATGGTGTCGATATAATCTCCATTTCAGTTGGGGGAGGACCTCCTCTCGATTATTTCAATGACTCCATAGCAATTGGATCTTTTCATGCCATGAAAAATGGGATATTGACCTCAACTTCGGTTGGTAATACTGGTCCTCATTTCGGAACTATCAACAATTATTCACCATGGCATTTATCGGTTGCTGCTAGCACCATAGACAGGAAGTTCTTTACAAAGTTGAAACTAGGCAACAATATGGTTTACCAGGTAAATTTTATTTTATTTTTTATTTTTTTAACCAACATCCATTGGTCCGAGCGGAAGGAGCTCGGTTCCCCTTAAGCAAGGTCTCGATTTTTGGTTCCGACCGTAATTCGATTCCGAATTAGTCGAAACCTAATGGTTGTTGGATATCGGGATGAAAACCAAAAAAAAAGAAGTAAAAACTGTCCCCTCATATTATTTTTCTTTTTAATATTTTTCTTTGGAGGAGTACTCAACCACAACCTTTTTCTTTTTTGGAATTGGGATTCCAAGCTGTTAAAATTTGGCAGTACAATGAACAAATCTTACAGAAACACAAATCTGGATTCCAAACAATTAAATTGGGCAGTTCATTAGGACAGTTTTATACAAATAAGTTGCATATAACTAAAGATCATCTTAAATGCAACTTTATGCTTTATCAATATAACTCATTTCTATAAACTGTTCAAATGAACAATATCTGGGGAATCCTTGGCCTATAACTTATCATCATATTCACTACTACTAGAGTAATCCTTTGGATTTATTTTCCCCCTTCCTATGTGTACTTCATAAGTTTAAAAAGAAAAGTGAATTTATCATCAATATTCTTCAAAACTATAGTAAGGATATATAATTACTTTTGTTCTTCATTAATTCTAGGGAATTTCAATAAACACATTCGATTTGAAGAATGTAACATTTCCCATGATATACGGTGGCGATGCGCCTAATGTCACCGGAGGTTTTTCTAGCTCCTCATCCAGGTAAGTCGAAATTAATTGACAATGAGTGAAGTACTTGACATCATGGTTTATAGTTAGGATTTCGAGGATTTACAATTCTCACACTAAATCCAATGATTGTGAAAAATTAGGCATTGCGCCGAAAACTCATTGGACCCAACTTTAGTGAAAGGTAAAATTCTTGTATGTGATACCTTAAATGATGCGGAACCAGCCCTTCTTGCCGGTGCAGCTGGGATTGTGATGCAAGAGGAACGCGCCATGGATTTTGCCGTCTCCTTTCCTGTACCTGCAACGTTTATTGGGGTGGACGATGGTGTCGGTGTCTTCAATTACATTAAAAAGACGAGGTACAAACTAACATATATCTTATAGAATAATGCTACAGACACAAAGTACTATTCTACAAATATTTTATAAATTGCTGATGTGACATACTTCATCCTCAGCTTCTTATGTAGGGTCGAAGACTATATTGAAGCAATTTGTTGATCAATATACTGAGATGGAGTATGCCACATCAGCAGTTTGTAAATTTTTTGTAAAATTGTTTGTACCTGTATCATTACTTTATCTTATAATACCTTGACTTGGAGATTAATGTATATATGAAGAACACAATCATTCATTTAAATTGATAATAATCTCTATTTATAACTGATCATATTCCTACGTACAATGAAATATATATATAGCAACCCGACAGCAACTATACTGAAGAGCAATGAGGCTAATGACAAATTTGCACCATATGTGGTCTCTTTCTCATCAAGAGGACCAAACCCTGTTACTCTTGACATTCTCAAGGTAACCCATGTACAAGTCAAATAGGATTCTAATTTTTAGACGAGAAAGTATTAATTGCTTAGTGTAATTATACCGAAACCTAGCTTGGTATGTTTTTGCTGCTGCAGCCAGATATATCTGCCCCTGGAGTTGATATATTAGCAGCATGGTCTTTAGCCTCTCCAGTTTCCCGCGTAAAAAGTGACAACCGAAGAGTGCCATACAACATAATATCTGGAACATCTATGGCTTGTCCACACGCTACCGGAGTCGCTGCCTATATCAAATCCTTTCATCCGTCATGGTCTCCGGCTGCTATTAAGTCCGCTATTATGACGACCGGTAATTAATCCCACTAGTTTTGAATTTTTTTAATTGTACTTCTTTTGATTAATAGAAATATTCATTAGGACTAATTAAGTTTAAACTTATATATATATATATATATATGCATGCATCTTTATATCGACAGCTTTTCCCATGAATGCTACAACTAGCCCACATGTTGAATTTGGATTTGGGTCAGGCCATATAAATCCTATGAAAGCTGTAAATCCTGGTTTAGTATATGATGCTGGTGAAGTTGACTATGTAAAGTTTTTGTGTGGCCGAGGATATAATACCTCTTATCTACAAATTGTTACCGGAGATAATAGCACTTGTTCAGAAGCTAATATTGGAACTGTTTGGGATCTTAACTTGCCTTCATTTGCTCTCTCCACCGTATTACCTGCTCGATATGTTAATCAAACATTTAGTAGGACAGTAACAAATGTTGGATGGCCGATATCTACATATGAAGCTACATTAATTACAGGATCAAATACGCTTAATATCCGAGTTGAGCCAGCTGTTCTATCCTTTACATCTTTAGGCCAAAAGCTTCCATTTGTAGTGAAAATTGACGGACGGTTAGGGAGAACTATAGTGTCTGCTTCTTTGGTGTGGGATGATGGAGTGCATCAAGTGAGGAGCCCCATTGTGGTGTATGCTGTCTCATAATTTTTTTTTTGTATAATATTGTGAAGAAATTAAAGCATGCCTGAAACTATTTAGAGAAAAAGAATAAGTTGAAAGTATTATGTATATTATGTGTAATTAAGAAATCAATGAAATTTACATGAATTCTTTTCAACTGATAATGCATTTACAATTTCCCCCCCTCTTTAATTACATTTTTTGTGATGTTTGAACTGAAAGTGTATCCTGGTTTATTTCTCACAAACAGAGCAGCTGAGTTTAGGGTTTAGAGTTTAGTACGTTTAGGGTTTAGGGTTTAGTACGCAAGTGAATTTTTTTAATCATGTTATCAGGGTTTATTAATTACAATGCTTAGTTTTGTATTTTAGGATGAATCAGGTTACACCGTATAGATATGCCTTCCATCCGGTTTACAAAAATGTCGCATTTTATTTTTTCTTTCTTCAAGCCAATTTGCGAAATTCAAAATTTATGTAAATATTATTAATTTTTATTAATTCAATAATTAGTATTGTAAAATACTTAACAAGTATTACCCGTTCACAAAATTATTAGTTTGGAAATTAAAATAAACTTGCATTACAATTTGAATTGTTTCGCAAAGTAATCATTGTAATTCTGTAAAGGATTAATGGCAAATTAAATCTCAAAGTATACATCCTTTTATAATTTGTACCCTGATGTTTAAACGCTCTTATCTAGTTACCCAAAGTATCATTAAGTAACCACGATGGACCCTATTTAGATTTTCGGTCAATTTTTTTGTCGAAAAATGGCCACGTGTCACAATTTAATATTTAAATATAGTTGATCGTATAAATACCGCAGTTGACTTAATTAAGTTGTAGAAAAACAAGTTAAATACACCTTGACTGTATATTAGTAGTAGTTGACTTATTTAAATAGCAACTAATTAATTAAATAATATAATAATAACCCAATTTGGAGAAATACATAAGAATTAAACAAAATTAAGTAATACAACACCAAAATATTGCAAATCAAATAATAAAATAATAAACAAATCAAAACCAATATCAGTACAATCCAATCCAACTTAGAATAATAAACTAAAAAAAATAAAAGGCTAAAACCCAATTTGGGAAAGACAGGGGACTAAAAAGAAAAGTTATAGATTTCGACCAAATTGAATTTGCAGGGAACTGAATCCATTTCCTTCTCCATAATGGCAGATCTCCATTGACGATGACTTCTCGAAATCTTCTCTTACCTTTCTGAAATCTTCTTGCGTCTTCCTTTCGTCGTGACGACATTGACTCGGACGGATTTTTTGTGTTAGGCGTAGATCCGGAGTTTGGCGTCGAATTTTCATTTGAAACGTCTATGGAAGATTCATACAGATTCACATCGTCAACTCCAAAACAAGAGACAAGTTTAGGCTCCGGCACCGCCCAACCTTCGGCGCTCATCTCCCATGGCAGATCTGAATTTTGGGATGAAGATGAAGATTTGAGTTTGAATTTTTGGTTCTTCCTTTGCTCATGATAGTTTTTTCCTCTACTCATGAGATTTTTGAAAATTCTGGGTTTGGGTTTTTGGTGTGAGTTTGAGATTGGACAAAATTTTGAAGATGATGAATGAATTGGAGTTTTTAATTTGATATTTTCGAGCTTCATGAATGGTTACAAGGGAAGAGGATGAATGATTTGGATATTTTGAATTTTGAATTTTTTGGTGAGTTCCATGGTAATGGGGAAGATGATGAAAATGGGAAGAAGATGAAAAAGAAAACAAAATTAGGTTTGTAAATTTGTAATTTATTGTATTAGTAAATATAAATGTAATACTTAATCTAATTAATCAAGTTTTCAAACGTTTTATCAGAAAGTCAACTTGTATTAGTAGATATTAAGGTTTTATATAGTCAACTGTATAAAAATTTGGTCAAATTCGTATTATACATAGACCACCGGAACACGTGGCAGGTCCGGTCACTTTTTTGGCCAAAAATTACAAAAGAGTCATTTATGCATACTTATGTGTACTTTTGATAGCAGGATGTGAGCGTTTAAACATCGATCGGGGTACGAATGGTAAAAGAGTGTATACTTCAAGGTATAATTTGTAATTAAGCCTTTTGTATATATGTGCACACTTAGACACTTAGGTAGGGGGGGGGTAGGTGAATAGGTGTCTAAGTTAGAAGTGATCGACAATAACAAATTTTTATTTTTCTGTTACAGGTTTAAAACAGACAGGTGATGCCTATGAGTACTTTTTGTGTTTGCTTTAAAATAAATTCTACTTTAGTTATAACTTATAATGCAGATATGAAAGACTAATGAAAGTTGGTGTCTGGATTAGATTAACTTATACTTTAGTAATAATTCAGACAAGAAAAATTGGTACGAGTTGGTGTCTGGATTAGTTTACTTAATATATCAACGAATGATAAAAGAGTGTATACTTCAAGGTATAATTTGTAATTAAGCCTTTTGTATATATGTGCACACTTAGATACTTAGAGGGGGGTGAATAGGTGTCTAAGTTAAAAGTGATCGACAATAACAAATTTTTATTTTTCTATTACAGGTTTAAAACAAACAGGTGATGCCTATGAGTACTTTTTGTGTTTGCTTTAAAATAAATTCTACTTTAGTTATAATGCAGACATGAAAGACTAATGAAAGATGGTGTCTAGATTAGACTAACTTATACTTTAGTAATATTTCAGACAAGAAAATCTGGTACGAGTTAGTGTCTAGATTAGTTTACTTAATATATCAACAGAGCACTATGATGCAGATGTGTTTAAATGCAGAATGAAACTTAAAATATCAAACCACACGAAATAGCAAACCACATGCATGGTTCAACCCCTATCCTCTAATCTAGTGGCCTAATTCACGTCCAATATCAATTAGTATTGGAGACTCTTTTTTATTAAACTTTAATACTCAATTGATTACAAAGAAAAACTCCATATTCAAAGAAAGCCCAACTTTGACTTGGACACCAATGTCCCCTTGCACCTCTGCAACTTTTGCACGTCTATAAATTTTCTCACCATTGAGGCCTTTGAAGCTTTCTTTGAATAGACTGACTACTACTAGAATACCCAAGCCAAACTAGGCTTGTATTCTGATTACAAAACCTATGATTGTTAAAGTGCAATAACTTTCCACCTCAAAAGAATTTAAGAATAATACAGTCAATAGCTGGAACAAGACTTAGAAAGCTCTCTAATGTACTAAATAATATGGATTGCAGCGTCAAGAGTTCTGCATTCTATAGCCAATCATGATGAGTATATATAGAATAAAGACTAACGGCTATAAGAAATAGCTAGTATGAAAGACCGAGTCTTTGATTGAAATAGATAGAGATTTCAGCAACTTTGATAATGCTAACGGTTATAATATTTTTCCAAAACAGCAAATCAAAGATCTGATTATAAATCAGGCTAAATTAAAGGAGTAAAAAGGTTATTCCATAATAAGGTTGTTAGAGTCCATACTTTAAATAACTTCAATATCTAGACCAGTTACCTTAATAGATTCCAATTCAAATTGGAATGGATTTCACAGCTAAATTGATTTCTTAATTTATTTCAATTCAAAAATTAATTTGACAAAATATATTAAAGAAAGAATTTCCAGCAATAATAATGATATAAATTTTAAAACTCTTGGACTAGAAATATTTGATGCAATCTTACCGGATATATTAATTGGACTTATATCCAAATTGGGCCAAAACAGATTAAATCATTTTCAATAAACCATTATTAAATTAACCCAAATAAAATCAATTCAGTCAATTAAATAACTTACATTCAAAAATATATTGTCATCATTAAAATTCAAAGAATAAAAACTAACAATCATGATGAAAATTATATTAGTCTTTTTTTTGAGGAAGGTAGGGAGTACTTAATTATTATTTTTAGGAAGAGGGAGTATCTAATTTGCCCAAAGATGTATACTTTTAGATAAATGCAGAATCACTTTCTGCTGTATTTAATAAAATCTCCTGTAGAACTGACTGTATTTTTGCCTTGTGTGGACTTGCATCCATGTAGATTGTAGGCTACCTTATTATAGGGAACCTTTTCAACAAGATGCAACATCCACTCTAACAGCCAAATAAACTAAACTTGTAAATTGAGCAACCCACTTTATTGACTTTTTTTTGGCTAAATGTGTTTTTGTATAAAGGAACGGAACCAAATTACAATCGCAAAAGGCTTTTCCCCAGAATATAATAGATTTATCTAGAGACAAGCCAAAAGATGAGCAAGCTATACATGGACTGAAGTCAAACCTATAATAACCAATTACAATAGTATGAACAAAAAGTAGTGGCTCTAACAAAAGATTTACAAGTTGAAAGTCTAGATTTAATAATATTTATGACATCTAATGCAAGTTTAGAAGGGGGAATAAAGATATTTCTATGTATCCTTGAGTTTCTGGCTTCCCAAACTTTGTTGAAAGTGACTGCAATGGACAGGCAAAAGATGTTCTTGGAGAGTTTTATACCTTGGAATGAAGTAGCAAAGTCAACAATATCATCCAGTTGTTTGAGATGTGGTCCCAGTTTCCCAAATGTAAGAAAGCATCAAGTAGGAGTTTGGAGTAATCACATTTGAAGAAAAGGTGTTCAAAGGATTTAAGGTGTTGCCGGCAGAGAGGACAAAAAGTAGCATGTCCAGTGTAGAACATTGTTCTATCATTCGTTGGTAATCTCTTTTCAATGGTAGAGTATATCTAAAAGAAATAACAATAATAACCGAAGCATGGAGACGTCCATAAACTTGTTTCAATATATACAGTTGTATCAACAACATATTTAAAAGCAAAAAGTCTGGGGCGACCGAGTTTTGGCGACCGGGTGATGTGGCTTTGCCACATCAGCAGAGAAAGAAAAAACACGAAAGTTGATTAATACACTTAACTTTACCAATTCTTTATCCCGCTTTACCAATATTACACTTCTCTCTCCCTTTCTCACCAAAGTCGCCATCTACAAACTTCCGCCCAAAATCGGAAGCAAAATCAGCAGCAAACTTCTTTTTCCTGGAACAAAATCCAGCAAAATCAGCAGCAAGAGAGGTATGCATACACATATTGTAAGACCCCAAATTTTATGAATAAGATTTAATTTTCTTTACATATTATTTTAAAATAGTAAGGTGTTGATTTGATAAATGTCATAAGTTATGGGTGAGATGTGCAAAGTTTACAAAGTAAGCAAATGGTTATAAAATATTCGTTGTGTCGGGGAATATTCGTTTGGTCGAGGAATATTCTTTTTATCGGAGAATATTCGTACGATGGCGCAGTCATTGGTGGACCCCACAACGAAATGAATGTCGGATATAAAAAGCGACAGAAATAACCTTTTTACAAAAATAACGGTAGAACTTTTACCATTAAAACTATTGAAATACCCGATGGTTAAAATACAGTAGCACACGGTGTTGCACAGTAATTCTAATGATTGATTCTTATGTAAGAAGTCACTACTCAATAATTGTCACAGTAATTACTGAACAGAACAACATGACTGTGTCCCAGTACGAGGCTAAGTTCGCGGAGTTATCCCGATTTGCACCTCATTTGGTGGAGAATGAGGAACGTATGACGCGGATGTTTCTGAGAGGTTTGAAACCCGAGGTTCGTCAATACCTCATTTCTCATAAATTTTCTCTATATTCGGATGTAGTGAACAGGGTCCAGTTATTAGAACGAGATAATGATTATGTTCAACCAAGGGACAACAACCAAGGTCGTACCGGTGGCAGCAGTCATCGGAACAATGACAACCAGCAGGGAGGAAAGTATCATGTCAGAAGCGGTAACCACTCTGGTGGTAATCATGGCCATGATAATAGAAGAAGTGAGTCGAGGGGAGATTTCAAGAAGAGAAGGTATAACAATGAGAACGTGAAAGCATCGACAGCAGCACCAACATCAACTGTTTCTAGGGGAGGAGAACGACCGCCGGTCGTATGCTATAAATGCGGGCAAGAGGGACACATCAGCCCCAACTACACACAACAATCCAAGGTGTGTTATAACTGTGGAAAGGAAGGGCACATAGCTCGAGTGTGTCCTGTAGCGAAATCAAGTCCAGCAAGGATGGCGACTCCAAAGGCTATCCTTGACAAATCAAAGTCAGTGGTTCCTGGAAAAGCTTTTGTCATGACTACCCAACAAGCAAGGAACCTGAACGAGGTTATTAAGGGTAAGCTGATAATAAACTCTTGCGAAGTTTACACTTTATTAGATACTCGTGCTACCCATTCTTTTATTTCACCTGCTTGTGCTCAACGTTTGAACTTGACACCTGAGAAATTAGACTTTGACTTATCTGTTGAAACTACGTTGGGAGAAACCTTCGTTACATCTATAGTTTACAAATCTTGCTCGATTCAAATTGGTACCTTCACCCTACCTGTTGATCTTATATCTTTGAAAATACTTGCATTTATTGTAATTTTAGGGACTGGTTGACCACTTATCATGTCAAATATGATTGTTTTCGTAAGGTTGTTAGTTTTCATATTCCTAACCAACCTATTGTGCGAATTCAAACAACCAAACCACTAAAATCAATCAATGTTATTTCAAGTCATAAAGCTATTTGTTTATTGAAAAACAGATGTCAAGCTTTCTTAGCTATGTCACTGATCTAAATCAGAACACGTTAGGTTTGAATGATATTTTTGTTGTTAATGAGTTTGCTGATGTATTTCCCGAAGAACTTCCCGGTCTACCCCCAGAACGTGAAGTTGAATTCTTTATTGACCTTGGACCCTGTACAAAGCCCATTTCTAAAACCCCATATCGAATGGCTCCTATTGAACTTCAGGAGTTAAAGGTACAACTACAGGAGTTGTTAGACATCGATTTTATACGTCCTAGTACATCTCCTTGGGGTGCTCCTGTTTTATTCGTAAAGAAGAAAGACGGGAGTATGCGACTTTGTATTGACTATCGGGAGTTGAACCATGTCACCATCAGGAATAGGTATCCGTTACCTCGTATTGATGACCTGTTCGACCAGTTGCAAGGTGCACAATTCTTTTGAAAGATCGATCTTCGTTCTGGATATCATCAGCTGAAGATTAAAACTGAGGATATTCTGAAGACTGCTTTCAGAACTCGATACGGGCATTATGAATTCTTAGTCATGTCTTTTGGATTGGCTAATGCTCCTGCTGCTTTTATGGATATGATGAACAGTGTATTCAAGGAATATTTGGATCAGTTCGTGGTTGTTTTTATTGATGACATCCTCATCTATTCCAAAAGCCGTGAAGATCATGAGCACCACTTGAAGCTGGTACTTCAAAGGCTTCGTGAAAATAAGCTATATGCCAGCTGAAGAAATGCAAGTTTTGGCTTGAGGAGGTAGCGTTCCTTGGGCACGTTGTATCAAAACATGGAGTATCTGTTGACCCGACGAAGATTGAAGCAATACAAAGGTGGGAGCAACCGAAGTCAGTGACCGAAGTACGTAGCTTTCTGGGCTTAGCTGGTTATTATCGGAGATTCGTGGAAGAATTTTCTCGAATCGCTACTCCATTAACTCAGCTGACTCGGAAAGATACAAAATTCGTATGGAACGAGGAATGCGAGAAGAGCTTTCAAGAGCTCAAGATGAGACTTATTTCGGCACCTATTCTGACGATACCATCTGGTTCGGATGGATTTGTCATTTACAGCGATGCTTCGGACAAAGGGTTAGGATGTGCTCTCATGCAACATGGGAAAGGCATAGCTTATGCCTCGCGATAACTCAAAGAATATGAGAGGAATTATCCTACTCATGATCTAGAGTTAGCAGCTGTCGTTTTCGCGTTGAAGATCTGGAGACACTACCTGTATGGGGAGAAAGTAGGGATCTATATAGATCATAAGAGCCTTAATTTCTTTACCCAGAAGGAACTCAACATGCGGCAACGACGTTGGCTTGAGCTGTTGAAAGATTACGATCATACCATCCAATACCATCTTGGAAAAGCGAACGTGGTAGCTGACACATTGAGTAGAAGATCATATGCGAAAACGAATGCGATGCTTTCAAGGCCTATTTTGTGTGATTTACAAAAGATGGAGATAGAGTTCAAGACTCCGGGGATCTATGCGATGATGTCAAGTATACGCGTAGAATAAACTTTGATTGATAAAGTTAAAGCTACTCAAGCTACAGACCCGGAGCTGATGAATATGAGGAAGAAGGTGCAATAAGGTGCTATTCCAGAAGCAAGGATTGATGAAAAAGGAATACTTCGAGTCAACTCCAGACTTTGTGTTATTGACGATTCTGATTTGAAGTATAGAATCATGATAGAGGCACACAACACACCGTTTGCAATCCATCCTGGAAGTACCAAAATGTATCGTGATCTTCAACATATATTTTGGTGGAGGAATATGATGAGAGAGATCGCGGAGTTCATCTCGAGGTGTTTAACGTGTCAACGTGTCAAGACGGAGCATCAAGTGCCAAAGGGTCCATTGCAACCACTTGAGATTCCAAAGTGAAAGTGGGAACACATTACCATGAATTTCGTTACGGGTCTTTCCAAGGTTTCTCAAGGCATAGATGCGATTTGGGTTATTGTTGATAGATTAACCAAGTCTGCTCATTTCTTGCCGATACGGGAGACTTATTCCCTTGAACGTCTTACTCGTATGTACGTGAATGAGATTGTGAGATTGCATGGCATGCCAGTATCTATAGTTTTGGATTGTGACCCAAGATTCACTTTGCAATTTTGGGTCAGCTTGCAGAAAGCTATGGGCACGGATTTACGATTCAGTTCGGCATATCATCCACAAACGGACGGGCAATCGAAAAGGACTATCCAAATTCTTAAAGATCTATTGAGACTCTGTGTTCTAGACTTCAAAGGGGGTTGAGATAAGTACCTACCATTGGTGGAATTCTCCTACAACAACAGTTATCAGGCAAGTATAGGCATGGCTCCATTCGAGGCGTTGTATGGACGAAAATGTCGTTCTCCAGTATGCTGGGATGAGGTGGGGGAAGCAACATTGTTGGGACCGGAGTTAGTACGTATGACTACGAAAAAGATTCAAATAATCCGGCAACGTATACAAACAGCACAAGATCAACAAAAGAGTTATGCGGACCTTCATCGAAAGGACGTGGAATTTAATGTTGGGGACCATTTATTGTTACGTGTTGCTCCATGGAAAAGAGTTACGAGATTCGAGAAAAGAGAAAAGCTCAACCCCCGATTCATTGGTTCATTTGAGATCCTTGACCGAGTAGGAAATGTGGCCTATAGACTCGCTTTACCGCCTAGCATGTCTCGTGTTCATAATGTTTTTCACATATCCATGCTACGTAAATATGTGAAAGACCCAAACCACATTATTGAGTTAGAACCAGACGAGATAGCCAAAGATTTAACATACGAGGAGGTACCTGTCAAGATCTTAGATAGGAAGGAACATGTTCTACGCTCAAAGGTTATACCTCAAGTCAAAGTTTTATAGAGAAACCATGAAATTGAGGAAATGACCTGGGAGTTGGAATCGGAAATGAAAGCGAGGTATCCTCACCTTTTCGACATACCAGGCACGTACGTCAATTTCGAGGACAAAATTTTATAAGAAGGGGAGGTTGTAAGACCCTAAATTTTATGAATAAGATTTAATTTTCTTTACATATTATTTTGAAATAGTAAGGTGTTGATTTGATAAATGTGATAAGTTATGGATGAGATGTGCAAAGTTTACAAAGTAAGCAAGTGGTTATAAAATATTTGTTGTATCGGGGAATATTCGTTTGGTCGAGGAATATTTTTTTTGTCAGAGAATATTCGTACGACGGCGCAGTTATTGATGGACCCCACAACGAAATGAATGTCGGATATAGAAAGCGACAGAAATAACCTTTTTACAAAAATAACGGTAAAACTTTTACCGTTAAAACTGTTGAAATACCTGGTGCTTAAAATACAGTAGCACACGGTGTTGCACAGTAATTTTAATTATTGATTCTTACGTAAGAAGTCACTACTTAATAATTGTTACAGTAATTACTGTTTAATATTTTATTGATTCAATAGTTGTTACGTTGATATTTCATATTATTGATTCAATAATTGTTATTGCACAATATTTCAAATTATCAAATCAATAATTCATATTATTAGAATAATATTATTAGATAGCATTATTGGCAATGTCTAAGGAAGTTCTGTCTAGGAGGGGTTATTTAATTGCGCGTCAGTAAGGAGAAATCCATATCGGAAGGCCCCCTCTTTCCTGGGAACGACCTGGTTGTCAATATTGTAGTTCTGTAATATTATTTATAAATAATTAATTGTTGATATATATTCAATGTGGATTTTTAACGGATGAATTTTTAGCATGCGACATTGGTTGAAAGTTGGTATTTTATCTTTTCTGATAAAATAATTCATTCAAATATGTTATTATAATATTACATTATAGTAGTATGATGTGATTATATAATAGTATAATTTTTATAATTATAATGGTAACATTATTATAGTAAATTTATGGTATAAAAGTTAAACGAGGTGGAAGAGTGCAAATTAAATTTGAACTCTTATGATTTAAACAATGATGTCATCTGAGCGATGAGGTAAGCAAGGATGTCATCGGAGCGATGAGGTAAACAATGATGTCATAAGATCGATGATGTAAGCGATGATGTTATAAAATATGGCGAAAAGACTATTTTACCCTTACTCTGCCGAGCCTATAAATAGAAGCACATTTCTTCATTATTTCTCACCAATTCACTAAACCTATAGAGAGAGAAGGTATAGAGAGAATAAGAGAGAAAGAAGAAGAGTATTCTGCTATTACACTAGTGCAGTCTCCAAATTTTTAAGGTAAGGGGTATTACTTCTTTCATATTCATGAAGAGAGTTATTTTCTTTCAATACTCATAAGGTTGTTATTCCATTCTTTATTATTCTGTTGGAATAACCTGTCTACGCGGACTACCGCATGCATGGTGAAATCCTGTTGTTATTCCATTCTTTATTATTCTGTGGGAATAACCTGTCTACGCGGACTACCACATGCCTGGTGAATAACCCTTCATATTCATTTATTATTAAATTATGAAAATGATCTGTCTGAGCGGACTACCGCCTGACGGGTGAAAATCCATTTGTAGGTTCGTATATTGTTTCATTTCAGATTCCTAACTCTAAACTTACTACGGTAAGTATTGCTTCTATAATTCCTGAAATGATCAGAAATTCCTTGAGTTTTGCGCTTCATCTAATATCATTTCACTAGAATATTGGTCTGAACTTTCTTGTGAATTTTTTATCTTTTTCATGTCGAGTTACTATTCACAATTTACTATTCACGAGTTACTATTCACGGGATACTATTTACGGTAAAAAAATATTTTTTTTCCTTTCAAATCATCTGTGATTTGATCCAGGTTTTGATCTTTATTCCTTGAACTCTGAATAAATTTTCTAATATTTGTCCTTTATCTCACTGGATTCGTTATTCGTATTGTTTTTCATCATCCTCAGCCCTAAATGGTGATATAACTGAATATCTTTGGTCTGTAGTGCAAAGATGAATGATTATTTGATGAATATCTTTGGCCTGTACTGCAAAGATGAATGATTACCTGATGAATATCTTTGGCCCGTAGTGCAAAGATGGACAGGTGTTGAGATGAACATGTCCAACTGGTGATACAAATGAATATCTTTGGCCCGTAGTGCAAAAGATGAATATTTGATTCGAGATGTATATTGATTGATATTACAGGAATAAAATATTGATGATGGACTTTTAAATCAAAGAAGATAGTAGACATCATTCTCTACTTAACTCTTCTAATGAATTATTATTTCCGCTGCGAATATTGATCTAAAACTTGTTGTCCATAATATTTTATCTGATTTATTGAAGGCTAACGATAATTTGTTTTTCATTATCTTAGTCATAATATTTTTTACCGGGCTAGTTAAGCTCACCCTTTTCTTCCATTGTTCTCTTTAGGAAATGAGAATATCGCGGGTACTAGTCGGAGAATGGAGTGATGGTCCGAGTTAGAGTTGTAGAAGTCCTCATTATTTTTTTTTAAAATAGTGTGATAATAAATGTAATGAGAACTTAGTTTGAATGTTTATATTTTCTACATGTCTGTATTGACACTCACAGTTGTGTGGTCGTATTTTGCACGACCGTTTGATATGAAAGATTGTATTTGGATTCTGTACCATGTATTTGGCGACTTAGAATGGGTTGAGTATTGAACCTATTTTGGAGGCGTCACACATATTGTATATATGATGTACGAATATTGATAATGTATATGTATATATTTATGCCCTAAAACTGATTTCAAGATTTTGAAACCCATTTTTTCAATGATGCTCTTCTTCTCCCTGCTTGCTTCATAAAATCTCAGTTTTAGAGTGGTTTTTCTGATGATGCTCTTCTTCTCCCTGTTTCCTCCTTCTCCTACCGTATACTCTCTTATGGAGGATGTGTGACAACTACTGATGGAGGATGTGTGACAACTGACAAAGGAAGCCAGTTTGTTCATGAATAATGCTTATGACCTTGTCTAAATTGAGCTGTATATTGTAATTTTCAAAAGAAAGTATTGTCGAATTACAATATTTGTTGAGTGAATATATTGGGCATGGTTGAGTGTCTAGGTAATTTTGGTCATTGTGTTTCAGTACTTTTGATATTGAGAACTCTAGTTTAAGTTTCTTTAGGAGTTAGAACTAGTAATAATTAATGTGTGATACAGTATGTAGTAGATAAATTATGTTCAATAGTTCTTCTTCTTCATAAAATTGGTTTTATTTTGCATCTTCAATAGAATGGTATACCGTTGTGTAGAGCTTTGTGTTTTGTGACTAAGGATATTGAACAAGTAAGAAGAAAATCTTAGCTACTGAATTATTGATCCCCTGCAAGATACCATAAACTAGGTTTAACCATTTATCATTAAAGACAAATTTTTGAAATCACTTTTTAGTCTATTATAAAGGGGCTCTCACTTGGGGATGCACAAATAAAGAATATAGGAGGTGCACTTCAGGAAGGAGTAAATATTTCAAAATCTTAAATAATTGTAGTGACTTGCAATCTATATCAGTAAAGAACTTGCTAATTACGACTAAAATTGTGATAACAACAGATGAGCAGGATGTCAACTACAAGGGAACTAGGCTTGCGAAAATGTGGTAGTAGGATTGAGTGGTAGTCTAGACAATAGTTACCAAATTATTTAAATTGAATGTCAGCTAAGAGAACCACCAACACGAATAGTCATGGAGTGAGTTCTTTAATAAGAAATTGTCAATAGAATCTTTATTTCTTAGGCAATCCAAAACACAAATGGGAGATGTAAGAAATAAAGCTACTATTTTCCCTTGGACAGAATCATACTTGCACAACACAAATGGGCCGTGATTTGGTTTGCTTTATGAAATTAATAGGCATTCTTTATTATACTAGGTTTTGTGCAGTCATTTGTTTGGTATTGTGACTATCTATGGTTGAACATAAACAGTCGCAACAATCTGATTCTCGCCAAATTTTGTAATTTCAGTCTCATGCTTCTGAAACAGCTTATATTAATGATTTCCATAAGCGCATTTGAAGTGGGATTTGCTTATAAGTCTACATTTGTTAAGTTATGGGTATAATATTGTTATATAAGCTAATTTTGAACCTTTCCCCAAAAAAAGGAAAAAAAAGGATTTGTTTATGAATCTTCATTTGCTGATAAGCTGATATTATTTTTGCAGTTAGAGATTTTTGTTTATTTGTTATTTTTGTAGAAAGACAACATGACATCAGGAAGCATGATAGAGAGCAACAAATTTGATTTAAGGATTAAAAGCAAGCAATGTCATTGTGGACAATTTGCGATTTGTAAAATTACCCGCTCCAATAAGAATGGAAATGAAGGTCGAATCTACTATGCGTGCCCAAATGAAAAATGCAGATTCTTGGGATGGTGCAAAGCTATAAATGAAGAAAAATCATCAACAACTAGTGAAACACAGCTGCCAAATAATTTCATTATGCATGATCCTATATATGGCTGTGAAATAAATTATAATTGAGTTTCATTGAAATTGTAATTGGTGTTAATATATGATACACCATTTCATCTCTCTATATAATAGGGCTGCTACTGCAGACAGTTAGTATGTTGTCATTCTGTTTTCCAATCTTCATTCAAAAAACCAGGGTAGTCTTAGTTGTTGGCAAAGACAACTGATAATGGGTCTTGATGCCTCATTTCTTCTTTTTCTGTAATCTGAGCTTATTAAATTTCACATAAATTACTACCACAGCTTATTAAATTAGTAAAGGCATTCTTGGTAAAACATATGTTTCATAACTGATATGAAGTGTGATAATAAATTTAGTTCATAACTCCATTTTGCTTTAAAATCGAAAACCAAAAACAGGAACAAGATTAATGAACTGTGTAACAAAACATGCCAATTCAAACAGAGAACACTATGTATTTTGGTAGATGTCTAATGTGTTATGTCTAACAATTCATGCCAATTCAAACAGAGAACACTCGATCTGTAATATGTCACTGATAAACAAAATGATTGGATTTGGGGATCTCCCATCAAGTGAGTTTCTTGAATAAACTTGATGGTAACACTAGTGCTGTATTAATCTCGTTGACTACCAAGAAAAAGTATAGCATGTGGAATGACAATGCATAAAGTTTGTGTTGTATAAATTCTTAGACAAAGGTGTTCAGCTCCAATTCTCAGTATATGCTTCCAAGTTCCAATAACTTAAAAAAAATGAACAGCCATCATTCATACACATATTTTCTATAAGCACACGATGCACACACATCTATATAATTCTCTGCTGCATAATGAAGCCAAAAGTTTAACAACATAATCAATATTGAATATTCTTAGCATACACAGCTTGTTAAACAGCAACAAACATGTAACAATTTAGATAAACTACAAGTAAAATAAATGTTTTATATTAAAACATCTACATTTTTGTATCTTAAGAACATTACGCAAGAGAACTACAACAGGTATACATTAATCACTTAGCATCCTTCCACCATATAATCCCACCATATTATCCGCTCCTATTGTTCGGATCACATTCTTCACCACTCCTCAAATATGGATTATAGTAATCCTGCAACAAGAAAAATGAAATGGTGGTTTTTAGCAACAAATAACATCAATGGTAAGTAGAAAACATAAAAGCAAGCCTGCATATAAAGACGCTACCACAAAGATGGCTCAACAGTTCAAACAAGTAAGATAATCCCTATTTGCCCTTCCTACAGGAAAATTGAGCTTTTTCTATATAAAGACGCTACCACAATTTCCTAGTTTGTAGAATGTTAACAAAATAAATTGTTAGTGTATTGGATTCTAATAATGAGAAACATTTTGGAACATCCCAGACATCCTTTTGGGACTCTGGGATCAGTGTATCCAACTCATAGAATATAACAAGGTCTATATATGAAATGGAGCCTTTTGTGTATGTGAAAAGTATGTAAAAATGATCTCTTGAAATGCCTGGTAAAAATGATCACGTGGTAAATGAATCAAAATACAAATTTGAAAGACCAATTTGTACCCACTGAAGGCATTTTGGTCTACAAAATACAGTAATCAATATTAGGGAAATAACAACTCAATCTATATTCTTTACTCGTAAAAGGCACTAAATGTATAAATTCCATTTTACTGCTCAGGTGTAGAATTTTTGAGACAGAGTAAATTAGGGCTTTCTTTACTAATGAAGTCTGGACACAAATTACTTGCACAACTAGTCACTAGTCATTGCAGAATCCTTGATTTAGTCATAGATTTTTCACCCAAAATAAGAATTTCAACCAAAACAAGAGTTTGCACAAATTTTAGGGTTTTGGGAATTTAGGCGTATGAGAGAGTAATGGTAGGAGGAGGAGGATACGAAATGGGAAAAGGATACCTTGAAAGCTGGTGATTTTGGATCTCAGTTGTTCCTGGAGGAAGCTTGCTCCAGCGGCAGCGAAGCAGGGAATTACTAGAGAGAGAATGTTTGTTCCGGTGTGTGAGAGAGAGTGTTTACTAGAGAGTTTTTTTTTGGTGTGTGAGAGTGTTTACAGAAAGTTTGTTCCGGATGATGAGTAAGTTTTTTTTTTCTCCTTCCTCTCATACTGATGTGGCAAAGCCACATCACCCTGCCGCCAAAACACGGTCGCCCCAGAAGGACTCATTTAAAAGAGATGAAAAGGAAAAGATTTACGGTTTTGCTCATAGATCTTGAGTTGTTAGAGAAGTTGCATATTCCCAAAGTCAAAGAAATGTTCTGGCACAGTTACATTAATTGGACGTTATGGAAATTAAGTACGTAACTCTAATACTACTCCCTCCGTTCTTAAAAGATTGTTCTTTTAGAAGAAAAAATTTGTTCTAAAATGTTTGTGGTTTACAACTTCCTAGAAGAATAAATTATTTACTTTCCTATATTACCTTTATCTTCTCTCATTGTTCTAATAAATTCTCTCCCTTGTATTAATAGTTTTCAAATTCCTATAAAGGGGTAGTGATGGAATTTCAAACAAACTTTACTAATATTAAATAACTTTCTTAATCCATATGCCAAAACCTTAAACGACAATCTTTTAGGAATGGAGGTAGTATGTTTTTAATAAAATATATAGCCCCTCAAATTATAAATATTCGAGTACCTTTGAGGTTGTCCAAGGGGAAACAATAATTTAGAAAAAATTACAATTGAGTTTTCAAGTCTTATTTGTTCGATGTGGGACAATAAAATGAGGAAAAACTTGTATATACGTTAGTTGAGAAACCAGTTAGAGCTGAAGTTGTAATAACCAAGAATTTTCAAGTCACATTGTAAGTAAATATATTCATTAAATATTAGTGTTATTGAAAACCTTGTGACCAATGTTGAATGATTGTGAATATGTAAGTATATGTATTCTCTATGTGGATATATATTGAATTTTTGTAAAGAGAATTAAATAGATGGCTATATAACCTAATTATACATTAGGTTAGTAAGTAAATAACCTATGGGTTATAGCAATGAAGAATGTTAGTATGTATGATTATACTAACTTAAGGGATAATTTTTATTATCTCAAGTGATCGATTATTTTAAAACCTAATTAAGACAAGTCTAATTGGGTTATGAAATTGAATCATTTTAAATTCTAAATTGAATGGAATAGAAACCCTAAGTAACTAATTACGGTAAAATAAAATTTAAATTTTGGGTCATGTTAGTTTACATAGTCCAAACAATTAAATTGGAAGTCCAAAAGAATTAAATAAGTGGCCCAAACTTAGCCCACTTGAAGAGGGGCATTATGATCATTTATTGAAGTATTATGTAGCAAATAAAAGAAATCAAAATTGGGATTATGGAGCATGAAGAATCCGGCCAACTCAAGTGCAAAAGGGGAAGAAAATTTCATTTTTTGCAAGCTTGTTCATTTTATTAAATAAAATCTACCAAATCTACCAACTCTTACATGTGTCAAGTAGTAAACTAAACCAACACTTATGGTGAGTGAAGCAAGCAACCATGTGGTAAATTATCATACATGTATCTAATTATTGCATACATTAGTTAGTAAAATAAAACACCAATTACTACACCTGCTCTCACATTTCACTTCAAAGCCTTCCAAGTAGCAAAATAGAAAAAAATATATATAGAGAGAGAGAGCTTCATTTTAGACAGCAAGAAGGGGCTCTAAGGAGTGAGATATTTCATACATCCTAAGTTCCTAAACTATTTTGGAAAGAAGAGAAGGTTTGCAAGGAGATCAAGGTATGTACCTAAGAAAATTTTGCAAGTTTAGTACACTTTACTTGGTTTAATCTTGAGGAAACATGGAGCATAGTTCATGATCTTTGTAAACCCTAGTTTTATAAGTGTATAAATGTTTTACATGAGGATTTAAGTATTTTTCAATTTGTTAGTTGGAACTAAAGAGAGAAAACCAAGTTTGTTCCATCTTGCTCAAGAAAAATGCTTTCATAGTATACTATAGGTATTTTAATGTTAGATCTTTGGAGATCATGTGGTTGATGTTTAAAATCATGTTAATATACTAGATCTTGAGTTTAGTATGTGATTATGATGAATTTGCATGATTTGGTATAGAAAAGTTTGGAATAAATGAAGTAAGATGATTTTTATGAAAAAATGTAATTTACTAGTGTGATAAAGCATGTTAAATCTTGCAATCTATATGTGGAATTTGAGATTTGCTTTCTTGGCATGCTAGATACTTGAGTTAAGGACAAAATTCCTTTGGAATCACTCAAAAATGTTAAGAAATGAGCAAGATATGATTTTTATACCAAACTATGCAAACTGTTGAACAACCAAATCTGATCTGCCACTTCGGTCCAAATTTCCAAACTCAAAACAACTCCAAATTAAGTGTTTGATAAATGAAAACAGTATCTTAAGAAGTTACGAATCCAACGCCTCCGACGGAACTTAATTCCGAGTTGTACATTTCGTTTTACAAGCGTTTCCGTAAAGGACGCCAAATCTAAAAATTGTGGGCGAGAATGGCATAATCGTAAATAAGTGAAAGTGATTAATTATTAAAAATAATTATTTAAAGCCATTAAATGGTTAGCAAATTAATTACATACAAAATTAAATATAATTAACTATTTAATTATTATTTAAGTGATATTAAATGATAATTAAGTAAAGTTAGTGATAATAAAGTAACTAGTTATTATTTAATTATGATTAAATAATAATTAGAGATTAACAATTGATTAATTATTTTTTAATTGATATTAAATAATGATTAAAAATATTTAAGTAAGGTTATGTAATAATAATGTAATTACTTACTTACATTGACATAAAATTTATAAAATAATTATTTATTATTTAATTAATATTAAATGATAAATAATAACAATAATAATTAATTATTCTTAGATTAATATGAAAGAATAATTAAAGACTTATGACGTAAATTAATTATTTATTATTCAAGGATAAATAATTTAATTATTTATTATTTAATTAAGATTAAATAATAAATAAGGATAAATATTAATTAATTATTATTTAATTAAGGTTAAATAATAATTAAAGACTAATAAAGTTAATACATTAATTATTTATTATTTAATTAATATTAAATAATAAATAAAGATAAATATTAATTAATTATTATTTAATTAGTGTTAAATAATAATTAAAGACTAATAAGATTAATAATATTAGATAATTAAAATATTATTAAATAATTAATAATATTAGATAGTTAAAATATTATTAGAGGACTAATAATGATAGATTCTTAAATTATTATTAAAAGATTAATAATATTAGAGAGAGACTAAAATATTATTAAATAATTAATAATACTAGGAAGCAAATAGAATATTATTATAAGGTTAATAATATTGTTCAAGCGTTAAAATGCTTACGTAATAATAATATTATCAAGGGGCGATGATATTATTAAGGAGTTAATGTGATATCTAATATTTAATTATGTGATTAATGTTAGATAATGTATGAGAATAATAATGTTATGAATAATTATATGTTATACTAATTGAGGGATCCATGATAGGTCTTTCCAAAGAGGATAAGTTAAATTCATTAAGCGGATTATAAAATTGCGTATCAGTAGTCCGCAGACAAGACAAGTTTTCTAACTCAAACTCGAGTTATACTTTCAAAGCATGTTAGTGGATAATTATTGATGATTTTTACTCATCATTAATGAATTATTGTAAATCGCACTTTGTGCAATTGAATTTATTCTATTATTTATTGAACTGAAAATTGATTTAAGTTCTTTTATTCATGAACTGTTTATGAATTGGATCTATGCTAGTTGTATCAGCTAGATCAAGCATGTTTAAAATTTGTTAACTCAAATTCATTTTAAAAAGCTGTTCTTAATCAATTGATTTGATAAGGACTCTTGACTGAGAAAAGAATATTTTATTAAAGCATTATATTGAAAAATAATTGTTGCTAGTCTATTAAGTGTTTATGCATAATACACCGGGTATGAAAGGCTGATCTCCGTGATTACCAAAACTTACTAAAAGGACCAGTTTAAATACTGACAACCTTAGCAGATGTTCATGGTCACTCTAAACCACTCAGTATCTATTATTCAAATATTCGAATAATAAATTATTGAAATGTAATTCATGTTCTTTTACAATCAAATTCCATTGTTGAACATTGAACGATAAATTCCTTTCTAATCATGATATATCTTCTTTGAATTTAAACTTGCTAAGCAAATTAGTTGCTTACACTTGCTATATCATGACGTTTATTTCAGTTAAGCCAGAGACATCAAATAAGAAAGATAAAGGCAAGGGCAAGGTTCAGGAATAGTAGTTGTTATATATGTTAAATTATAATCTAATCTGATGTAATTATTTATGTAAACCTTTGTAATAGTAAAGGTAAGTTTAAGTTAAGGTTAAGAAGACCTTGGGATTATTGTTGTAAGACTTTATATTAATGAACGATTTACGTTTATTATTACGCAATAGTTATAGAATGTTCATGATGTTGATGTATCGTGAGTACCAAACTCGAGGTTAAAGAACACGGATTTGGGGACGTCACAGAAGTTCATGTCTCTCTTCTATAAATTGATCCATTTGTAGCTAGTCCAAGTTTTTTAAGAGGCCAATTCCAAATGATGAGCTTGAGTATGTCTAACATGTCATCTACTTGGCCTCTCTTTTACTGTGTGATTCTTAGCCCTATTCAAGCTTCCGATGATGATCGAAAGGTATATATAATGATAGCACAATGTTCTGGATATAGAGTTTTTATGATAGTTCAAAAGTATATGTTAATTCTATATACCTACCCAAAATTAGTTTATAAATTTTTTCTATATATCTAAAATTTATGTGTAATTATCTTACTTCAATTCAGGCTTATATTGTATATCTTGGTGATCGTCCCAATGAACATCCCTCCATGTCATCCCTCCACAGTAGCTTCCTAGAAGAAGTTCTTGGCAGGTTTGTTCAATAGTATTCACTATAATGGCACTTGTAATTTTGGCTTAATCACTTTGGTTTAATTTTGGCCTTGCATTTGTAAATTCCATGCAGTGGACAGTCTATAAAAACGAGTTGTATTGATATAACACATAGTTACATTTCCGATATATGACCTTTCTTATACAATATTGTATATATAGTTATAACTCTCGACTATACAAACACAACTTGTTTATATAGGACTCTACAAATGAACTGCCCAATTTAATTTAAACTGTCAAGAATCCAAATCATAGACTAACTATTGAATGCATTGCATGCAGTGATTCATCAGCATATATCTGTACTCCGCAGTTATGGAAGGAGTTTTAATGGATTTGTTGTGGAGTTAACAAAAGAGCAGATGCTAAGAGTGGCTGGTGCAATATTAACTTACATTTTGATGAGTTTAATTATTTTTAAAGTAGCCCTTAAATGGGTAAATTGCAAAACTGCCCTCTCTTTACACTGAATTGCAACATACACGCTAATATTTCAATTTTTTCAATTTTTGCAATGTCCATAGGATCATATATAGCTAATGTTTTAATTTTTTGTAAAACCGTCCCTCTCTATCAAACTTGGTCAAAATAAGTGAATCATGTGCACATGCGAGTCTTTAAGGGGTAAAATAGTCAATTAATTATGCATTAAAATATATTTTCTCTAAATATATAGAAGAGTAAAACCATCAAACTATAAATAAAATAAATCATTTATATGAATGACAAAACAAAAATAAAATAGATTCGCTCTTATAATTGTTTATTATTTATAAATAGAGAATCTATTTTAATTTTCTATATTTAAATACTCTTTTCTTTTTTCCCGAAACTTTAAATAAAATACTATGTTATAGCGTGGAATTTGTTCTCATTAAATAAGGCTTCAGCCTTCAGCTGTCAAATTTTATTGTTACCCTATTGCATAAATGAATCTCATATACCTTTAATTCTCAATAATTTTAAAAGTTTTGATTCATTTTTGGACAACATAAATTACAACCCTTCTTATAGGAACTAAGGTGATATTTGATTGCATCTTAATGCATCTTAATAGCTCACTCAGGAGCTAAAAATAGTAAGTGTTCAGAAGCCACAAAAGGAAGTGTTTGGGATCTTAATTTACCTTCCTTTGCAGTCTCTACCTTACCTCTCCAATTAATTAGTCTCAAATTCACCAGAACTGTAACAAATGTTGGATCATCAGCCGATATCTTCATACAGAGCTGTGATTACAGGCGCTGCCGGGGCACTTAACATTCAAGTTGAACCAGCAGTTCTTTCCTTTACATCTCTGGGGCAAAAATTGCCATTTGTAGTGAAGGTCGAAGGACAGATATTGCGAGCCGCCGGAGCAAAATTAGTTTCTGCTTCTTTGGTGTGGGATGATGGCATGCATCAAGTAAGGAGTCCCACTGTTGTGTATTCAACGATATAAAAATTTGTGACGGTTGTCTAATTAAGACATGCAGCTGCAGCCTGCATGCGTGTACGTATTTGAAACTTTGTTCACAAAATAATAATAAATGGAAGCAATAATAGAAATAAATTAGGGTTGTATGAGATGTGTTCCCCTGGAGCTGTTGTTTGGAAAAGGGCATAGGATCAATCTCCTAATGCATGCATTAAATATATATATATATATATATCATGATGATGAGGACTTTAAATATGTTTGAGTCATGTATTGATTAATTAATTTGTCCCATATTCAAAATATTTTTCAGTACATGATAATGGAGATTCCATAACGAGGGTATTAATATCATTGTTGGCGAACTGAATTTTATTTTAAAATTTAAGTTGATAGGTTTTCATGTCCAACCTTAAATATTATGCAATGCAAGAGGTGATCAGTTCCTATCTATGTTTTATATAAGGTTCACCTTAACTGTAATATTTTATGCATTCCATTTTAAGTAAAAAGCATCGAGTCCTTTAAATTATTGCCCTCCTTTTTAATTCAAAAAGAGTAGTAATTAATCTCTCGACACAATTAATTTTCTAATCCTTTTTTACGTCATTTTAACTTCTTTTTAATTTCTGACAAGATTCATATGCTAATATAGTTTGTTATTCGCTAGAAGTTAAAGTAAACATATGTAGATAAACTTTGACGAAAGGAACTATGTTAAATACATGGTACATATACATATATAAAATAATCAAGAATTGCCCCATTAGCTTGTTGTCAACTTCAATCACAATTAATTCGATTCCTATACGTGGTTTGTTATATATATTTAATTACTATGTCCATCCCATAACATATCATGTTTTAGATGATTTTATTTTTTTTAAATTATTTGATGTTTTATACTATTATCTAGGAAAATTAATCACAATCTTTTCAAAATTATCACTCATAGAAAAATATTACAGATAAGAGAGTATGAGATAAGTAGGAATATATGATATTATAGACAATTCGTACTATATTTAATACTATATAATCATTTTCTTAATTTTTATACACAACTCTAAAACATCATATATTATGAGAGGGAGTGAGTAATTTATTAAGAGCGCTCATGATTAGAGAATTAATGAGACACATAATATAAAGGACAAATTCGAAGACAAATTAATTAACGAGATGATTGTTGGGTTAAATCCATTTATTTGAACTTTTATATATGTTCCCAACTAATTATACGACACCAGTATATTGTGTACAAAACTCCTCCAAGAAAGGGCATAAATAATTGTTGCCAACTATCTATCTGATCACAACCCTCCCTCCCTATTTAATTTAAGCACATTTTGATTACTCTTTAATTAGCTCTTCACCGGCTTGGAATCATATAAAGATACTGCGTTGAATAATTAAATTAAGCAAAAGGGTTGAGGGTTTACAAAATTGTAAACCAGGTGTTTAATTTGTGCAACAAATAACCAGTAATTTTATAAAGCCATGCATATTCTGAATATATTTCATACTGATAGTCTCAATCTTGTTTCTTGTTATTTTTTATTTTATTTTATTTTATTTTTTGAAGCCCTGCACTTGGAAGATGACAGTACTACGAGTAAAATAAATTCTCATAATCAACATAAAAAAATCCCTTTATCTTTATTTTTTTTCCAATTCAAATCGTAACATTAACGACTAATTAACAACTTATTTTATGTCATTTATATCCGTGAGACAGAGAGGATCAAATTAAACATGCATGCAACCCCGAAGAACATTTTTAAAGCCGGCTTTGAACCGTTTCTTTTTGGAGACGGGTATACCGATATTAAATATTTTTGAGAAACCAATGGACATGGTTATATATATTATCCCTCCCTAGCTTGTTAGCTGCACCAAATACACAATTGTAAAGCTCAAGCTCATTTTTAGACCATTCCAATTATATATGGCGTGTCAAATTTCTTCTCTACTATGGCTTCTCACCATTAGCTTCACATATACGGCTCTTATCGGCTGCAATGGAGCCACTGATGGGGATCAAAAGGCAAAGTTTATTATGGACTTAGTTTTTTGAATTTTTGGTTTTCAGAACTACTCATAATAATAAATTAAAGCTAATATGCATGGGGTACGTTGTTTGGTTTTACTAGTAATATTGATCATTTTTTTTCCGGCTTGCAGGTATACATTGTCTACATGGGCGACGTTCCAAAGGCAGCTGGTTTCTCCGCAAGAGCTTTTCACACTAACATGCTACGACAAGTTATGGGCAGGTTGTTTATGCATAAATCATAATCATTCATGCAGATTCTTAAAGAGTCTCATTTATCATTTGTTTTTGCCTTCAAAAAGTTTTCTTGTTTTATTGCCAGTAATACAAAATGACACGATATTCTCAAGTACCATCACAATTTCATTATCATGTCAGCCCTACTAAAAAATAACTAATTATTTTTCGGGGTAAATATGGGGAAAAAATGCAACAATTAATATTTGCAAATTTTAGCATAGGGTATATATATATATTAATGTTTGTTTTGCATGCGAAATCATACTCCTTCCGTCCCAAAATTAAAGGAAGACTTAATGGAGGAAGTATCATATTATTTCAAACTCATGACATTAATCAATTTGCAATTAAGCCCATTCTTGCACACAAAAACAAATACCAAAATTTAGAATAAAAAAAAAGTGAGTCAAATACATTAAACTTCGAAAAAAACGTCGTAGAGATTATAAGGTGGCCGGTATTCATCATAGTCTGATCACTTCTTCATTGACATGCAAAAAGCAGTAGGGCATCCGCCTCTTTACTCCACAGCTACAAGAGGAGCTTCAATGGGTTTGTGGCAAAGCTGACAGAGGAAGAGAGGAGGAGAATATCTAGTGAGTACTTAATTATGTATATAACTCCAAAAATGATGACATATATATATATATATATATATATATATGAAGAAATGTGTTGTGCTTCTAGTCTGATGTTTTTGACTTTGATTCTTGATCAGCCATGGAAGGGGTAGTATCGGTGTTTCCTAGCACGAAGAAGCAACTCCATACAACAAGGTCATGGGATTTCATTGGCTTCCCACAAGAAGTTACACGATCAAACATCGAAAGCGACATTATTGTAGGAATGCTTGACACCGGTATCTGGCCTGAATCAAAAAGTTTCAGTGATGAAGGATTTGGTCCACCTCCAAGCAAATGGAAGGGCACTTGCCAAGCCTCAACCAATTTCACTTGCAACAAGTAAATTCCATTCCCTCACTAATGTACAATTAATTACTTGCCTATATTGAGCAAGACTCTCCCTTTTTGGTGTTGAGTGGCCAGTACTGCACACATTTATGTGAATAACGTGACTGTAGTTGTTAGAGCTAGTTAATTGTGGTAAACAGTCTAAAACGAAGTAGTTTTGATTATGAAAATGATGAAAAGACAATATTATTATCGTCAAAAAAAGACTATTCTTGTAATGAGAATTGGAATAATTTGTGCAGCAAAATTATAGGAGCCAAGTTCTACAGAAGTGAAGGAAATGTAGGCGAAGAAGATTTTGATTCGCCAAGGGATTCCGAAGGACATGGAACACACACCGCATCCACAGCAGCCGGAGCCTTAGTAAGCCAAGCGAGCTTATTAGGCCTTGGCTTGGGAACAGCTCGAGGAGGAGTTCCCTCTGCACGCATTGCTGTATATAAGATTTGTTGGTCTGATGGTTGTTCCGATGCTGATATTCTTGCAGCATTTGATGATGCAATTGCTGATGGAGTTGACATTATATCTCTTTCAGTAGGGGGCTCGTTTCCTTCGGATTACTTTGACGATCCAATTGCCATTGGAGCTTTCCATTCCATGAAAAATGGAATCCTCACTTCCAATTCTGCTGGAAATTCCGGTCCTGGCCCTGAAACAATTACAAATTTTTCCCCTTGGTCTCTCTCGGTGGCTGCTAGCACCATAGATAGAAAGTTCATTGCAAAGGTGCAGTTGAGTAACAATCAAGTTTATGAGGTGAGAAAGTCTATCCTTATTCCTAATTTATTTATTGGGCTTAGAGTTTGTTAGGATATCAACATTTTAGGCGCGGTAGCATTTTGACGAGTTAAATAAGTTGTATTTGAAATAAATTGTACGTACACGAATAAAATACCAAAGACTACATTTGGGTTTCTGAACACTCCATATATAAGTTGGCAAACGAAGTATTTCCTTAATTATTTACCCATACTCTTTTTACATGTAGGGTGCCTCTGTAAACACTTTTGATCTCAAAGAACTGTACCCATTAGTTTATGGCGGGGATGTTCCAAATAGTGCAGCAGGCTTCAGTGGAGAGGACTCCAGGTAATACTCCCTCGGTTCTAATATATATATATATATATAAAACCATATTTTTCGTTTTGCATTTTGCATATCATTGTGTTCTTGCCAGAAAATATGTGCTAAATGCAGGTACTGCTCGCCAAATTCGTTGGACAAAACTTTGGTTAATGGGAAAATAGTTCTTTGTGATGCATTGAATGATGGGGAGGGCACACTTGATTCAGGTGCAATTGGTACAATAATGCAAGATGGAGGCTTCAAAGATGTTGCCTTTTCTTTCCCTACTAGGTAAAATTATGTAGTGTTAAATTATATTTATTTTTACACCCATTTGATTCAATTTTATTGATGAATCATTAACAATCTTAATGATATATACAACTAATTAATTAATTATTTATGCAGTAAACCAACTGCGACCATTTCAAAGAGTGTTGGTGTTAAAGACACACTTGCCCCATTTGTAGTTTCCTTTTCATCAAGAGGGCCAAATCCCATTACAAGAGATATACTCAAGGTAATTAATTTATGGAAACTGATATTTCTACCTGACTATTTGTATTTTCATATGAAAACCGATCTTATAGCGACGATTTTTACTGTCGCTATGCATCTATATCGACACTTTTCATGTGGAAATATCAATTTCCTTAATTTATACATAATCAATTTATTGTTCATCTATAACTAAAATCCACTCTTTTTCTCTTCATAATCCGACTTTTTTTGGGTTGTGCAGCCTGACTTAACTGCCCCTGGAGTGGACATTCTCGCGTCATGGTCAGAAGCTACCACCGTAACAGGATTACCTGGAGACAAAAGGGTAGTTCCGTACAATATAATATCCGGTACATCCATGTCTTGCCCACATGCAACTGGTGCAGCTGCTTATGTTAAATCATTTCACCCGGCATGGTCACCTGCCGCAATTAAATCTGCTCTCATGACAACTGGTAATTATCTAGCTAGCTACAATTAAATCTGCTCTCATGACAACTGGTAATTATCTAGCTAGCTAGCTCATAATTTCAGGGAAATCGAACATATAATTAATTCTTTTGTGAGATTAAATGTATAATATATATTATCCCTTTCTCTGTCTTATCCACTATCCCATCCTATGCATAATGCATTGGTGTGATCAGTAATTACTATAAGAGCAATGCTACTATTATATAAATTCTATCACATAACTCCTACATACACATATACATACTGTGGGTCCCAGTCTGACATGCGGGACCCGCAGTATATATGTGTGTATGTGAGAGTTATGTGATAGAATTTATACATGTGATAGTAGCATTATTTTTACTATAATATGCGACAGAGACGTAGGATGAGACAGAAGATTTGGACTTATAATACACTGTGCATGCACAGATGTATTCAAGAATTAATGACTTGTAAATATAAATGGGTCCTCTTAACATATGTTCTTTGGGTACATGCTAAGCATACTGTTCAAGATAATATTCTCTTGAATTGTGTGCATATTCCCTTCATTTCTGTATTTGCACCAAGTTCAAAGGAATATGTACACAATTCAAAGGAATATTATCTTAAACTGTGTACTTAACATGTGCCCGGGCACATGTTAAGAAATTCCAATATAAATAAATAAAAACAATGTACTTTTTTTATCTCCCCTTTGCAGCCTCATCTTTAGGTGTAGCTAAAAACACTGATGGTGAGTTCGCATACGGATCCGGTCAAATTGATCCTGCAAAAGCTGCAAACCCTGGCCTAATATACGACGCAGAAGAGGCTGATTATGTGAAATTTCTATGCGGACAAGGTTATAGCACTAAAAACTTGCAGCTTGTCACCGGAGATAACATCACCACTTGTTCTGCAGCCACCAACGGAACCGTTTGGGATCTAAATTACCCCTCGTTTGCTTTATCTGCGGCGGCAACAACTTCAGTTACCCGTGTATTCCACAGGACTGTCTCAAATGTTGGATCACCGGTGTCGACTTACAAGGCCATTGTGACTGCCCCTTCAGGACTCAAGATCACAGTGGAGCCCAGTGTTCTTTCTTTCAAATCGTTGGGGCAGAAGCAATCTTTTACCGTGACGGTTGGAGCAATTACTGTAGGTAGCAATGTATTGTCTGGTTCTCTGGTGTGGGATGATGGGGTGCATCAAGTGAGGAGTCCCATTGTTGCACATGCTACTTAATTCCTCCTAATTATCCATGCATGCATGCTAGGCTGTTGAATCTCAACATTTATTTTTCAAAGCACCCTGCAAAATTTGATAAATGATGTGATTTAGACTAATTAATCTCCAACACATTTTTACTTTTTAATTTGTTTCTATGTATGTAATTTTTGAATAAAACATGGCGCGCTTTGGATCAAAAATAAGTTTCTATGTCTGTCAAGGCAATAAACTCATTTGCAATGGGTGAAGTGGAGTAGTCATTTGTTGATGACGATGAATGAACAGGTGCTTCATTTTTGGTCTCTTTTGGGAGGAGTTAGGAATGAAGATTTTAATGAAATTCACAAAAGTTTTTTTTTTTCCTTTTCTCATCAAGTTTTTTTACCAATTATAATTTTAGGTTTATAGATTTTATTTTTTTACATAATTTTAGTTTATATATTTTGAATCAATGATGTATAATATACATTATATATATATATATATAGGGTCCGTCTCTCGAGTGAATTAAAAAAGAACTGACTATAGCGACGGTTTTTTCCGTCGCTATAATATAGAAAGCCGATTTTTATGCTACAGCGACGAGAAAAACTGTCGCTATAGCCAGTTCGTTTTTAGTTCGTTATATATATATATATATATATAAATAGCCTTAAAAGGCATTTTTTTCATATATCTTTTTGGAATAATCAAAATGAAGTCAAAAAAAGTATTAAAATTATTTTTTTATACAGATTATATGCCATTTATCTTGTCACCTCATCACGAGTGAACTGTGGTTCACCTCTAGTTAGTTTTAAGGGTATTTTTGGTTCAATTATTAGAGTTGGAATGTTTTTTGTGAAAAAAAAGAAGTTTATAAGTTTAATTGAAAAAAAAAATGACAAGTTCAAAGGTTTTTTGAGTCATTAAATCTTTTACATTCTATATTATTGTGCGTGTTTTTTTTTCCTAATCACGATAGATTCGCAGTCACTACCTTTATGGTGCATACGATATATAATCACCGAGTGCACGCAGTATTCAACCAACCACTACGATCTATAATATTGTGCATTTAATTTGATGGGTAATCCAATAGGTAAGAATTGTTCACCTAAAAATAAAAGAATCACTGCAATAATCCTTTCATAATAGAGCTATGGAAGCCAAGTAATCTGACTGGTACTCCCTCCGTTTTTTAAATATTGCAGTTTTAGCAAAAAAACACATAAATTAATATATGGGATAAAATAACAAAGCTAGCCTTATGTGTTCATTAATTATGTGAAAAGAGAAATTGTTGATGAACGTAATAACTCTTTGCTGCAATAAATTAAAACAAGGGCATATTTGAAAAAAACATACAAAAACTATCTTGGGTTCCTAAAACTGTATTCTTTAAGTAACAATTTTTTTCTCCTAAAAGTGCAGTCTTTAAGGGACGGAGGGAGTAATTAATTTCATGGGAATTGGAATCTGTGCAAAGCCGATTGGAGTAAAGTTGAGTACCATACGATGTACAATTGGGCCTGCGCTCAGTATTAAATCAGGCTTTTATGCTGGGCCAATAACGGAGTAGTCATTGGATTTTGGGGTTGTGACAGCCTCAAGACCGGTGGTTATTTTCTCGGAACAATTATATTTTCTAGTACATTTTTTAAAATAATTATAGCAACAGTACATCCATAAAATAATTATAAAAATAACACATTTTTAATAGTTTATTTACAAAATTAATTAAGGCCAGTGGCGTACAATCCGGAGAGTGGTGGAGAAAGTAGCGGCATTGCCGTTGTTTACTCTTATCACTTTCTCTCTCTTAGTTAGCAGTAGTAGAAAAACAAATTTAAACTTAGATTTACCTCTTAGGTCTGTCTTCTTCGATCCTTTCTTGACTACATCTCCTTCTTCTTCTTCTCCATCATCTCATTTCCGGTGGCCGGCCGGAGATAATTCATAATCTTATTTGCCACCATGTTCTCACCGATTGGTCTCTAGCATGCAATTATGGGAAAATCGCTATCGTGGTTTTTAGTTCTTGGGTTGGGCTTGAACACGGTGGTGTGATTGCTGGTCTAGCTTCTTGCGATGTGATGTTGAACAGCTTCCTATCATCGCCTCGTTCTATGTTCGTTAGCCAAGTGATTGGTATTGCCTTGGGCTGCATTATGATAGGAAGCATTACCACTTTCTCATCTTTCTAATTACAATTATATTTATTAGAAATAATTACAATAATTTCCCTCATTTTTCTAATGCATGTACCACTTTCTCCTGACCGAGCTTTTGAACGTTTATCGGTTTATTCCCAGCTCAATGTGTATTTGGTAACCAAACTTTCATATCAAGATAATCAATCCACCTCTACACCTGCAGTTTTTTCATAATCCAGTTGGTAACCAAACCTTCATACCAAGGTAACCAATCCACCTCCACACCTGTAGTTTTTTCATAGTGCTGTTGGTAACCAAACCTTCGGACAAAGGTAACCAATTCAGTTTTATTAAGTTACCAATTTATTTTGAATGTGATGAAGTTGGTAGCCAAACCTTCATACCAAGGTAACCAAACCTTCATACCAAGGTAATCAATTCATACCAAGGTAACCAGTTGGTAACCAAACCTTCATACCAAGGTAACGAAACATTCATATCAAGGTAACTAAACCTTCATACCAAGATAACCAATTTACCTCCACACATGCAGTTTTTTCATAATGCAGTTGGCAACCAAACCTTCATACCAAGGTAACCAAATCTTCATGCCAAGGTAACCAAACCACCTCCACACCCACAGTTTTTTTATAATGCAATTGATAACCAAACCTTCATACTAAGGTAACCAATCTACCTACACACTTGTAGTTTTTTCATAGTGCAGTTGGTAACCAAACCTTCATTCAAAGGTTACCAATTCAGTTTTATTAGGTTACCTTTATAGTGCAGTTGGTAACCAAACATTCATACCAAGGTAACCAAACCTTCGTACCAAGGTAACCAATCCACCTTCACAGCTGCAGTTTTTTCATAGTGCAGTTGGTAGCCAAACCTTTATTCCAAGGTTTTATCTGATAGATTTAACCTGGCTATGGTGAGTAATTCTTCTATTCTTGGAATTTTATCTTGTTTTTAGATTTTTTAGTAGTGTTATACTTTTGTTGAAGTTAAATGAAACATAATCTGACAGTTCATGCTTTGCTCTTCGTGTGCAAGCTTAAGATTTGCGGCCAAGATTCGCGGCGGCGGAGGAGGAAGATGATGAGGGAGGAAGATGACGAGAAAAAAAAAATTCATGGCGGCAGAGGAGGAAGATGACGAGGGAGAAAGATGACGAGAAAATATTTTTTTGTTTTTCATGCTTTTGATTTGAATTTTGAATTATGGATTTGTTTTTGTTGTTAGATCCCAAAAATTTGAATTTGAATTATTAATTATGGTAGCCTTGATTTTAAGTTTCCTTATTAATGTGAAATTGAATAGTTTGAATTTATTGTGTTATTTTTATAATTATTTTGTTGATGTACTGATGTTGTAATTACTTTCTAATTGTTGTATAGTACTGTAAAGGACCCTATTTTCTCCCTCACTTCATTAATAATATACTCCCTCCCTCCATCCCATAATATATATATATATATATATATATATGATGTTTTAGATGATTTTATTTTTTTCAAATTATTTGATATTTTATATAATTTATGAAAATTAACTATAATTTTTTCAAAATATTCTTCACGGAAAAATATTACAAATGAGAGAGTATGAGATAAGTATATGATAAATAGTATTATAGACAATTAATACTATATTTAATGCTATGCAATTATTATTTTATTCTTGTATACAACTCTAAAACATCATATATTATGAGACCAATTTAATAGATATTGTACGTTTTATTTTGAATCTAAAAAAAAGAGTGTTGACTTCCTTAATTTGCGTGCGATTTTTTTTCCATGAAACTTGTCGCTATAACTTTGAGAATATAAGAAATAGAATATGGCATCTACTTTTGATTAAATATATAAATTTTGGAATCTTGAATCAATTGAAATAATCGCCTTAATTTTTTGTATTTGACATGTGAAATGGGTGGGAATTGAAATAATATTCTAAATCCGGAAATCTCCATAGAATTAAGGAATTTCTTAACATATGCTAAGCACACAGTTCAAAGGAATATTTATTTGAATTGTGTCCTTATTCTCTTGAACTTGATGCAAATATAGAAATCAAAAGAATATACACACAATTCAAAAGAATATTCTCTTGAACTGTGTACTTAGCATGTGCCCTTGGGGCACGTGTTAAGAGCACCCTAGAATTAATCCCTGAGCTGGTGGCAGTACGTATTAATCAAGTTCTTGATTATACTCCCTCCGTCCCAAAATAACTGCTTAGTTTTGACTTTTTAAAGTCAAATTGACTATTTTTTAAAGCTATTTTTTGTACCATTTTTACAGAATATAGGTGAAGAGGTTATAACCAAAAAAAAAGTATATACAATTTATTACTAATATCAATTTTTATAATGTTAAAAATATATTTATACATACTTAATTATTAATTTTAAAAATAGTCAATTTGACTAAAAAAAATTAAAATTGAGCAGTTATTTTGGGACGAATGGAGTATTAATTAGGAATTGGACCTTATAAATCTTCAAAGTATATAGAAAGAATATATAAAGATTTGATCCAACTTGTTTTAGTCCATCACTCTAGAATCTTGAACCTTTCGGTCCCTTATTCCTTTAGGTTCTTAATTAATAATTTCCTGCAAGAAAAATGCCATTTTAAAACTTGACTATCAAGGAATAGAAATCCACGTTCCTTGACTATCTAACCTGCAAACCTAGCTAACCCTAGCCTTCAATTATTCTTCCTTATCTTAAATGTTTGCTCCCCTCTGCATATGCATGTGAATCTTTTGAAAAATGTTACCAATCATTGTTATAATTAATTTATAGTGAGGATTTATCATATAAAGAAAAAAGAAAATTATTTAAATATAGAGTAATATTACGTACAGATTCAAACTATTTTACAAATATTTTACATATTGATCAATAAATTGCTTCAATGTAGTTTTCGGCCCCACATAAAAACTGAGGTGGAATATGTCACATCAACAGTTTGTAAAATAGTTGTAGAATAGTTTGTGTCTGTAGCATTACTCTTAAATATATACTACCTCCGTTTTATATTATAAGATTATTATTGACTTTTGAAAGTCAATTTAAGACGTACGTGATTTACAAATTCAAAATTGAGATATTGATTCATCGAAAATTATGAAATAATAAATCTTTTAGCGAATAATATTTTTTAGATAGTTTACAATATAACAATGCAAATAAATAACAAAATTATAACTAAAGTGACCAACCATGACAATACACTGCACAACATTAGTTTGACTTTGCCTCTTTAACTGTATCAACCTCCATCTCACATTTAAATGTTTCCCATCTCATTGTTTCATCTTCATTAGGAGACAATTCCAACCATTCAAAATAGCCCCAATATCTTCCAAATTCCTATCAAAAATGGAAAAAGGAAAAAAAAAAGTCAAAATAAAGGTGAGAGATGACTGAGTTCACAGCAATAAGGTAAGAACACTTACTTCATAGTTGCGGTTACCATAAAATCTTTTTCCTCTTGATCCATCCTTCTTGAAAACACAAATTCGAGTTAAAACATCACAAAAACACATGTTGTTCTGGAGCAATTGATGTAGACCTTGAACGTGATGCAACCATGTAAGATCGACGCTTAGTTCACATTAACCTGAAAATCAAAAACTCAACAAAAGCCCTAATTTTACGCCCATAATCAATATCAATTTCAGTAAGTTTTTTAAACCCTAGCTCTTCTTCTTTCTCAGCCGCTACAAATGAGGATTATTTAAAGACACAGCTTGGATTCTCCCGCTCAATCCACATAGGATTCAACTGATTAGCCAAATAATCCAAATAAGTATTTACATGTCATTTCCTTTTTCCTTTTTAAAGTCACATAAGAAAATAAACGACAAGATTAGACGTCCGTCCAAGAAATTAGACATAATGAGATAATTAATACTCCATCTGTTCCTTAAAGACTGCAGTTTTAACAAAAAACACACAAATCAATAAGTGGGATAAAATGACAATGCTAGCCTTTCTCTTCCTTTTGTTGTTGAACGTAATAACTCTTTGTTGCAAAAATTAAAACAAGGGCATATTTGAAAAAAACATACAAAATCTATATTGGGTTCCTAAAACTGCATTCTTTAAAGAATAATTTTTTTTTTCCTAAAACTGCAGTCTTTAAGAAACGGAAAGAGTAATTTTTTTAAGAGTTTTGTCTGTCAATTACATTTTTTTTAAGTTTAGTAAGTAATACTTAAAACTTGGCAACCACAATGGGGTAATCCCCTTTTTGCCATATACTAAACTTTGAGAGACTGCGAGAGTTTAAATACTTAGAAAGATTAATAAATTTATTGAATTAGAATTTAGAAATTTGGAAGCCCTCTCTATGTATTTACTGTTTAATTAGGATCCTTTCTCATTCTTGTACAAAATACTCCTCCATTCCAATTATATATTAGTCGTTTTAGGTGTTTTTTGTGTTCCAATATATTAATCATTCTCTCTTACCTAGGATAAAAAATTATCCACATTAATTCCTATAATACCCTTTATTTCTCTCGTCTTTCCATTGACATTTATTATTCCCATAAAACACTATCATTCTCTTTCCTCTATCCTATAAAGTTTTCCAATAAAAATATAAAGGGGACAAATATGGAAATTGAGACTTGTATTAATTATGAAGTAATGACATTCTTAATACGTGTGTTTTATGTTAACAACTAATAAATTGGAACGGAGAGTATTCAATAATATTTTAATAACAAAAGAATAAGGATGACAGTTTTAACGTAAATTAGAATGCAATTATAAATATCATAAATACTTTAAAAAGTACCACTACTTATAAGTTTTAATGTTTTAAAAATTTACATAAATCACATTAATTTCGTTAAATTTTGAAAATATCTTAAATTAATTTTAAAATGACAAAATTGCCCTAGAACCAATGGAGTATTATTTACGTAGCTATCAGATTTGAAAAATATAATGTGAAACTATCAACAAAATTAAATGAAAGGGAAGGAAAAGAAAGGGAAGAAGAATTATTTACTTCCACAAAAGAAGCCAAAATGGGGAAAATGAAAGCAGCATCTTTCTACATATATTTCCAATTACTTTCCTCTCTTGTGATTAATGAGGACCCACCTCAAATTATTGCCTTCCAAGAGGAGAGAAATTTCAAAAGATGTCTAGAAGCTAGCTAGCTACCTCAAATCAATAATCCAAATCCAATAGCCGCATTTTCATCAATTAATTATAAAAACAAATACTAGTATTTTAGTATGAACCTTTTCTCCCAATCTTATTTTTTGATGGTTGGGAAAACCCCTTAGTTTTCACTCTCCTTCAAGTAGCTCAAGGAATTCAATGGGGTTTATGTCTAAGAGTACTTTTCAAGTACTCTTTGCTTTGGTCCTCATGATTCTTGCCATATCTCAATACACAAGTGGTGTTGAAACTCAACCCACAACAATCCAACTACCTCAAAGTAAGAACTCTCTCTCTCTCCCTCCCCCCCTCTCTCTCTCTCTCTCTCTCTCTCTCTCTCTCTCTCTCTCTCTCACACACACACACACACAAATTAAAAAAAAACATGTTAATTATTCAATGAAGTTGATGTCATATATATATGTTGATGCGGTGTGACACGTTTGAATCACGTACAACACCATACATATTTGACAGACATGGATTCCTTAGGGTTGCTTAGATTGATCATAAATTTAGGTCATCATCACTTATATGGTTGTACGTAATTGGGATCATGTTATTTTAAGTACCATGGAACAGTATGCTTTGTTAATCAACTTTCTTGATTTGATAATGGAGAATATATGCATATATAATTAAGAAATTAATGTTCTTGATTTGATTATATATATATATATATATATATATATATATATATATATATATATATATAAATAGGGTACTCAAAGGTGTTTGCTACGCTGGGAATAGCGTGCCAGTGTTGCGATGGTGTGGGAGGAGAATGCAGAAGTGAATGGAATGAGTCTTGCTCTAAGCTTCAATGCCTGCCACCAAAACTTTATTGAATATATATATATATATATTAATAAATAAAATGAGGAAAGTGTTTTACTATTTGTTCTAAGCTCTAATGATCTCTTTTCAAGAATTCAAGATTATGTAATCTGACTGGATATAGGTAGGAGAAGTAATAGGCAATGTATTATGTATGTTGACAAGGGGTTTTAAAAAGGAGATTTTATCTTCCCTATGGTACATATTCACTCACTTACACTGTTACACTGTTAATCAAGGGATCTGAGTAAAGTGAAGTTGTCACACCTTTAATAATTAGTATGAAATTTTTATTTTTTGTTACATTTATTATAATAAATATTATATTTTAACTCTAGCGTCTTATTTATGGACCAACCTTAACATTTACTATAATAACTAATAGAACAAAAAGTTATAAAATTTTATAATGGTAAAAAAATATGACAATGAAACAAAAAGTTACAAAATTTTATGATGGTAAAAAAATATGACAATTTTATCTTAACATTTGCAAGAAAGATAGTCTATAAAACTCACCTATGTACTCCTACCAAAAGGTGTCGGATTCTAATCTTTGAAAATGCAATGAGGTCAATCAAGCATTATATTAAACTCATAACTATATAATTTAAATCTAGTTGTATATAATGTACCCCTTTTCTTCATCTTTTTTAAGAATAATAATGCATCTCACATTAATTCATTATATTAATGCAACACACATTATGTTTGGAGCATCTCATTACTTAAAAAGTTAACTTATTAAGTTGAGATTTCACCATCTTTATTAACACATCTGTATTTTTAAATTTATCTAATGTAAAATTCATGTAAAATATCTCAACACATATGTTCGCATCCTTCCATAATTTTAATTTGAAATGTATCAATTTTTTAATATCTCCCCATCGAAACCTTGGCAACTCACGTACAAAGAAGATTATGGTCCGAAATTATATCATTTTAGCTACAACACCAGCTCCATAATTTGGGAGACTATAATAAAGTGTCAATATGTAGTTAATATATAGTTCCTAATCTATATATTTAAAGCTATAAATGAATCGAGTCGGGTTGAGTATTGAGTTGCTCAAATTTAGTTAATAAAATTTATCGAATATAAAATAAAATTTGATTGAGGCTTGTTTAGTTATTGACTCGAGCACGATCTTGAATCGAGCCCGATCAGTTTGAACTTTTCGAATGAATATGATCCAAGTATAATAGAAAATTACAATTTGAGGATGTTTGAGTAATTTATCGAACTTTAAAACTTGTTCATATTTGAATCATTTATGTTTCGAGTCGAGCGGGTACAAATCGAACTCGTACTGTTTGTTCATTTTACATCCTTATATATATTAGTTCTTCATGTTGGACGTATATTTATCATAAAATGTTGTAGCATTCTCATTTGTAAAATATTTTTTTAAAAAAAAGAGTTCTCTTTTTATTGATGCTAGTATAAAATGAGATAATATCCTCAAGTATAATTACACAATTTCACTGGAATGTCCCTGCTACTACTTTATACTTGTTATATGAAATTAATAAATTCACAACAGAAAATAATTTTACACATAAAAAGTGTCGCTATAGGTCCTATAGCGACAGTTTTCACCGTCGCTATACATCTATAGCGACAATTTTCATGTAAAAATATCAAAAAGTGTTGTGAAAATATCAATTTCTTTGTTATATGTCTGGATAAATATGAAAGAAAAATATACCTTAAAATTATGAAGTAATATACCTTGAATCGAGTTAATATTCACTCTATTTAACGACAGTATTCGCTCCCAAATAAACTGCACAATATATATTAGTAAAAGGGTACAAATAGTGTTTAATGCAAAACTATAATGAGATTGGGAAAAAAAAATTAAAATAAAGAGGGGAAAATGGAGAACCCACCAAACGGCCCTTGAAGAGGGAAAGACACATATTTGAAAAGCCAACCCTTTGTGACACTTGACAACATGAGACCTTGGATTATTTTTGAAAATCAATCACAACACTTCAATGATAATATGGCACTACTTGAATAAATACTCTTATCTAACAATATTTCAATTCCCTCTTTAAACTTGGATTTTATTTCTCACCTTCAAGAACTTAAACATTATATCACCTTTTATTTCTTATTTAACTCTTAACAATGAAAACTTGAACTACTCTAGTTAAATTATAGACACTCTTACTATTGTGCAAAATGGATTTAACCAATCAAAAGAAAATTAAAATGAATAAAATTTTAAAAGTCAAAAATTAAGAAGAAAAATTGGACGACAGTGACCCTGAAGAAAACTATCTATACATTTACTCTTTTTTATATGGAAAAGTAATAAATTAGGGAACTGATATTTTCACGTATATTTTTTATATTTACGTATGGTTATCTTTCACATGAAAATAAAGTGGATTTCAGTTTTATATGAGAGGTGACAATGTAAAATATCAAAAACACCTGTTAAAATATATAGTGTTTCCCATAAAGTAAGTTTCTCTTTAAACAAGTTGAAGTACTTTTTCTTTAAACAAGTTGAAGTTATTAATCTTTAAACAAATGTAAATTTCAAGATTTAAATGATATATCTCCCTACCATATCAATAAAAGAAAATTTTTATGAGCTAGAATCTAAGGTTTCTACATTAAGAAATAAAGTAAGTTTATCTTTAAACAAGTTGAAGTTTTTTCTATAAACAAGTTGAAGTTAATCTTTAAACAAGTGTAACTTTCAAGATTTAAATGATATATCTCCCTACCATATCAACAAAAGAAAACTTTTATGAGCTAGAATCTAAGGTTTCTACATTAAGAAATGTGGAACATATATATTACTATCATATAGCATATATGTCCTTTCTATCCACTATTAATTATTTGTTTGATAATTAATTTTCTTTTTCTTTTTTTGGCTAATTCGAAGAGGCCATATATACCAACTGAGGCACTCATTGGTAATATATTGGTTTTAATTAATTTTCTTTAATGCATTGGTGTACTACTTAATTAAAATAGGCAAGATTTGGTAATATATTATTAATCTTTCACTTGAATGCTCACACCTTAATCAGCCACAACGTTTTATATTATATGCACTCTTCATCCCAATTGGCCAACCACGAATGCACGTAAACAAATCAAAGATACCAAAAATCTAAAAACCACTTTAATTCACACAAACGTTTAATTTTACAATCAAATTTGTTTATTAAACGTTTACAAATCAAAAATTAAACATTTTTTGTTTTGTACGTATACGTTTTTGATTTCGTATTGATTCACGTAAAAGTTTTTTTAAGTTTTTTGTTTTATATGTTTGATTTTTGATTTTTACAAATAAAAAATCAAACATACCATACGATTAAATTCATAATAAACTATGTCTCAATGGGCCCAGTGAATATTTTGAATTTTGTAAAGTATTGCACACAATCTCCATTCTTTTACACGTATAACTAATAATTATTTTTGAATTTACTCCTCCTTTAACACTCTGAAAGTGACATGGTGGTGTAAATTTCCCCTTAAAACATGCATTATTAAACCAACTTTCATTTATCTTTAATATTATTATTTGAATTGCATTGGAGGTTGCTTTGGAGGTTACAAGGAAATTGACCACTTCTCTTCTTAATTCTTCCTTCTTCTTCTTTTTCTTTTTTGAAGCAGAAATAAATATTATTTTCTCCGTTTCACAAAGAGTTCCATTAATTATGCATACCCCCAAATGTGTAGTTTAGTAGTGCTGACGTAATAATAAAATTGTGATGAATTATCTAAGGTTTTAGTATCATTTTAATAAATCATCAAGAGAAATGGGACTTTTTTTTTTGTAACAAAAAAAAGGACAAAATGTGACTCTTTTTTTGAGAAAATATGAGTATTTACATACATATATATAATTTGCTTTGCAATTTCTCCATAACAAATTAAACCAACATTATCGACCGGTAGAATAAAACTACAAAGAGCCAAGATCTACATGATTAGCATTAATTAATTCTTCCTACAGCAAAACTCCATCTACTAAACATTTGCAAAAAGAAAATTCAAAGAATATTACCTGTCAATGGATCATGCATTTCTCCAATGTTCATGCTAACTTGCTTAAAGCAAACCTGCTGCTGCCAACCAACTGAATGATTTGAATTTAATTTAATTCAACTATATATATATATATCCTTCCAGTAGTTACACTCTTTACTGAAAATGGCATATTATTCTTTGCTTTCCATTTAATTTATAGCAAAAAGTTGCTCAATACTTTAACTTTACTTATTTAAATAATAGCATGCATTTTAAAGTAAGATTTTATTTTGTTAAAAGAAGAGGACTATTTAATTATATATCACTGATATCATTATTAATCTCTAGACTCTATATAGTTGTAGATATATATATATATATATATGATTTAGAAAATTGAGATAAGAACCTTATCAAGAAACTATGTATGCATAGTATATGATCTGCTTTCTTAAACTGTGTTTTTGTCAACAATGAAAAGGCCAATGGTAGCTAGATAGCAACTGAAAAGTACTGCATCCCATCATTGATCATGTCATATCCCTTGATCTTCATTGCATTATTAAGAACCATGAAATTAAACCAGCTATTTGTAATTACTATCAAGCCCCTTTGGATATCCTTAGCCTTTCGTAGGGTACTAGGGTCGTCAAGTCGGTTGGATATATATTTGAGGAACATGTTATATATATATATTCCTCTTCAGTTAAGAAATCCCTCAAACAGTGTTATTTGAAGGATGGGTCAATAACCGTTGAATCTGTTTGTGGTGGGACAGGATGAAATGAGATTGTTTTATATTTTTTAACCCTTTTTCATCATGTCCCACCACAAACAAATCTAACGGTTGTTGACTCATCCCTCAAATAACACTATTTGAGGGATCTATCAACTGAACGGGACTATATATATATATATATGGTCCTTGGAATTGCATATAGCTTGTGACTACCAACTGGACCACCCCATGTCATTTTCTTGTTATAATTTTTATTGTTTGCATTTTTAAAAATCTTTTGTAGGTTTTTCTATGCCCACAAAAATTATATCTTACTTTATTTATATATATATATATATATGAGACTGATCCATAATAAATACATGCATGTATGTTACGACACTATTCAGACAACATCTCTAATTGTTTATAGAAAAAATGAGATTTTAAACGAACTAGCTCTGCAGTAGTTTTGTTGGTGCAGCAACCATTTGTAGCATGAAGTATCATAATTAAGCAATTGAAAAAATGAATGGTTCATCCAAATTTAAAACATCATTATGAATGATAATAACTCCGACATATATATTATATAAGGGCTATTCTCCTCCATTCACTGAATTAATATAATACATTATCCATTTGTTACACTTTGTAATAGTTTTATTGGAGCTAACTATTTCAACATGGACTATAATCGTCTTCTTCATTTTTTTCCCTTTATGATCATAATCACAACCACTTGAAGAAATCAACAGGTTCACCCCATTTAAAAGAACTGATGTATGACTAATAATTTCAGTAACACTTCTTACTGTGTCTGTGTGGCACTTCATCAACATTCTAGTACAAAAGGAAAGGTTAAAAGGGGAATTGATTGATTAATTAGTTTTGCTCCGTACATAATTATAATTTTGAGATACCATATAATAATAAAGTATTGTTAGAATTTAAGATCGAAATATAGCACAATTACATAAAAATTAGATGAATAACGAGAAAAAAAGAACATGTTATATATTCAAGCTCATCAATTTGGTTAGTCATACTTGTACGGTGTATTTATTAAATGTCTCATACGCTCTACAATGATCCACACACACCAAAATCACGATCAGGCAACCATAAATTCCCAAGTCCAAATTGACGCAGAACGGAAAGCACAAAGAATTTACCAACGTAAATTCTAAGAACACAAACTTGAATCCACCAGAAAATAATACAATATCAATTGTAAAAGATAATAATTATTAATGAATCTCTGTCAATTCAACTCACAAGCTGGGTTTTATAGCTAAAGAATCCTTATAATTATGGAAATAAACTCCTAATAGGTAGGGCTGAGCAAAGAACCAAATTAGAACCGAAACCGCACTAAAAATCGCACAAATCGCACCAACGGTTCCGGTGTATGTGGCGGTTTTAGGTGCGTTGAAAAATCAAATTTATGATTTCGGTTTGGATTACTAGCCAAAATCGCACACATAAAACCAAAATCGAAACCGCACCAAATAATCATCATGTTTCTCAATTTTGCTATGAGTATATATAATTTCTCTACTGTAACATATTCTCCTCATTTTATTTTAGAAGACAAATATTGTAGAGTTGAATGAAAAATCAGCAGTATTAATTATGTTTGCAAATCAATAGTGGCTTGCTATTTCTTAAATCAAATGTGATAACATAGTATTAATCAACCATATAATTGTTGATGCTTGGAACTATTTTGCTAAGTTAGCTCAATGATTCTGTTCACTGCGTAATACGTTTGCAGATTCTTAGATTCATCAAAGGTCCATGAGTTGTGGTCACCACATTGAACAGATTCTGCATGAAAATTTTGTGGTTTAAAGCCAAGAGGTGATTGTTTTGTTATTTCAATTTGTTTTGGAACCGAAACCGCACCAAATGAATCTACACCGCACGATTCAAAACCGCACCGCACCAATCACAAACGATTTCATGTGCGGTTTTGGATTTGTCAAACCGCACCTAAGCGATTTCGTGTGCGATTTGAGCTTCAAACCGCACCATACTTACCCCTACTAATAGGTAACTAATTATTATAGAAAGAAATCCTAATAGGTAACAACTCAATTACGTAATCTCATTAAAGATTTATTTTCTACTAAAACACTATTACCATACAATAAGAATTATTAAAAATAATAATATTCAAGCCAATCCGATATTCCCGAAGTCATGACGCCATTTCCAAACCCGAAGATCGACCTCTCCCGAAGTCGAACGTTCCTGCATGAAATCTACTGCTCCGGAGGGAAGCCGCACTTAACTCCCGACCCCAAAGTTGTGACGCCCCCAAAATAGGTTCAATACCAACCCATTCTGAGTCGCCGAATACATGGTACAGAATTCCAAATACAAATCTTTTATAATAAAAGGTCGTGAGAAATACGACCATACAACTATGAGTTTTAATGCAAATCGTATATAATACGAAATATCAACATTCAAATTCATTTCTTATTTATTATAATTATTATCCCACTATTTTATAGAATATTGAGGACTTCTACATATCTAACTCTGACCATCACACTGTTTCCCGACTAGTTCCCGCAACATTCTCATTCCCTGAAAAGGACAATAGAGGAAAAGGTGAGCTCAACTAGCCCCGTAAAGAATATTATGACTAAGATAATGAAAAATAAATTATCGTTAGTCTTCAACAATTCAGATAAAATATTATGGACAACAAGTTTTAGATCAATATTCGCAGCGGAAATAACAATTCATTAGAAGAGTTAAGTAGAGAATGAAATCTACTATCTTCTATGATTTAAAAATCCATCATCAATATTTTATCTCTGTAATATCAATCAATATATATTTCAAATCAGATATTCATCTTTGCACTACGGGCCAAAGATATTCATCTATATCACCTGTTGGTCATGTTCATCTCAACACCTGTCATCTTTGCACTACGAGCCAAAGATATTCATTAGGTAATCAATCATCTTTGCACTACAGGCCAAAGATATTCATCAAGTAATCATTCATCTTTGCACTACAGGCCAAAGATATTTTATTATATCACCATTTAGGACTGAAGATGATGAAAAATATTTTAAAGAACGAATCCAGTGGGATAAAAGACAAAGATTAAGGATTCGTATTTTAGTTTATCCAAGTTCAAAAATACTCCATAATAATACTTTGTGGAGCAAAATTCAAGAATAAAGCTCAAAACTTGGATCCAATCAAAGATAGGAACTTTAACAGACAACTCGGAAAAATAGAAGAAAAATTAATTTTTCGATGAATAGTACTGTATTTGTGAATAGTGCCATATACGTGAATAGTAACCCCGACATGAAAAAGATAGAAATTTTATAAGAAAAATCATACTTCGTAAATAGTACTCGTGAATAGTATCGTATTCATGAATATTATCGTATACGTGAATAGTAATCCCGACGAAAACGTAAAAATTTCATAATAAAAGTCATACCAATATTTCGATGAAATGATATTGAAAGCAATAACATCATTTACGAAAAAAAATGACATCCCTTACCTTAACAGGAGAGTAGTTTTGACTGAAATATCGGATATTATGTGGACAAAAACTTGCACTGCTATCAACACTCAAAGTATCTAAATACTCACAAGAAATACGCTCGATATTATAAAGATAAAATTTTCTGATTCTAGTGTAATTTTTATTTCTAACTAAGTACTTTATTTATAGGAAAGATGTAGCACACAATGGTTAACAAAATAATATACACAGAGAAAATTAACAGCACAAAAGCTTTGAAATTCTGCAGCCTCCTCTTTTGAAAAAAAAAACTTTCCCACATGCTATATAATATATATATATATATATATATATATATATATTAAAACATTTATTTTCGAAGTTTCAATAATTCATAATAAATAGCCCTTTTATCAGAAAAATACGAATCCTATGTCCTTTTCATATGAAATTTAATTCTCTACAACTTTGTAGAATGAAGTTTTTCCAAATTCCGAACAGAAAATGGCCGAAATCCACAAACGAATGATTTTTCACACCAAAATACTGATAAAAATACCTCAGCACTAATTCTTTTTTTTATATCCACAAAAATAAATATTTTCTTATCATATAAATCAACAATTAATTATTCATAAATAATATTACAGAACTACAATATTAACAACCAGATCGTTCCCAGAAAAGAGGGGGCCTTCCGATAAGGATTTCTTCTTACTAGCGCGCAATTAAACAACCTCTCCTAGACAAAACTTCCTTAGACATTGCCAATAATGCTATCTAATAATATTATTCAAATAATATGAATTATTGATTTGATAATTTGAAATACTGTGCAATGACAATTATTGAATCAATAAAATATTATGCAATTATCAATGTAGCAATTATTGAATCAATAATATAAAATATTGAACAGTAATTACTGTAACAATTATTGAGTAGTGACTTCTTACGTAAGAATCAATAATTAGAATTACTGTGCAATACCGTGTGCTACTGTGCAACACCGCGCATTACTGTATTTTAACCACCGGGTATTTCAACAGTTTTAACGGTAACAACTACGCCGTTATTTTTAGAAAACTCATTCTTGTCATTTTTTTATCCGATGGTTATTTCATTATGGGGCCCACAAATGGCTACGCCGTCGTACGAATATTCTCCGACAACAAGAATATTCCACGATCAAACGAATATTCTCCGACGCAATGAATATTTTATTACCACTTGTTAACTTTGGAAAATTTGCACATATCTCCCATAACTTACCACATTTATCAAGACAACACCTTACTATTTAAAATAATATATATAAAAAAAATTTATTTATAAAATTTGGGGTCTTACAGAAGTCAGCAAACTCAGCATTATTGCCTTCGAAAATTAGTGTCGGGGAATTAATGTCGTTTCTTCGGACTAGCGTTTTTCCTAGTTTTTGTCCTACATCAGTCTTTCCTACCTGCAAAGAACTCGACCTCGGGTTATAATCTGGATAAAACGGAACATCTTCACAAAAATCATATCGATTAGATACATTGAAAGTACGAGAGATGTTCATATCAGTAGGCAAGTCAATCACTTTAACATTCTTCGCCTCCAACCGAGTTTTCACTTCAGCCTGAACATAAATACCAAAACATAAATTATATCAAACATTGGCAGATAATTCTTCCCGTGTCATTCCCCTTTTCTTGGAGAAAATTTGGCCTCGAAGTTTAAAATGAAGTAATATCAAGCACTAACAGTTAGATATTTGCCCTCTTCTTAATTTGTACCATGTATTTATGATGTTGTTTCTCAAAGAAAAACTTTAGAAATAATTTTGAAACAGTCAAAGCCTTCATATTAACCTGTACTTGCAACAAATTATTAGGAACGATGAAATCAAAATTTTCCAATTTGTCGGGCACAGGATTATGAACAATCTCAATTTTTACGATGTCTGTATCTTTATATCGCGTCGACTCCAAATCATGATCCTCTTCAACCACTAAGCTTGGTTCGTCTTTAACAACAACCGCCTCTTCAACTACCACCTTAGTGTCTTCCACGTTTTCCACTAAAAGGGACGAAATACATGTCTGAGAAATAGGATTGATGACGCTACAGTTTTCTTGAAGATTCTCCATGCAGGAAATCAAATTCTTACGACATCTCCTAACTTCATTAATCATAAAAGAAATCTCCCTACTTTGACGTTCTTCTCTCACTCTTCTTTTCTCAACTTGATACCGATGTTTCAACTTGTCAAGTCTATATTGTGCTTCTTCCAATTCCTCCAAAAGATCATCATATCGGGGCAACAAGTTTTTACAATGACGAACATAAATCTCATAATCAAACCAATCACATTCACTTTTAAGAAAATCAATATAATATAATAGTTATTTAATTCTTGCCTTTGTAACTTTGGACATCTTCACTACACAAATTATGATTTTTTTTATAAACAGAAAATTAAAAGATAGATTCGACTAGTTTTACCTAGTCCCCACAATGAACGAACGGCTGCTCGTAATTCCTCGCCTAAGCAGTTTCGAACGTCATCATTCTCTTTCACATCGATATTGGAGTGGGATGTTTCACACGCGTTCAACAACCATCAATCCGCAGGCAAGGGAAACCTTGCTCTGATACCAATTGACGCATAACAAAAAGCACAAAGAATTTACCAGCGTAAATTCTAAGAACACAAACTGGAATCCACCAGAAAATAATACAATATCAATTGTAAAAGATAATAATTATCAATGAATCTCTGTCAATTCAACCCACAAGCCGAGTTTTATAGCTAAAGAATCCCTATAATTATCGAAATAAACTCCTAATAGGTAACTAATTATTATGGAAATAAATTCTAATAGGTAACAACTCAATTACGTAATATCATAAAAGATTTGTTTCCTACTAAAACATTATTACCATACAAAAATATGTTGGGATAGTTCACATGAATCACATATCGGATAAATTCAATAGTGTAGATGGGTTAATAAGTATGGTGGAGACTCAATCTAATAGGTTAACCTTTTAGGTGAGAAAGTGGTCCAACATGTCATTAGTGGTTCGATTGGGCTGATTTTTTGTGGGTGACGTCGTAACTTGTTGGTCTTCAATCTGAACGGTGGGATTGTGCATCGGAGTCTTCTAGCATCAGGTTTTTTTGTACGTTGTTGGTATATTTTTAGCGAGAGTTGGAGTTTTTAAGTTTTCTCTTGTTATTCTTCTTGTTGAAGATGTACGCCAAGAATATGTTCTTGATGGTTGTTTCTAGTTAATGCCTCTAGTTGTTGCTAGAGAGAATGTTGTATTGCCCGTTATTATTGATAGTGGAAGATTTGGTGAACTACGGTCCCCTGGTTTTTACTCCTCACATCGATGGGGTTTTTCACGTAAAAATTTGATTGTGTTCTTGTGTGTGGTTGTTCTTAATTATTAACTGCTTGGATTATTTTTCGTATTGGGTAAGGGAGAATTATATTGTTCCGCTGTGCTATTAGTGTTATTTGGTTTGTTTTTCTCCCAACAAGTGGTATCAAAGCTCATGGTTCGATGGGCCCAAATATCATAAGGTGGAGATAGAGTTGGATCAGGTGGAGCACAAAGGTTTGAGTCGGGTGGAGCGGGCTCGGGAGATGGCTCTGGAAAAAATTACTAAGGTCCCACGTGTGCCTTGGGTGTGGTGGAGTAGTTAGAGTCGGTCGGGGGATAGGGGTGTTCATCGGTAAAAAATCAAACCGGTACCGAACTGAAAATACAAGAAAACTAAGAACCGCTACCGGTACCGAATAACCGATTTCAGTACCGGTTCAGTACAAAGTCGATTTTTATTTTTTCGTTTCGATTCTCGGTTATACCGCAATAAATAAATAATTTTTACCACCACTTTGAGTTAAGCTTCCACCCCCACTTGGAGTTTGTGATGAATGACCTTAGGGACGATAAATGATTGAGATTATAATAATTGATCAACTCAAATAATACATCTTTAGCCCCTCTAGTCATTTTGATTGCCAAATCACTTTCTTTACCATACATGTGATTAAATACAAACTCAATGAAAGTGAATTTGTGTCTTGGATCAAGAACCACGGCAATGTATAACAACTTGTTCATTTTATCGACATCCCCCCAATATTTCATTAACTTTGATCTCATCCTCATAGCTATTTCTCTCATTTGATAATCATCATCATCTTCCATTTCTTTCAAAAGACCATCGACTTCCATAAACTCATGAACAAATACATTGGATGTAACATATAATGAGCCGGAGATTCTAAGTGTTAATTCATAGAAGTGTTTCAAAAACAAAATAATTCTTCTCACATTACCCCAATCCTCCATCGTTGGCCACCCTTCACCTGAGATCATTTCTTGTTTAAACAAAGGATCCCTACTCCCAAGCCTATTAAAAGCACGTTCAAAAGGAAGAGCAACATTCAACAATGAATATGTGGAGTTCCATCTAGTAGCAACATCTAGGATTAATGAAGATTTATTTTCAATTTTTTCAAGGTCAACACACTCCTTGAACTTTCTAATCCTAGATGGAGATTGCCTTACCCACCTAATCAATGCCCGAACACGAGCTACCAAAATATTAACATCTTTCAGCCCATCAACTACGACCAAGTTTAAAATATGAGCAACACATCGAACATGAATGAATTTATTCTCACAAACACTATGTCCCTATACTTGCAATTGATTTTTTAAATAAGAAATTGCAACATCATTTGAACTGACATTATCAACAGTTATAGTAAAAACTCTCTTAATCCCCCATTTTATCAAACAATTCTCAATTGCCATTCCAATGGCCTCACCCTTGTGACTCAAAATTGGAACAAAGTTTATAATTTTTTTTCTCAATCTCCATTTCTCATCAATGTAATGAGCTGTCACAACCATATAATTAAGTCTATGCAATGATGTCCATGTGTCAGTTGTAATACATATCCTTTGAGAAGATGAGTTAAAATAGATTTTAACTTCTTTTTCTCTTCCATATATATTTTAAAACAATCTCTTGTAATTGTGTGACGTGAAGGAACATTGAACCTAGGACATGCAATGGACACAAAATGTCGAAATCTTTCATTTTCCACAAATTTAAAAGGAAGTTCATCAACTAGAATTATATATGCTAAAGCAGCCCGAGTTAGATCCACATCAAACTTCCAAAGACAATTATTTGTTGACTCCCCTTCCATGGTCTCATTATCATTATTAGCACTTGCAAATTTAAAGTTTAAGATTGCTTGATTTCTTAACTCCACACTTGGGGGGTAAATTTTACATCTCCTATTGTGAGCATTAAGACCACTAATCCCATTATTTTTTGGATCAGCACTTAAAATAGCTCCACAATATTTGCATTTAGCTTTAATTTGACCATTTTGTTTAAATCTTGTATAATGAGCCCAAATTTTAGCACGAGTCTTACCGACATCAAGTTGCTCAATTTCACCTTCATTCGAATCCTCTTCATCAATATGAATTGGATTTTCAGCATTCGAGTCCACGTTGATGGGTGCCTCAGACTGCTCCTCAGTCATTATAATCTACACATGCTCAAAACAATTAGTTTATACCACCAATTTTGGACCCTGCATCAAGTATATGCTCATGTGATGAAGGAGAAATTCAATTGTTGGTAATTGTATAGACATATTTAAACAATACTTCAATGATAGAAATTTTTCTTTAATTTACTTGTAATAGTCATATGTGTGGCTTTATAAAATTGATAATGTGTATATTTTGAATTGTTGGTGGCTAATAAACAGAGCAAACTAAATGGCCACCAAAACAACTCAGAACCATATATCATGAATCATCTAATAAAATATTTTTCTCCCACTGTTCCACATAACAAGTTCTAGTTGCCAATTTTTTCCTTTTCATTTATAGTAGTAGAAACTAACATCATAATATACCACCAGACTAAACTGAAAATTACTATCTCCATCCCAAAATATACTGATAAACATAGAATACAATTGCAGAGTTTAACTTTGATACAGTATAACAGTATAAGAGTTTATAGATACAAAAACCCCAAATCCATTTCAGCTTCAATTTCAACAACCCCAAACCCCAATGGTTGAATCCCCCCAAACATCAATTTAACTGTGTAAAAACCCCCAAAACCATTTCAGCTTCAGATTTGTATTAGTGTAGCTGTATAAGTATAGTGTCTATGATGTCTACAGAAATCAGAAAGCATTATAGTGTATATGAATATGATGGGTACAGATCTCACCACTTAGCGTCGGGCGTCGGCGTCTACCGATGAACAGATCTTAGATCTGAAAGTAGTATGCATACAAGACAATCATGTAGGATGATAAAGCATATACTTTGGAGACAATCTTATTTATTTATTAATAAAAATATTTATTTATTAAAAGCATTTAATTATCTACATGGTGCTGTTTTTATAATATGTAAATAACTCATAGTTTTAAGCAATGCTTTTAGAATCATGATGATGATCATGCTAATGAGATCTAAATTCTTAGAAAGCTCTAAAACTAAAATAGTTCCCAATCGTGGGATTACTAAAAAGGGGATTAGTAAATTCGAATAGATTGGTACATATGTTGCTTGCTCATTGGATGAGGATAATTGATCTCATGATCATTTGTGTGGAGACACTAAAGCAAGTATGTAGGTGCTTATTGGAGAATAAGTTCACTGAACGTGACTCGCTATGGAATACCTAATGGAGTTTTACTCGCTTGTCAATAGGAATTCCTAATGTGATAGTAGTACAAGTGATCCTTGGACTTGAGATCATCATAGTATCTTGTATGTAATGAATTATACTTTGACTTATTCCTTAAAGCCCTTTAGGGTATATAAAAGGGTATGCTTGGGTATAATGAGTTACATATGGAGATAATGAATGATCAATAAAGAATCTACCACCTCTAGTAAAAGATGAGATATGTCCTATGTGATTTAGTAAATGACAACCCAGGAATCCTTGGCCAAGGTGGAATGAAATTAGAAAGGAGTTTCTAATTTGCATTAAATGGAGTTGTGCATTTTCTAATCGAAATACATATAATTAAATAAAATAAGACTTGACAGTAATTTCATGTCTTATATTTAATTGGGACATTGTATGGTGGAAGGATTGAATTGTACGATAACTATTTACTCACAGGTTCTTTTATGATTAATGTTGAAATCTATATTATCTAGAAAGTCGTTGATCACTAGGGAGGCTTATCCTTATTGTAGAATAAATATTATTTATTTAAATAGATTATTAGTTTAATTTATTTATTTAAATAAGATTAGAATTGTTTTAATTGATTTATTCACAACCGATTTAATATGGAAAACCTAAAGGGTCACACCATAAAAGGAAGAATAATTATTTAAGAAGGTAATGGCATAATCGTAATAATGCATTAAGTGTAATTAATTTAATCTATGGTGATAGAATAAATTAAATTACTTAATGTTTATTATTTAATATTTTAGAAATATTAAATATAAATTAATAAGAGGAGTCTTATTCATATTATTATAATTATAATTATTTTAATTTTAAAGGGGTTTAGTAATTAATTTAATATTAGTACTCTCATTTATTTAATATGGAGTCTCATTTATTCCTAATAAGATTAGGAGAAAAATTAATTAAATGAATTTAATTAATTATTTCCAATGTGGTGGAAAGCCTAAATTAATTAAAGGAGTTTAAATAATTAAATGAAATCCCATGTCTAATAAGATTAGAAGTGTAAGACCCCAACTTTTATGAATAAAGATTTAATTTTCTTTATATATTATTTCGAAATAGTAAGGTGTTGATTTGATAAATGTGAAAAGTTATGGGTGAAATGTGTAAATATTTCAAAATAAGCAAGTGGTTATAAAATATTCATTGTTGTCGGGGAATATTCGTTTGGTCGTGGAATATTCTTGTTGTCGGGGAATATTCGTACGACGGCGCAGCTATTTGTGGACCTCACAACGGAATAATTATCGGATTAAGAAAACGACAAGAATGAGTTTTCTAAAAATAACGGCGTGGTTGTTACCGTTAAAACTGTTAAAATAACCGGTGGTTAAAATACAGTAATACGCGGTGTTGCACAGTAGCACACGGTATTGCACAGTAATTCTAATTATTGATTCTTACGTAAGAAGTCACTACTCAATAATTGTTACAGTAATTACTGTTCAATATTTTATATTATTGATTCAATAATTGCTACATTGATAATTACATAATATTTTGTTGATTCAATAATTGTCATTTCACAGTATTTCAAATTATCAAATCAATAACTCATATTATTTGAATAATATTATTAGATAGCATTATTGGGAATGTCTAAGGAAGTTCTGTATTGGAGGGGTTATTTAATTGCGCGCCAGTAAAGAAAAATCTTTATCGGAAGGCCCCCTCTTTTCTGGGAACAACCTGGTTATCAATATTGTAGTTCTGTAATATTATTTGGGAATAATTAATTATTAATTTATATGATAAAGAAATATTTATTTTTGTAGATATAAAAGAAGGAATTAGTGCTGAGATATTTTTATCAATATTTGTTATAAGTTTGGCGTATTATTTTGGACCCCCATTTACTCATTTTTCAATAATCGGTAGAAAGTTATTCAGTATATATATATATATATATATATATATTATATAAGATGGGGCCCATATATTGGATGGATTATGGGTGGGACCCACATGTGATGAAAATGGAAATGGGGGAAGGAAGAGTTTACGTGAATGGAGGGTAATATATATAAATATATATATTATAAGTTTTGTTTTATATATATAAATTTTATATATTTATTATATAAATTTTATATATATATATATATATATATATTAAGTTTTATTTTATTAGATTATAAATAGAATATATTTTATTTTATTTAAATTTTTTATTTTATTAGAATATTTTATTGCATAGTACTGCATAGTAAATCAAATTTTTTCAGAAATTCGGCAGAAGGCTTTGGCGCCCGTGAATGTACTGTGCAGTCCGTGATTTTATTTTCTAAATAGTATCCTTCCATTCTCCTATAAATAGGATGCTTAGTTTAGAATTGAAAATCACACCAGAATCAAAAAATTTCTCTCTCTATAATATCGAGCGTATTTTTTTGAGTATTTAGATATTTTGAGTGTTGTTATTCAGTGCAAGTTTCCTTCAGCATTATACCTGAAATTTCAGTCAGAAGTACTATTCTTTTGAGGTAAAGGATATTTTTTTTTCATAAGGGATGTTATTTTTTTTCGTAAATGATGTTATTGCTTTCAATATCATTTCATCGAAATATTAGTATAAATTTTATTATGAAATTTTTACTTGTCAAAGTTACTATTCACGTATACGACACTATTTACGTATACGACACTATTCACGAATACGGTACTATTCACGAAGTATGATTTTTTTTATGAAAATTTTTACTTTTCCCGTCAGGGTTACTATTCACGTATACGACATTATTCACGTATACTGTAACGATTGTGATTTTATATAATAATTTAAAATATTTATTGAGTTAAATAAATAAATTATGCGATTTATAGAGTGATTTAATTAAGTGTTATATTTTAATTAAATTTAATTTTATATTATAGTTCTAATTTAATTAAGATAATTGAATTAGATGAATTATGTGATGAAGTGTTACATGAATTATAATTAGCGAGTAATTATAATTATGTGACAAGTTTATGTGATTAATTGATGTTAGATTTTAATTGATTAAATTAGTTGATTAATATTTAATTGATTAAAATATGACATTAAGGTATGTGTTAAAATAATTTGTTAAAATTAAAAAAAAAAGGATTTTAAATCTATTTTCCAAACAAGGCCTTAGCTAATAAACTGTTTTTAAAAATAATTCTGTTTTGGCCAAACAAGCCTTGTGGATATTTAAATTCAAAATTTTTTTGTAACCTATGTATTAATTAGTAATTAGTATATGTAATTATATTAGGAGTTACATATTCTATAATTATATGTGTTATATGTATATTGTATATACACTAAGTCACGTTAGTTTAGAGTTAGTCAGTTAGAAAAACTAAGAAAAGAAAGAGAGAAAGAGCAGAGAAAATAACAGAGAAGAAGATAGAGAGAAGAGAAAGAGAAAGAAAAGATAAAGCTTGAGAAGCTTGAAGGGAATCACTATCATCTTCTTCTTCAATCATCTAAGCAAAAAGGGTATTATTTCAATTCCTTTATATTTCTATGTATTTTCTTTATAATATTCATGAATATGAGTTCTCTGTGTATATGATTTAGCATGAAAGTTATACAAATATGATGTACATATATAAATTATATTTATAATGGTTATTATATGAATTGTATGTCATGATCAAGGATTTTCATAAATTAAATTTTTGTCAGAACATGTTTTAATGGAGAAATTGATGTTCTTATAATTTTATATGTTATTGGCCAATTTTAGAGTAAAAGTTATGATTTGATTGTATGTTAATATGCCTATTTAGAATTGTTGTGATAATATCTTCAATTTCAAATATAATGCATGTTTTATAAGTTGAATTGGTAAGAAAATTTTATTACAGTAGATTATTTTTGAGAAAATATGAGTTTTCATGAAAATGGCCATAATGAATTTTCAAAACTTGTGATTATCATTGTTTAAATGATTTTGTGTTTTGAAAGCATGCTTTATATATGTGTAATAGCTTATATATATTTTTACAGAGTCTATAGTACTGTATTTTTGGCGTTGTTGGCTTGTTTGGGTTGTTCGGTTAAACAGAGAGCCGTGGCTGTCTGCGTCTGGCCGAGCTGCTGCGCCGGCGGCAAGGCCAGGAGCAGCGCAGCTGCGCCACTGGCCGATCCCAAATTCCTTCCCTGCGCAGCTGCACCGGTTTTAAGGTAGCTGGCTGCACAGTTGCGCCGGGCACAGTGCTTGGGCAATGAGTTTTGCTTACTTGTGCAGTTTTATTTGATAGCTTATGATAATTGGTTATGATAATGAGCATGAATTCAGTGGCTATGACATGTTGCTAGTATGAGTTGGACAATTTCATAATTAGAGAAAAGAATTTTGAAAACCTTAATTAAATTATAATTGTTTGATAGTAAAATGAGTTACTTAATTTGATTAATTATAATTAAGAGTAAGTGTTTAATTTAAAGTATAATTTTGTTAAATTATAATGAGTAGTAGTTGATTTATATTAATCAATTAGATGTTAATTTAAATTATAATTTATGTAATTATAATTTAATAAATGCATGATTATTATAAATTATAATTGATAAATACATGATTAATTATAAATTGTATAATTATAATGCATGATATAGTTTAATTAACTATTAATTATGAAATTTTGATAATTTAAGAGGTAATTATAATTGAGTAATTATAATTAGATTAAGTGTTTAAATTATAATTTAGCTAAAATACATAATTAATTTAATTATGTAAGTATGTGTGTGATGTAATTAATTATGTGATAGTTGATTATTTATTTAATTAGAGTGAGTTAACCATGAAGGTTAACCACTTATGTGAATTAGTTATGTGTTAACTAATTTAGATTTTTGTGACTTAATATATATGTGTAGGAAGTATTAAAGTACGTGAATTGTGTTAAGTAGCTTGCGCTTAAGGCAAGTCTTCTAAACCCTAAACTCGCTATTTCTACGCAAGTTCTTTGATGTTCATATTTTCATTGTTGAGAATGTCCTTTTCATTTCTGTACTGGACAATTATTTACTTAACCGAAGAGATCTTGACTTATTGTTCAAATAGGATCCAGTTAATTATTTTAAATGCGTTAAGTTTACTTCTAAAGCATACGTTAATTCATAATTCTTTTATTTATGAATTATTAAAAGTCGATTCAACTAATCCTTAGTTGATAAACGTGAATTCTAAATTACCATTGTAAGCTTATCCAAACCAAACTTTCTTTGGTACGGACTTGAATTCAAATTGCTGAGTTGAACAACCCTAATTATTAGGGGAGGTTAGTACGCATAGCGTTAAGATGTTTGTGCACAATACATGGTACAAAGGGCTGATCCCCCTAAGTACGAGTTGAGGTCCATAGTCTTATTGACTGTTAAAGGTTTAAATAGAAATATTTATAACCTAGGACAAGAAGAGTTCAAAGGTCTTATGACCCTCAGATAAATTCTATATTCGAATTTTGATATTAATAGAGAATTATTATTCAATTCTTTATTGTTGAAGCAAGCTAAGTTATTCAGATCTTTGTAAAGATCTTCTTTCATGTATTTATTATTGTTAAACTCCAGTGAGCTGTTGTTTGCTCACTCTTGCATTAAATAACAATTGCAGTTAAAGTTGATAACGTTGATGCCCCGTCTACGAGTAAAGGCAATGGAAAGATGAACAAGTGAAGATTTGTTTAATTATTTTGAAATGATTGTAATAATTTTAGGTCATGTTTTTATTCCGCACTTTATTGTTTATGTCAAGGTTAGAGTAACCCTGGGATTGAGTTTTGAGAAGGTTGTAACCCTTGTTTAAGGGAGATTTTATTATTTTGAATTAAGGTTGTAATTCATTTTGAGATATATTGGGTAAAGGTATGTTATAGATAGAAAGTGAACACCAAATCATGTGAAAACGAAGTATCCGGATTTGAGGGTGTCACATATACGGCACTATTCACGAAAAAATTAAATTTTTTTCTATTTGTTCAAGCTACTTGTTAAGGTTCCTATCTTTGATTGGATCCAAGTTTTGATCTTTATTCTTGAATTTTGCTCCACAAAGTATTATTATGGAATATTCTTGAACTTGGATAAACTAAATTACGAATCCCTAATCTTTGTCCTTTATCTCACTGGATTCGTTATTTATATTATTTTTCATCATCCTCAGTCCTAAATGGTGATATAACTGAATATCTTTGGCCTGTAGAGCAAAGATGAATGATTACCTGATGAATATCTTTGGCCCGTAGTGCAAAGATTGACAGGTGTTGAGATGAACATGACCATTGGAGATACAAATGAATATCTTTGGCCCGTAGTGCAAAGATAAATATTTGAGTCAAGATGTATATTGATTGATGTTACAGGGATAAAATATTGATGATGAACTTTTAAACCATAAAAGATAGTAGACTTCATTCTCTACTTAACTCTTCTAATGAATTGTTATTTTCGCTGCGAATATTGATCTAAAACTTGTTGTCCATAATATTTTATCTGAATTGTTGAAGACTAACGATAATTTATTTTCCATTATCTTAGTCATAATATTTTTTACTAGGCTAGTTGAGCTCACCCTTTTCATCTATTGTCCTCTTCAGAAAATGAGAATGTCACAAAAACTAGTCGGGGGACAGAGTGACGGTCCGAGTTAAAGCAGTAGTAGTCCTCACTATTTCTAATAAATAGTGTGATAATAATTGTAATGAGGACTTAGTTTGAATGTTAATATTTTCTACATATTTGTATTGACACTCACAGTTGTGTGGTCGTATTTTGCACGACCGTGTGATATAAAGTTTGTATTTGGATTCTGTACCATGTATTTGGCGACTCAGAATGGGTTGGGTTGACTGGACCTATTCTGGGACCGTCACAAGAAGGGTTGACCAATATCTATATAAGAAGAGTCTTATAATAGATATCAGTTGATGCAATTTCAATTGTTGGAGAGTACTCCTTTTCTATAGAGGATAGAAAACTAAGCCAACCTTCCTCCTTCTTGATAATTCATCTTCCTTGGTGGATCATCTCTAGAGGCCAAACACTTGGGTGGCTAACGTTGATCAAAGGAAGGAATCTAACCCAAAAATTCAAGGAGATCACGAAGAACAAGGAGTTGAACTCGTACCTGTGGAAGCTTTGTTCTACAAGGGTATGATTCCATAACTTCTTATTTATCGTTTTAAATTAATAATTAGCATAAAGGATGATCCGGGTGATGGTTTTGTAGAAAATTTTAAACTCTGATATACCATGCTTCCGCTAATTTTTGCAATTTGATTGCGTCACGATTTCGTACAAACCCAACAAGATCTGGGTGCAGAAGATGTGTTGCAGTGTTACGGTGACGGTGGGTGCGTTCGTGCGTGCTGCACTGCTGGCTCTATAGCTCAGAGTCAAAGATGCTTAGATGTGTTGTTTGTGAAAAGAGAAGAAAATGAGAAGATGAGTTGTTTATGCAAAAGATGAGAAGATGTGTTGTTTATGCATAGTGAAGTAAATGAAGTCTGTAGAATTAAAAGATAGAGAGAGAGAGTAAATAAAGTAAATGAGCTAATGAAGTATGTATAAAGTATGTCGGGGTTCTTTTCGATATTTCGGTAAAATCGAATTCAAAATTTTAAGTACCGCTACCGGTACCGAAAAGTATAAAAAATCAAAAAATCGGTACCGAAAAAAACCGATACCACCGGTACCGGTATCAACCGGTTCGATAAAAAATTGAAAAATCGATTTTTTTTAGCATCCCTACTGGGGGAGCTCTTGAACGATTCAAAGAAGATGTGCTTAATGGTGAATACTCTAGTATGATACTTGTGATGGGTATTCAAGTAAAAGGTGGAGATTGTTGGGATAGTTCATATGAATCTCATATCGAATAAATTCAAGAGTGTAGATGAATTAATAAGTATGGTGGAGTCTCAACTTAATAAGTTAACATTTTAGGTGAGGAGGTGGTCCAACATGCTTATTGGGCCAGTATGATGAGAATTGATGTGGGTTGTGGATCGTACAATAACACTACAAAACAAACCCTATCTAAAATAAGAATTATTAAAATAATAATATTCAAGTCAATCCGATATTCCCGAAGTCATGACGCCATTTTCGAACCCGAAGACCTCTCCTAAAGCCGAACGTTCCTGCATGAAATCTACTGTTCCGAAGAAAAGATGCACTTAACTCCCAACCCGGAAGTCAACCGAATTCAGCATTATTGCTTTCAGAAATTAGGCGCGATTCCCACTTGCAACCCCTGCCCGCTCACCAGCGAGAAGGCAGCCGCTCACTTAGCGGGGAGCGAGACCCTCCCTCGACTACTCTATTATAATGATCATTAGTCTGACTCGTAGATGTATAATAAGTTAATCATTACAAGTCTCATATCGGAATACAATAAAAAGACTAAGGACATATATATGCTCTAATAGTTAACTTTTTATATAGTTTAAATTATGGATTAGCTAGATTGAACTTATATGGGTCTGTTGCATTCTCAAAAACTGCTATCAAAGTCCATCTTGGTTGGCTAGACTATATGCTTTAATGGTACATAGAATTAATTGGTTAAAATTGGGAGTTAAGATCTGTTTTTTAAAATAAGCATATACGAATATGCTTTATTCCAAACACTGAAACACATAATTCTCTATTTTGTTAAAGCCAACTCAATAATATCAATGTAAAGTAGAATGGAGTTTTGGCCCCAACACTATAGGTTTCCCTAGTTACCTATACTTTCTTAAAATGAAGAAAATATTTCAAAATACCCTGATAAAATAGTTGATCCATTATCGATGGATGTTGAGCACTATTTTTAGCCTTTCGATATCCAAACACCTTCAATTTAATGGAATTATATACAGTGCGGTAATTCATATAAATTTGGAAAAGTAAAAATATTAAACAGAGTACGTACTTTGTGGATGATATTGTCATATTTAATATTCTATCCGTTCTTTAATATAAATCGTTTTAGAGTTGTGCACAAATATTAAAGAAATGATTGTAAAGCATTAAATATAATATCAATTATCTATATTACACTTGTATTAGAAAAAGAGAGTGTTATTTATTGGACAGATAATAATGAGAGAGACAAAGTTATATTTAATACTTGGGGTACTATTAGAAATTAAGCAATTACTACTTATTTAAAATTCTCAAACGACTTATATTAAGGAACAAAAATATTTTTTTAAAACGACTTATATTAAAAAATGAAAAGATTACCTAATTGTCAAATTACGCAATTCAAGACATTCATGTATATTTAGTTGTTTAAAGTAGACTCAACTTTTATACTTTGAATGATGGAATGTAATTAAATGATGGAGTAGTTTGAAGTTTGATAATTATAAAATTTGAAGGACGACGTAGGATATATACAAATTGCATCCCATATATGTCTCATGCATGTATGCATCCCTTTGAATTTTAAATATATCTCTCTTATATGCATGTAGAAAAATGATCAAAAATATTCTGATTCATGTTCTTGAAAGAAATATATAATATCTAGCTTCTTGATCATTTCAGTTTGCATGTTGTAGTATATATCTTCCTGAGATTATTATTGTTATTAATGGTGTATATAGTGAAGGAGAAGAAATTAAGGTATATATATATATATATATATATATATATATATATATATATATATATATATATATAATGAAAAAAGAGTCAACTGCATGTGCTGTTTGAGTGACGACCATATCCGAATAAATCTCCTCAACTTGATAGATAGACAGAGACTCCCTTATCCATCTATCTCCTCTTCTCTTGTGGGTCGGTGGCCTTTGCCATTTGCAAGGAATTAAGCTCCTCTCTCTCTCTCTCTCTCTCTCTCTCTCTCTCTCTCTCTCTCTCTCTCTCTCTCTCTCTCTCTCTCAGTCAAAAGAAACGAAAGAAATACTACTACATATAGGAAGAAGAAATAAAGAGAACATAAATATCCTTTGGGACACGTGGTAGGAGTGGATTGGGCACAAGTGCCACCTGCCTGCCAGTATGTGTTGGAGGGATTCGGATTAAAATTACTACATTTCAATTCATCATTTCGTCAACTTTATAAGAAATTGTTACACTTGTATAGAAAAATGTTAAATATTGATCATTTTTACATTATGTTTCTGACTTTTAAAATGGAATAGAAGGGGAAAACACTAAAATAAATAAATAAACAAAAAAAATTCAAGTAAATTCTCTTGTTTATGAATTTTTACAGAACAAAAATATAAAAGAAAATGATGAGAAAGTTTGTCACTTTTCTTCAAAAACTCGGTAACATTATAAAATAAAAGTTGATTTTTTTTTTTTCTATTCTATCTTAATTTTACCCGATAACAATATCAAAAATTACTTAAATTTTTTTTTATTCTTTTCTTTTCTTTTCTAACTAGTTTTTTCCTCGTTTTGTATTCGGTCAAAACACAAAATATAGTGTTAAGATGTGTTAAGATGCAATTATGAACATTATTCATATGAAATCTTACTACTTATTTAATTTATAAACACAATGTTTTGAACTTATCTGCAACCCACCAAAATTAGGATGGAGTGTCTATTGCCCTAAACATTGAAACAAACATACCCTGAGGACCGATGACCAACTTGAATGTAAATTCACCGAATCTGATCAGTTAAAAAGAGAGAATAGAGATTGAGAGAGGGGAGAGGGGAGAGGGGAGACGGGGGGGGGGGGGGGGGGGGGGGGCCGGTGGGGTAATAAAATGGTTATGGGGAGTTGAATGAGTGCACATGGGTGAGTGCCAACTTTTCTAGGACCTTTCTTTATAAATAGCAATAGCAGTTTCATTTCTTCACATACTGCAAACTTCACGGGCTCTTAATTTCTCTCTTCCTCTCTTCTCCCTCCCTCTCCCTCTCTGCAAATCTTATCTTCTTGTTTCTCATTTTGATTCTCTGTACGTGTCAGTGGTCGTTGAAAAGCCCTCTCTCTCTCTCTCTCTCTCTCTCTCTCTCTATATATATATATATATATATATATATATATATAAAGTCCAGAGGTAGTTTTGTTGGTTGGTTGACAAAGAAATTAACCAAATTATTATTAGCTTCTTATTATTATTAAGATTATATGGAGCACACAAAAAACCAAATGGGTGCTTCTTCTTCTTCTTCTTCTTCTTCTTCTTCTTCTTCTTCTTCTTCCTTTACGACGGATCTTTTTGGTCCCAAGGATTCTTCTCCATCTTCTTCCTCCACTGGACTCTTTGGCTCTGTTTTCGGGCCGACCTCCATGGTATAAATTTCTCTTCTTCTGCTTATTCTTTTTCCTATTTTTTAATGGTTATGCTTCTTCAACATGATATCTGATTCATACTTAGTAGGCCCAACGGCCTCAAGATTTGTCTACGTGTTTGGTTCAAATAACTCACATTTTGAGCCAGATGCTTCCACAAGATTTATGCAGTATAACTTGTCTACGTGTGCGGTTCAAATTAAACCACTTTTGTTTGTTGCTTCTTAACTATTATGTAGTATACCAGTCTAGCTTGTTCAGCAGCTTATAGCACAAGAATTAACATCTGTTGGGCAGTTTTATTCATGAGAAATTGAGTAGTAGCTTTCAAATGAGACGTTAATTGGTTTTGGTCGAGTTCTAAATTTTTCTTTTTGCTCTTCTTAATTGCTGATGATGATATTAGGGTCTAGGGAGGGAATTCTCTCAGTCTGGACCAGCAAGAAAGCAGGATTTTGGAAGTCAATATGGAAATGCCAAACAGGGAGCTCCAGGTGTGTGGAAATAATTTCTAACATCATTGATTATCAGAAAGTATTCAGGGTTTCTTTTTTTGAGTACCCCTTACTACTTTTGGTTTAAATGTAGATTATTACAAGACTCAAAGAAGCAATGGTGAAAGTGGTAGCAAGGACAGGAGCTCCACTTACCAAAATGAAACAGCAGAACCATGCTATTTCAGCTCATCAATCTACTACGGTGGTGCCCAAGAAGTTTATTCTCCAAATAGCCACACTAAAAACTCTCACCCTACAGTAGTAAGTATATATATATATATATACACCACCCTTGGCCTTTTCATCAACCAAACCGTATATTAATACAGTATGCATATGATCTTACACTCTTTTTTTACCCTTGATGATCAGTTCAAGAAAGATGGAGGAGGTGACGATTCTAATGGAAACCATTCCAATAGCGCTTCACGAGGAAATTGGTGGCAGGGTATGTTAATTTGGGATCTGCTTACCACTTACCATGAAGTGAACTTCATGATAGTAAGTTCAGCTGACACACAGACGGGAGGGTGATCTATTCTCGTGCGTGTCAGCACTGTATTGGGAATGAAATAAACTTACCATAAAGTTCACTCCATGCTAACCACTCCCGTTAATTTGTTGTGGAAGTACTTGCTGGTGAAGGGAAGGGTATTCATTTACTTGGGATAAAAGTTATTTTTGCAATACAAGTAACTGAACATTTTCATTTCTTCTTTTTGCAGGATCCCTATATTACTAGACCCTTGCCTTCATGAATATCCAAATTCCCACCCCAGAAATCAAGGTTTTTTACTTCTCAAGCACACTTATGTTTGCTTATAATCTCCAAAATCAGTTAACTAAGATGTAATTGTTAACAACTATGCATGCAGGTATGGTGATATTACGATCTACTACGTACTATTATGCAGCATGTCAGCCAATATAGAGGAGCCTTCTATTGCCAGGACTTGCATGCGGTTAAAGCTTTTTATCCTTTATTTTCTTCCCATCACCCTGTATTCTAGCCCTTTTTCTTAAATTATAGTCTGTGCCACTCAATCTCGGCAAGTCTTGTATATGAGATGATGATCTTGTTTAATGAGAATTACAACTTTGTTTCTCCTCCAGACCTTATAGCCTAGAGTCACAGAATCCTGAACACATTTTTTTCCCATTTGCTCCCTATAGTTTAGTGGTAAAAGTGTGATTCGTTCTAGTAACCCCTTAAATTGTTAAGGGGTCCTTCGGTTTGATTCATATTCCGATTTTATTTTATTTTTTAAAAAAAAAAGAAAAAAAAAGCTGTATTGGAGACAAATTTGCATAAAGTAGATTCTAACAGAAATTTCCAAGCAATTGTTACAATGGCCCCAATAACTGAATTGCCTGTTGCACCTTATTTGCACCGGGACATAACTTACAGCTTAAAACAAGTTACCAGTGTAGTGGTGTTAGCATATTCCAAATAAGTTTGATAGATTAGTTACAAAAGTAGGCACAATCCACAAGTTGCTCAAGGAGTAGTCATCATATTTAATACTCCATCCATTCCAAATTATCTAGACTTTTGACAATTTGTACACTTAATAAGAAAAAGCAATTATTATGCCAAATTTATCATTAAAAGTACAATTATATTATATCCATAATTATGCAATGTGGGGATTACACACTTATGAGGAGAGAAGAGTAAATGAATAGGGTAAACTTGTAATATAACCAATTTAATTGTCTAGAAAGAAAAAAAAAGCAAAGTGGAGTTTTTTTGGTACAACAAAACATCAGATAATTTGGGATGGAATGAGCAAGTTGTATGAACTGAAAAATACCCCCACAAGCAAATTTACTATATTGCATGATCTCTACAAAAAGTAATCTAAAAGAAAGATTCTACAAATTTAGAAGAATATAATCTTTGAATTTCTTGACATCCTATTTGAGTACATAAACTAGGATCCATAATATTGATCTAGAATATCAATATAATAAGACTGGGCTAAGATTCTGCTTATAGTCATGGTCATTAAAGGAGCAGCCAGTTAAAGGACTACTTTTGATGGGGTCATTTACCAGGAAAAAATATAAGCATTTGTTGCCAAGAGAACTTGAAGATTACAGGTTAAAAGATGGTAAAAGTCCTAAAGTTTACAGGTGAAATGATATTGGGGGATATGATATGGGCATAGGTTCTATCTAACTATCTAGTCCATCTTACTCTCAACACAAACTGAATTCACACCAAGAAGTCAAGAACTATGCATATATTAGAAATATAAAGGCAGCTGTAGTATTAAGACACAATTAATCACCAGTAATTTATTTATCAAATCACGAGTCTGGATATGACAGCAGAGTCATTAGCTAGCTATAGCTCCAATTACAAGACTCTTTACAACACTAGCACACCGACACATCTTACAGTAAAAAAAAGTCGCGCCATTCCAATATTATTAACGGCCTTAAATCTTTCAAGGCAACGTGTAAGCTGCAAAACAATCGAAAGGTTTAGGCTTAAGAATTGAGAAGCAGTGAAACTATTTAAGCACATTTTGTAAGGAAAAAAGGAAAGGTAACGAGTTTCGAGAAGTTACCTCCACACTTGTAACCAACTGGGCGATCAGCAAGGTTGCAGCGTTTAGGAATGGTTATAGCAACCTCTGGCTTGATTCCAGAGCTCTTGACAGTATTAGAAAGCATAACAGCACATAGGCAACGCGGGTTCTGTCCAATTTTCTTCACCTGAAGACAGCAACTGCTGGAAGGTACAGCATCTTGATCTTGTCCTGCAGATGCACAAGGAACCAATTTGAAAGCTTCCGCATCAGGAGTAGTACTTTTTCCACATTCGCCAGCTCCTTCTACTCCATTAAATCCAGCATTAATTCCCAAAACAACAAGAAATCCGAGAATGCAGATGTACTTCATTGGAACTTCCGTTTACTCGGTGCACTGGATGAACACTTCCAACTCCACGGGCTTTATATACTGAAAATTAAGGCAAACAATTGCTAACACAAAATCTTAGTGGAGGAAGCACCAGAAGAAATCTGCTTTTATATTGCAGCACTTACTCGAATGTATATGAACAAAAGGGATTATCTGACTAGTTTAAGCAATTTAAGAGTAGTGCTCAAAATCATTACATGATGATCTTTTCATCCTCAAATGAACCATTTTAAAAGTTTACAGAGCTATTACAATCTTCCTCTCTAGAACCTCAGCTCCCAGCAGCTCACCAACCCCACTGAGAATCAAATTTTAATGAGCCCATTTGAATTAAACAGAACCGCAGGGAACTGTTTCAAGTGTTATGCTAGCTGACCTGGTGACCAATAACATTGTCCAATAAACCTTTAATGGTGACGAATCATGACACCGTTAGGAGATACAGTGCTTCATATGATAGTGCATCGATGCCACTTAATTCTAGACACAAACAATAGAGGACTTGGTAGTTGGTGTGTACTCCCTCCATCCCACAAACATGCTACGCAACAGCCCTTGGGTAAAAATGTAAAAGAAAGTCAATAAAAGAGAACGAACTATCTCTTCCTAACTGAGGTAGTGTTATTTATCTCAGAAAAACAAATACTAGCTTAAAAATAATGCAAGCCAAGTATTAGACTGCATGCTGGTTGCCATTGACTAAAAATTTCAGATTAATGAAGCCATTCTACCATCTTCTTGCCTCCATCATCTTCCTCCAACATACACCCAACTACCCAAGTCAATGATTGATCATATCAATCGGCTAGATATGCTTTACTGTTTTCCTTTTTCATGCATCCTTAAGTTTTTCCACCATTTTAACAATTTACATTATTAAAATTAATTGTTTACCAATAATCTTCATATACTTCTGATGGTCTCTAGACTTTCTATTTACGGATGACCATGTGATGCATGTGCTGTTAATTTACATTGGATCTCAAGCAACACGAAATAAGAAATTTAACATATTGAGTGTAAATTACTCGTGATTAGGTTGCATGTTATTTACCAAGAAACAAGAAATAAGAAATTGTTTACCAAGTTGCATATTATTTAGTAGTACATATAGATTCCAAACCACTCATGATCAAGTGATCCTGATTTAAATTTTAAGGAATGTACCTCTCAACGAAAGGCTATAAAGAAAGTGCTGCCTCATTTTGCTCTCTTCATCTAAACGTATACACGCTTCTCTCCTAGTTTAAAATCTTTTGTTATGCAGTGGGAAGCTCTTTCAATAGGAAGCGAAAGAAAATAAGAAGGAAAATGGAAGTCCACAAAATTTTCATAGCCAACATCAAACCTTCTTCTCCAACCCCATATCACTTGAAACCTACAAGCTTTCAATTTTAGACCAACCTTTTTATCATTTTTATGTTCCATTAATTATATTTTTTTATCTACACAACCAGAATAGCAGCATCGCGGATGTTATTATTTTCGATAGATTAAAGCATCTAAGGCTGTCACTATCGGATACTCTAACTCGCTTTTACTCTTTTGAACTCCCTTCCATTTAATTTAATAATTTTATAATTAACGTGGGCAAACATAAACTATTAAAATTTAAGGATTAACTATAACCCATCAAAACTTCAGCGAGCAAGCATCGATTATGAAAAACTCATATCTTAACAATAATTTATCAAAACCTCTTTAATTAATTTAAAATCACATAAAAAATATAAAACGAAGGTATTTCAATAACGAAACATGAAGGCAAAATCAATTAAACATAAAAGCATAAATAATAGAAGAGATGGAGAATATTATTGTGAATAATTATTTAATTTCATCTTCATCTGTAAGGAATTGAGTTCTCAATTCAGTACCTAACTCAGTTACTATGCCAAAACAGGAGAAGAATTATATAAGAAAGAAGAACAGCAAGATCAGAAGGAAAGAATCTAGAGTTTCGAGAGAAATATTGAGAGGGAAAAGGAATCACAATTCATTTCATACCTCCAACTGATTACAGCCAGCTGTTTTATACACAGGAAATGAACACTACGATCAACAACCGACTCAATTATTACACAAAGACTATTATACCCTTAATGAGTATATTACACTACACAACACAATCACTGGACACTCGTAGTGTTATGGAAACCAGTGTTATGGGAACCCAATTCGTAGTGTTACTTAAGAATAGTAGAGTACCCAATTCGTAATGTTACTTAAGAATAGTAGATTATGTAACAGCACTTTCTTACAATCCCTTTCCCTAACAAATTCCTTGTCCTCAAGGAATAAAATGTGGAAACCGAGCATGAATATCAGACCAAAGCTCCCAAGTAGCTTCAGAAGGGAGAGTATTAGACCACTGAATCAAAACTTCAGCAACTGGTGCATTATTCTTCTTCACCAACCTTCGAGCAATGACTGCTATAGGCTCAATCACAAACTGCCCATGAGCATCCACTGAAGGCAAAACCTGTGAAACTGTTGCAGCTGTACCAATCTTCCTTTTGAGCAGTGAAACATGGAAAACAAGATGTATCTTGCATGTACTGGAAGAAGTAACTTGTAAGCAACAGGACCAATTCATTCAAGCACCTGAAATGGACCATAGTACTTAGAATCCAACTTAGAATATCTAGACTAATTCATAGAAAGTTGTTTGTATGGTCTAAGTCGTAAGTAGACCATATCTCCCACATTAAAACTTCTCTCCTTCCTATGTGCATCAGCATAAGTCTTAATTCTGTTCTGAGCTTGGACCAAATTATGTTTCAACAACTGTAACAATTGATTTCTAGCAACACTAAACTGTTTAGCAGTAGGATCAGAAATTTGGCCAAACTGGTGGAAAGATAGATGAGGAGCTGTATAACCATATAAGGCCTGAAATGGGGTTACCTGTGCACCACTATGATAGTGAGTATTGTACCACCATTCAGCTAGAGATAACCATTCACTCCAAGACTTTGGTCGTTGACTGCACATGCACCTCAGATAAGCTTCTAAACATTGATTTAATCTCTCAGATTGACCATCACTCTGAGGGTGATAAGCAGTACTAAGCTTTAAGTGAGTTCCCAACGACTTGAACAAAGACTGCCAGAAATGCCCAATAAAAATCCTATCTCTATCTGAAACTATAGATGTAGGCAACCCATGTAATTTATGTACATGAGTCATAAACGCATCAGCTACATCTACCGCAGAATAAGGATGCTTCAGTCCCAAGAAATGAGCATACTTAGTAAGTCTATCAATCACCACTAAAATTGAATCATAACCATTTGAAGTAGGAAGTCCCTCAATAAAATTCATGGCAATGTCCTTCCAAGGTGTATCAGGGACAGGTAAAGGCTGCAGCAAACCAGGTGTGGCATTAGTCTCATGTTTGTTTAGCTGACAAACTTCACATTCTCTCACAATAGAGATAACATCAGTCCTTAGAGTAGGCCAGTAAAAATACTGAGATATCCTTTCAAAGGTTCTTCTCCTTCCAGAATGACCTCCCACAGGAGAACTATGGAATTCCTGTAAAAGCTTCATCTTAAGTGCAGCAGAATTTCCTACTACCAATTTTCCTTTATACCTCAATCTGCTATTAAGGAAAGAATAATCAAAAACTGAGTTAGAATCTAAAACTAACTGAGAAATAATTTGTTGTAATTCTGCATCCTCAGCCCATGTTGCAGCCAATTCCTGAATCCATTGGGGAGTGACTGTAGAAAGAGCTAAACAATGTGAGCTCTCCAGTTTCAAATCAGAAATAGAACCCTGATGCAATCTAGATAAGCCATCTGCAACTATATTTTCCTTTCTCTTCTTATAACAGATTTCATAATCCATTCCCATCAACTTAGTAATCCACTTTTGTTGATTAACAGTAATAATTTTCTGATCCAGTAAATACTTTAAACTCTGATGGTCAATTCGAATAATGAACTTATTTCCCAACAAATAATGCCTCCACCTTTGCACCGAATACACCACAGCCATCAATTCTTTTTCATTAGTAGATAGTCCCAAATGCCTTAGAGCAATAGCTTTACTAAGATAAGCTATAGGCCTCTCATTCTGCATCAGCACAGCCCCAATACCTGTCCCACAAGCATTAGTTTCCAATACAAAAGGAAGGGAAAAATCAGGCATTGCTAAAGTAGGAGCAGCAACCATAGCTTGCTTCAGCTGAAGAAAAGCTGCTTCAGATTCAAAGGTCCAAACAAACTGATTTTTCTTAAGCATATCAGTGAGAAGTTTGCTTATCAATCCATATTGCCTGATGAACTTCCTATAATATCCGGTCAAGCCTAAAAACCCCCTCAACCCCTTGATACTAATAGGTTTAGGCCATTGAAGCATGCAATCTATCTTCTCAGGATCTATAGAAACACCTTCAGGAGTGATAACATGTCCAAGGTATTGAACCCTTTGAGTGGCAAAAACACACTTAGACATTTTTGCATACAACTCATGTTGCCTTAATAACCCCAAAGTCACTGCTATGTGCTATAAATGAATTTCATAAGTAGGACTGTAGACCAAAATGTCATAAAAAATACTAAAATGAACTTTCTCAAATAAGGAGCAAACACAGTGTTCATGAGGCTTTGGAAAGTAGATGGGGCATTTGTTAATCCAAAAGGCATTACTTTAAATTCATAGTGGCCAGTATGGGTTCTAAAAGCAGTCTTTTGTATATCAAGAGAGTGAACCCTTATCTGATGATATCCAGATCTTAAGTCAAGTTTAGAATACCACTTAGCAGCATTGAGTTCATCCAACAATTCATCTATGACAGGAATGGGAAATTTGTCCTTGATGGTCACATCATTTAAAGCCCTATAATCAATACACATTCTCCATATGTTATCATGCTTCTTCACCAACAACACTAGAAAAGTAAATGGGCTATTACTGTTTTGAATTACCCCAGATTGAAGTAAATCAGTAACAATCTTCTCTATCTCTGCTTTCTGAACATATAGATATCTATAAGGCCTCAAGTTAATAGGCTGACTTCCTTCTTTTAAATTGATATGGTGATCATGTTCCCTTTCAGGAGGTAATCCTTTTGGTTCTGAAAAAACATCAGAAAAAGACTCCAACAATTTCAGAAGCTTAGGACACTCAAAATTCTGGAAGCTGCAATCCTTGCACTCTGAAATCCCATACAAATACCCAAAAAAATCCATGTGTTGAATTCTGTAAAGTCTTGGTAAATTCTCCTGAATCCATAACTTGGACCCTAGGAGTAACATCCATACTTTCTCCTTGCACTGTCACTGATTTTCCTTCTTGATTAAACTGAATTTGCAACTTATTAAAGTCAAAAGTTACTGGACGTACAGTTTTTAACCACTGTACCCCAAGTACTGCATCCACCCCACCTAATGGTAAAATCCTCATTTCGGTGTTATATTCCCTCCCTTGTATCTGCCACTTAAAGTCAGGACATACTTGATTGCTCTGAAGTTTAAACCCATCAGCTACAGAAACAGCCATTGCTTTAGCAGTATTTACAGTTCTGACCTTGAGTCTTTTTGTTGCTTGAGGATCTAAGAAATTTCCAGTACTTCCACTATCAATCAAAATACTAACTGGTTTTTGATTCACTAAACCTAGTACCATAACAGTTCTATCAATATTATGTCCTGATAAAGCATGTAAGGTTATTTGCACATTATTGACTTGATCTTCTTGGACCAGTTGGTACAATTCTCTTTTCCCAAGTGGTTCTGGTTCATACACAATCTGTTCCTCTTGGTCCACACCAGTTTCCTCTTCCTCAGAAGGCACCATTATAAACAAATGTGGTTGTTTACACACATGACCCCACACATAAGGTTCATCACAAGAAAAACATAATCCTTTCTTCCTCTTCTCCATGATTTGTTCCCTAGTTAAGTTCTTAATAGGTAGGAATTTTTTTGTTTCAGGCACATGTACTGCTGCCTTATTCTCTACCACATGAGCACCACTATTTCCTCCCATAATATAAATCCCTCTCTGCATTCCCAAAGCTGCATAACTGCTCTTATTAATCAAATTTCCAGAATTTCCAGCAGTAGTTTTAAAAGCAGATTTACTCCTTTTAATCCATGTTTCTAATTTAGCTTTTTCCACTCTTGCCAATCAAATTGCTTCTTTAAGAGTCTTAAACCCCAATTCTTGTATTCCCAACTGAATCTCCTCTCTCAGACCACCAACAAAACAATCAATAAAGAATTCCTCATTTAGTTGTGGATTTTTAATCACAGCCCAGCCTTTAAGCTCTTCAAACTTTCCCCTGTACTCATCAACAGTACTAGTTTGCTGCAATTTCTTAAGCTCAGCTACAGAATTGATTTTAGCTTCTGGACTAAATCGAGCCAATAACTCCTCAGTTAGGTCATTCCAGGTCAAGTTAACTATGCCTTCTACAAAACTTGAATTCCAAATCTCAGCTTCTCCTTCAAGATGCATAGTAGCCAGATATAATTTCTGATTCTCAGCAACATTATGATGTGAAAACAATTTATTACACTTCCTTATCCATGACCTAGGATCATTTCCATGAAATTTAAGGAATTCAAATTTAATTGTTCTGAAAATTCCCTCATCATTAGTAACCGGAAAAGTTCCTCCTTCATAAGCACCTAGGATGGATCCAAACATGTTCGTATCAGAGGATGAAGATTTACTACCTGAAGATTGTCCATCCTTACCAGAAGAAGAAGTCGATCCTTGTTTCTGGCCCTGAGATGACATTATTGCCTCAAAACCTTTTAGCATCTGTTCCAGTTTCTCATCAAATCCTTTCTTCAGTAGCTCCATTGATGAATGCAGCTGGCTTTGCAATTCCTGCAAATTAGTCTCGAGGTTAGTCAATCTCTGATTGTTCGTTGCCATCACCACAGAATTGTCACGGCTCTGATACCAATTGTAAGGAACTGAGTTCTCAATTCAGTACCTAACTCAGTTACTATGCCAAAATAGGAGAAGAATTATATAAGAAAGAAGAACAGTAAGATCAGAAGGAAAGAATCTAGAGTTTCGAGAGAAATATTGAGAGGGAAAAGGAATCACAATTCATTTCATACCTCCAACTGATTACAGCCAGCTGTTTTATACACAGGAAATGAACACTACGATCAACAACCGACTCAATTATTACACAAAGACTATTATACCCTTAATGAGTATATTACACTACACAACACAATCACTGGACACTCGTAGTGTTATGGGAACCCAATTCGTAGTGTTACTTAAGAATATCTGAGTACCCAATTCGTAGTGTTACTTAAGAATAGTAGATTATGTAACAGCACTTCCTTACATCATCTTAGATTAAAGAAATTAGTTAGACATTAAAAATAAATAAATTAACTAAGATAAAGAAAAAGAAGTAGAAGATTAAAAATAAAATAAAAAAACTCTCTTTTATTAACGATCACCCAACAAGCGTACAATGAATAAATAATTTATTCCTACTCCTACTCCTAATCTAAACTAATACATAAAAAATAACTAATATCTAATTTCTCTAAATCTCTCTTCGTAATCGAGTAAGGATTTAATTATTTTCCATGTAGAATTCAACTTTCTAGTGACAATCAACTTCTTAAAGAGATCTTCTAGATAGACCTTCCTTTTTTCATTAGATTTGACTTACACACCAAGATTATTCCACCTCCCTCTTTTTCTTGTAGGATTCTTCTTGTTGAATATGAGCATTAAGTATTGTTTGATCACCAAGATTTTGACTTTATTGCCACAAAATATTAAATCCTATAAAATAAAATAAAACATATTAATTAAATAAACTAATATAATTAAAAGGACAGAATTAGGGATAATAAAATTTATGAATTATGTGTCTATCCACTGTCCATAATCCTTGCCATTTTTTTTAATATATTTGTATTGTATATTAACAATTTAATACAGAATTCAGAATATATAGATTCTAGGACATTTTCCTTTAACAAAACAGATACCACATAAATAATACATATATCAGAAAAAAGAAAAAAGAAAAAAAATGTAAAAATAACTCTAGTATTCAAACCATAGTTATCAGAAAAAAATAGTGAATTACATCTAGGTGCAAGTAACAAACATTTCAAAACAGGGTACACTTTCTTTGGTTCTAAAATATCAAATCGTTTCAAAACTTTTTTCCTCCTATTTTTTACTTGAATTTCTATTGCACAAGCATAATTGCAACTTTACTTTTATGATTTACAAATGAGGAACATCCTCTTATATCCCCTTAGGCCATACAATAATGGCTAATATCAAATCTAATTGAAGGTTATGATACACTATCTAAACTCATGAATCATCCTTTAAAATATAATCTAGTATATTTACAAGTATAGTAATTACATAGTAAATCTAGAACTCTATTAGAAATCATAATATGTGAGAGTAGATTTTGGGGAATGCCACATAAGGTAGCCAATTGAGTACCTTGTGCGTGTCAAGTAAGCAGTAAAATGGCATAATCTCAGTGAAATTTGTGTTTGTTCCAACACTACATTTAAAACCAATTTTAACTATATCTCGACTAGTTTGAATTATATTCTTTTACAAAGTTATATCAGCCAATGTTCTAAAAGGCGCTAGGCAGGAAGCGGGAGGGGCCTAGCGCCTAAGGGGCCTAGGCGGAATTTTTTATTTTAAGCTAATTTTAATATTTTATCTTACATTTATCCAAACAAAACAATAATATAAAGTAATCTATAATAAAGATAATAAAGTCATTTGCTTAAAGTTCAAACACATATCTACATTGCCAATGTCAAAATTCAAACACAAACATACAATTGTTCAAAGTTCAAACATATCTTTAACGTATTAGTTTTATTCATAAACAATATTGCTATTAAATAATAAAATTTAAAATTTTAAGAATTTAATTCAATATTAAAACTTAAGAAACTAAACATAAATTTAAGAATTATATTGAATTAAACTAAATATTACAAATGTATCATCATTTATATAATTTGAAGTTGATACAAGTTCAAAAAATTACAACTATAATAAAATTATCCATTTTGACTTTATTTTGTTTACTTCTTGTTGTGATTTGATATGCTACAAACTGCATTATGAATATGGTAAATCATTAGAAAAATAAATATATTAAGATTTGATTTGGATAGTTATTAAAAAAAAAATCTCTCCGCCTAAGCCCCGCCTAATTTCCTAGAGGGATTTTTTTGCAGCCTTGGGCCTAGGTGAGGTGTCAGGGGAGGCCTAGCGCCTAGGCGGGGCCTAAGCGGGGATTTTTAGAACACTGATATCAGCGTCCCACGTTACACATAAATTCCCCTGACGTTTACCACGATGTCCCACTTACACTCTAAACTAATTTTTTTGCCAAAAGTACACTTAACGTTACAAAACGTAGCACAAATATACCCTTTCTGTTAAAAAATACCAACTAGACAAACAGTTGTTAATTTATTTTTGATCTGGCTGACACGTTGGCGTGTCAAAAATAAAAATTAATAATTCCTCACTTAGACCACCTATGAAAACCCTCTTTCAAACCCCAAATTACTTAAAAATCATAGATCCGCCGCACACGGCGGTCGTTCTGGCCTCAACAATGTCGGAACCAAAGCCATTACCACCACCTCCGCGCCCACACTAGGCGGCAGTTCTGACCTCATCCATGTCCGAACCAAATTTGGCACTGCCAACGCCACCGCTCCTCTCCAAACAACGGTTGTGGTCGCCAGACTCGCATCGCGATGAGGATTGGTTGAAGCTGAAGCATAATCGGCTCTGGCAACGCCACCGGAGCAACAGCGTAACAGACGATGATTTGACTGAATTGAAAACTTGTTTTGAATTAGGATTTAGATTTGAATTTTATTGATGTAGATCCGAAAGTGACAAATATTTTTCCTGCTTTGGAGATTTACTATGTTGTTAATAGATTATTCAGGTCTTCATCATCGTCGTCAATGGCGAAATCTAACTCCGATCAATTGATCAGAATTTCAGGCAGTGTAATTGATCCAGGTATAATATTTATAAATAATTCTGTGATGTCTGATTTTGAGTTTTTTAATTATTATTCAGCTTTTATTAATTATTTCTAATTAATTATTGATGATGATGAAGATGCTGGACTGGAGGAGGTGAACGAGAGATTAAGGTAATGGGAAAAAGTGATTGATTGTTCAGTTCAGCAATTTCAACTAAACCCCAAATGAAGAATTCAACAAATGAGGGATGTTGAGGATTTTTTGATGCAATTGGTGATTTTGGAGCGGAGCTTCGAAGCTCGAGCCAAGGTCAACCCAATTCCCTTTGCATTCATTTTGAAATTGTGAAATAGAGTTTGCCAACTTTAGTCATGCAGAGTATTTCCACAATCGGTGCTTGTGAGGCGCTCCGTTACTGTCAAAATGAATGGAACAGAGGAAGAAGAAAAGAGAAAAAAGAGGGAGAAGAAATTAAGAGAGGGAGAAAAGGGAGACATGGTTGTGTGGGTTTTTTCACAAATGGGTTTGCTTCGATTTTAAGGTTTTTTTTATTAATTCATGCTCTTTGTTCTTTGAATATCAATTAGTTAGTGTTTTTCCTTTTGTTTTTCTTTTGATTGGGTTTGGTTTTGATTTTCTTTTGTAATGTTCTTGGTTGTAGATTTTGTTTTTGATTTAAATTATAAAATATGTTATTACGTTTTTGCCCTTTTAAAAAGCCATTTGGTTATTTGGCTTGAGTCTAGATGTCAGCTTCGTCGGCAAAAAAATGTACAGGTGTAAACGGAGTTAGCCTAGGTGGCATTACTGTTAGGGGCAGGGGCACAACTGAGCTTAAATTTGTAACGTTAGAGGTACTTTTGGAAGAAAAAAAAATTAGTTTAAGGTGTAAGTGGGACATCGTGGTAAACGTCAGGGGCAGTTTTGGACCTTTGCCCAAATTTATTCATATCATCTTTCAAAGAAACTTATTCCTACTGTACTTTATACCAGGAAAAATGACATTTCTCATTTTCGATTTTGTTCCATGTACCAAATAGAACCACCATCTAGGTAACATTGATTCAAACACAACTAAACACCAATAAATTATTTATGGATCATTAACATGGATATGACAGCAAAGTCATTAGCTAGATGAGCCCCTCCTATCAAGGATGTGGAGGATAGAGTTTCCCATCAAGTCCTCCCGCAAGTCCAACAATGCTAGTTCTTAACAATGAGTTTTGGAGTAGCAAATTAAGAAAGCTATATTTTCATGCAGAAGAAAAGAGATGTAATGATGATCCTACAAAGACTGCAATGTTATTAGTACCCAATTGTCTGTCACCCCTTCCTTTTCATGGCAAATAAAAATCATCTGCCCATCCCTTCCTGAAGGCCCGCAACAATTCGAAATTTGTTCATTTATCTTTCTTAAAACTAAAACAAATGATGCATAATGAACAAAGAAATCATTCTCAGCATGTATCACTAAATCATAGCCAAAACTTTGCAAGTACAACAATAATTGGAATTATGGTCAATTTGTCAGTAAACTCCAATGTCTTTGCTTCAATAAATTCATCATTGGAGAAAATAATCCATAAGAAAAAAACAAGTTTCCCATATCTGATCATAGATTAAAAAAGAAGAAAAATTCTCATTTCATCATTATAATTTATAATTATACAAGCATACACAATATTTTTAACCAGTAAAAGCATACAAAACAAAACAGGCATAAATAAAAAGTGCAGAAGGAACCAAAATCAGAAGCGGCACAACCGCACCATAAGTGTGCGAGCTCCCGCAAGCCAGCGTCCCAAGCTTGATCTGAGCTACATTCACCAGCGCCATCATCAAAAACCCGCACCCGCAAAGCGAACCCACGGCCGAAACCAAATAACCGACCCGGAGCAGGCTCTTGTTGATATGGGCCAGGTCAAAGGTGAAAACGTGCCGGTGGGATTCAGACGAGTTCTTTGCGATGCGTATGGCCTGCTTGAGTCCCAAAGCGATGAGGCTGGAGAAGAGGAAGGAGCTGAAGGAGTACACGTGGAAGGCGATGAGGTTCTCGCCGATATCGGGGCCGGCGACGCATTCCGGGTCTTCGATTAGGCTGTTGTTCGGGTCGTTCGGGTTCCAAGCTAGGCCGATGAAGACGGCTAATGTGAACAGGGAGTTGACGTTTACGATTCCGTCAAGCGCCGTTATGTGGATGGTGGTTCCGAATTTGGCGAGGCGGCGTTCGTCCATTTTTTCCGGCCGATAAGAGAGAATTTATCTGAAGGGGGTTTTAGGCCGGAGAATCTGATCCGTCAAAAGCGTGTCGTGTCTGTATTTGATGATGGGCGTTAAAGTTGTTAAACTATAAACCTTTTCTGTTCTTTCTTTTGGTAGAGAAGAGCTAAAGTTGATGACGTGGAAAGAAAGGAATAATAGAGTTACGGACAGCATTTTCATTTAAATACGATCAAATTTGTCAATTTAAAATATTTTTTAAAAAATAATATGTTTCATCAAAATTGTAAAAAGAATAAAATTTAAAATTAGTTGTAAAATAAAAATAATATGTAATAGATAAAGTCATATTAATTAAAATTCGTTTCAACACAAAAATATTAATACTTCATTTGTTTTAAAATATAAGATCATTATCGATTTTTTGAAATAAACTTAAAGACATTTTTAAACTCAAAATAACACGAGTTTTTTAAAATTTTAATCAAATATATTGATAAATATTGTTAACTATGTACTACTTAATGTAAAATTTATTGTTTAATAATTTTTATTAAATTGCCTTAATTTTAAGTTTAAAAATATCTTAAATTGACTTTTTATAATTAATAATGATTTTATAATTTAGAATGGAAGGAGTGCTATATTTTAAAATGAGACGAGTATTATACAATAATTAGCTTATGTTTCACCCATATAACACCATGTACAATTTCTCAAAAACTTTTGGCAAAATTAATGATTTAGTCATTGTAGTTGGCAAGTTTTACTTAAAACGTCACTGAACTTTTAATTTTTTAAATTACTCAATTAAATTAATTATTATTTTGCAATTGGGTCATTCTGTTATGGTTGGCTGACCGACGTTAAATTCTTTTGGCTTTTTTTCTTACGTAGACGTGCAAAAGAAAAGAAAAAATAAAAGAAATGACATGGCCCAATCTAGCTAGTTTAATCAACAAAATCATCCTGCATGTACCAAAAAAATAAATTTATGCTACATTTGGATCGAATAAATAAAATTGGTAAAAGAATATAATGGAGAGTGGAATATAATTGGTGTCAATATTCTAACTTTGCTCTATAAGTATGGACATAAAATAAAGAGATCATAATAAAAAGAAAAATATGTACTCTTACATTTATTTATTTATTTTTTAATGAAACCACAAGGAGTATGATTTTAATACCCAACAATAATAAGTTTTCAAATGGCTTTGTGGTCCAACTAACTACTACAGGGAACCAACCAGAGCTACTGGCCCAACAGCAACTATGATGAAAAACATAAAAATAAAACGTGTAAAAAGAGCGCCGTTGCCGGGGATCGAACCCGGGTCACCCGCGTGACAGGCGGGAATACTCACCACTATACTACAACGACCCGATGGAGGAGATGGCAGGAATGCCATTACTATACAAGAATTCACATAAGCATTCAAATGAGTAAAGGTCTTGGAATGCCCATGCCTATGATTTGAGCTTAATATTGCTGTATTTATCTGCCATATAATTGCAGCTCATACTTCAGTCTTATTAATAGGCTGTGACTAGAAGAAACCAAAATTGCAGCAGACTCACTTTAGAAACCAAATCAAGCAGATATCAAGAATCATACTCCCTCAGAACAAGAGAAGGGGCCTACTCTTTTCGAAATTTTCATAAAATGGTACTCTTTCTCCCGGACCACAGCACCTGATTTTTCAGTCAATTAGCAAAATGTTTACCCTGCAAGCACTTGAACAATTTAAATATACTTCCTTCTGAATTGAGATCAGTTGAAAACATGCATCTGGGAATTAATATATAACTAATACATTAATGCCTGAATAATAAATAAAATCACACAACCTACTGTAACTTTCTTCACATCTTCTATCATCTATGTTCTTTCCTATTCCTAATTAAAGCAACACAAATCTCAATTCTTAACGATCCATTAGCCGTAACCTACTTCCTTTTTGATGAGCTGACAACTCCTTCTGACGCTCTGGACCTTCCTTGTGAGCTCCTGATGTTGGAGCTTCAACACTTTTCCTTGCAATAGAATCAGGTCTTTCTAGTTGATTACCACGGTTATTCTCTTTCGCCTCGCCACCAAGATAATTAGTCAAGACTCTTTTCACTCCAAAGCCACGGCGAGGAGGCTTGTTGTTGTTGCCACCAAGGAATGGAGTTCTCTCCCCCTTTGCAGGACTATTTACCACCTGTGCTGGTGAAAACTTTGGCGTGCCAAAAGCTGATTTGTAAGGAGTGCCGGAGGCAGGCACTGAATATGGAATTGTAACCCTTTTGTGAGAAATTACACTGATGGTAGGAATTGAAGGGAGCTTATCTGAATGCCTAGTTAAATCATCCACATATAGTAAATCATCAATGCGTGCCACAATATTGAACGCCAGGCTCTCCAAGACTCTTGAGTAACTCTCCAAAATGGATTTTCCTACATCCTGAATAAGTTGGACAAAAATTAACAAAGTTTATAAGTTAAGGAAATTTTAAAGAACAGATTTTGGGTATATGTGAACCTTGTTGCATTGGATCTTGCTGGTGTCTAGTGTAGTTTGGGTTAGACCAGGGAACCGCTGTTTCAAGCAAAGTAAGAGGCTTTCAGCTCTTTCAGCAAGCAATTCTCTCTTGTCTCCATCAACCATTAGATCTCTAACCATCTCCCAAGATGATTTGGCAGCAGAACGGTTTGCACTAGTAATGGGTTTGGAGTGGAGTCTTCTACGCCATATGTATATTGATGTCTCCACGCGATTTGCAATCTCTAAGGCAGTATGTTCACTAGACAGCTCGAGGCAATCAAGCAAGCAATCAGCAGAAAACTGCTCTGAAGTGATATAACGATAGGTGACATCCCCTAGACAGGCTTTCCCGTTCTACATTCAACAGGAGCAATTCATTGTCGGATCTTGTTTGCAAAGTTTCATATTGCAGGATTTATGAGAATGACAGGAACATGTTTAGAAGATGTCAAATAGAGTGCATGCTGACTAGAATAAACATTTGCTGCCTATTTGGAGTGAATATTTGTTGCAATGGTGATAACAACCTTAGTTATCACCATGTGTCCATCTCTGTCATCACATGACTTTTCTTCTGTATCATCGCATGATTTTGAGAGAGAGACACTGTGAAAACTGAGGACATTATAACCATTGTATTTAATATTTACTTGCCTATTTGGAATAAATTAGCGTTGTTTCAGAATCTTCCCCGGGACTCGATAATTCAATTAGAATGCAAGATGTCAGCTATAAATGCATTTGAATAAGCATCAACGAGGGTGGTGAATTAATGATGCAACGACAAAGTTGAAGATTTTTGTTGCAACTTTATCTGATGGTGCAAAATTAAAAAGTTGTCCCTGTCAGAATTCCAAACCTTTGGAAGAGTTTCCAAGTATGATTCAGGAACTTCCATCTCAGCTAAGGCAATGCTATTGATAGACATGGCAGCTTTCAATATTTGATTTGCACATTCACGCTTGTGGTGCAACTGCCTCCTTGTATCTTCAAGGAGACCTCCTGAGGGGACACGAGGCACGGGAAGCCACCATTTCTCCTCTTGGCGCTGCATAGTTTTACGGAAGGAGGCTGACCCACCAGCATCAGATGTTATGATCCCTTGATCAATGTACCAAAACTCTGTGCTGCTGAAACTATCTAAGATTTCCTGTGATGGCAGAAAAGGGACAAATACTATTAAAAAACCCTTGGTAGTTGAGAAACCATAAACAAAAGAGGTAGTATGTTCCTTACAAGAAGCATGTTGTCTAGCTTACGAAGAGCTGGGAGATTGATGAAAAGATCTGCCCGCGGTCTGCAAGTCATTACCTGCACAGCACAATTGCAGGAAGGGAAAAAAAACTGAAACATGTACAATAGTGCAACAATTAAGTTAATTATGACAAACACTTTTTTTTCATTACTTTTAATTTGATCTTGCACGTGGTTACCTCAGTAGTCAAACTAGTGACTTGATTCACCAAATATAAGGATTAGCCAAAATGTAATAATGTAAGAAAAAAGACGCCATATTACTTCAGAATGGAATGGAAAATTTAAGACTCAATTTGGCCTGATAAAACAAAATTTGAATGTACAAGGTAACATCAAACGATTCTAGGTTTGAGGCTCTAGCTACTTCAAATATATCGTCTTAGAGAATGTAACTCCTGAATATGAAGTAAATATATCATAGAATACTTGATTCCAATCTTTGGTTAGATCCGGAGTTTTGAGTATATCACGTACCTCAAGCTTACTTCCATCCGGAAATGTTTGCCAGGAAGGTATTAATTCGAGGATGTGATCGCTAACACAAAGAAGGCATTCCATCTCTCTTTGCCACATTGATTTCTTCTCAGAAGGCAGTGGTTCCAACCTCCACAGTTGGCCGAATGCTGTAGCTAAGTGAGGGCACCAAATAATTCCAACAGTTACAAAAGAGGGCCAAACTAAAAAATTTACATAACAGGGTATTTTGTCACACCACAATGTAAAGCAATCTCAACAATGTTTATATAGAGAGAAAGAGAGAGCAAGTACCACAAAGATTAGTGATGGCATTTGAAATTGCCAATGCTGTGCAAACCCCTTTACCACTTCCAGACATGTCTTCACCCAGCAACAATTTTGCAAACCTTTCTTTCATCATCACCATTTCTAAATTCAATGAACAGGAAAAAAGTAGGGTAAAAAGGGAGTCCGAAAAAGTACAGAACTGTAAAGTGCCTAATTCAACTACCAGATTCAAATTTTGAATTACATTCATAAACACACACATTATACAACAGTCACAGAGCAGTTTCTGTATGGACTGGAAAGAAAGTCTGAAAGGAAATGAAGATAAACAAAATTCTCAATTTACCAAAATCAGAAGTTGGGTACCAAAAAAGGAGAAACCACATGCACTACACTAATCTATGTACATCCATTTAACTTAACCGATTTAAATAATTCATTGGGAATTGAAAAAAAATGTAAGTACTCCATTAATCAAATTTCAATTTTATTTTCTTGGCAGAAAAATGGAGGTTTAAAACTCAAAAACACCACCACTTACCTGAAATTTGAGAACCCATATTTTGTTTCTTCAAATTGGAATCACCCAAATGGGTTTTGTTTTCATCGCCAGAAACATCAGAAATCGAGCATTTTGGCAGCTGAGCCTTCCGAATAGGCCAACCCAATGGAGCCGGCGAAGAACATTTTTTAGCCTTGGTCACATCTGACGAACCCTCGGAGCTCGATCTGCTTGAACCTGTACTGCTTTCTCTGTACTCCGACACTGAATCACCAGCATCAGATGACTCAAACCCAGATTGGGTCTTACTTTTATCAGCTAAATTGTCCATCTCAAATATGAAAATCACAAATTTCGAAAACCCAAACGAAAATGGGGGGTTAAAATTAGGCTCCTAGCTATGGTACACTAAAGGTTGAACTAGTTTGATTCTTTGTTTTCCTCTGATTTTGGGTTGGGAAGAAGGTATATCATCTTCAATGAAGATTCAAGCTGAAATATTTCGTGGATTTGGGCATGAATTAATTGGGGTTTATGGGAGAATGGAGATGATGATTGCTACAGAATTTGGCCAACTGTTTGTCTGTTTCTGAGACTGAGAGAAATGACTGGTCACACCTGATTTTTTTCTCTTTATTCTCTTTCCTCTCTGAAATTTTGATTTCTAGTTTAAAGAGAAGTTCCAATGGCCCGATTCCAACGTCTCTCTCTTGTTTGTAAAGTCCTTTCAAAAAAAATATAGTATAAAAATAAGGATCATAGCCGTAGGGGTGACGGATATGTCAATACATATGCATTTACTACTTTACCCTGAATGATCTTTCTTATTCTCGAGGAAAAAATTGCTTATTGACTGACAAATTTATTCAAACAAAATAATTTTTTTAGCCATGCCAATATCAATTTATATATATAAATATATAGAAGTAAAAATAGAGGTATACAGTCGTATAATTTTTAAAGTTATACGGTCTACGATCGTAGAGTAGTCCACGATAGCAGAGTGAATTCACTACTCTACGATCATAGAGTGGACTGTGTAACTTCAAAAGTTACACGGCTGTACACCTTCATATTCCCCATATATATATATATATATATATATATATATATATATATATATATATATATATATATCTTAATTTAACACCAAAATACGTTAAAGATTACTTGGCTTTGTTTATTTCAAGAAAACTGTTTTTTTTGTAGATATATTATCTCAAGTAAGTTATGCATTTATCTTCTTCTTTTTTGTTCCTCTTTTCTCTTTAGGGAATTAATATTTCCAAAACCAAAAATAATAGTTATACAAGATTGTCTCACATGAATAATAGCTGGATCTCACAATCATGTTAAATAAACCTTGTAAAAATATCAATTTTTACTTGTAGAAATATCAAATTCTTCCTTTTTATTCTCACTAGACAAAAATCATAACCTCCGTCTTAGATATGGGGAGGACTATCCTTATTTTGGAGAGACCCTTCCCTAAATCTCTCTTCTTGTGCTTCAATAATTTTTCCCCTCTTGTGAAGGTTTTTTTTTTGTGGACTTGTTTTCTTCATAATATGACTGATTTCTTTCTATTGGTGAGAGGATTTCATTATCATCTCTTGAGAGTTTGTTTTCTCTAGTTGTGAGATTTTTTTTCATTCGTGAAAATTTTTCTGGTGCATGAATGGTTGAAGATAGTTTTTTCAGATTTGGGTATGGCATTATCATGACGATCGATTCTTCATTTGCTCGTATTGAAGAATTGCTCATATATGCATATGTTGTTATTACTTTGAGATTATGAATGTTTTTAGGAGTATATCTGGTGTCCACTAGCCACTAGTTGTTACGATTGATCATCTTTCTAATTATATGTTATTATGTTTGAAAGGATTACGATTTCAATTATTTTTATTGTAATATTTTCATTGTTTGTAACATTTTACAGTTTTAATATATTTCAGTCGATTAGATTGCTTGACAAAAAAAAGTTTATTATGTATTTGAATATTGTAACTAACAAAAAATCATTGTGACACAAACTATACACAAACAATATAAAAAAGGAGAAAAAAAATATGAAGTGAGACTTACAATGAAATGTTTTACACATTTTCATTGGCAAATTACAATGTGTATAGGGTAAGTCTACCTTATAATTCTACTCAATCATATGTATTAATGTACATCTGTGTTTCATATTATAAGACTATTATTGATCATTTGAAGTCAATTAAGATATTTTTAAATTTAAAATTAACATAAATTCATTTAATTTTAATCAATACAAAGATGAATATTGTAAATTATCTACTCTACAAAATATTACTCATTATAACTGTAGTATTTTATAATATTTAATGAGTTATCTCAATTTTAAATTTAAAAATAGCTCAAATTAACTTTTAAAAGTCAATAATGACTTTATAAATCGTGGATAAAAAAATTGCGCAATAAATAACATGACTCAAACAAAATCATTCCCTTGGCCCATGCATGCAAACTTAGTTTTACTTCTCAAAGTTTACTATTTTGAACTCCCTTACTTCGACAACATAGTCATAAGGTGTTTCATAGTAAATTGAGGTACACTATTGAACTTATGCTGTCAAGGTCTCCGTAGACGTTTTGAATTGAAATGTAATACTAGTAAATTATTATTTATTTTAAAAAAAACTCTTATATATAATCTCTCAAAAAACAACACAATAATTAGATTTTTGAAAACATATTTTAATTCTTAAACAAACTGAGGGATCTATCACCACTTTCAAGAAGCCTAACTTGTTAAATTTTTTGTGCGTTCATTAAATCTTGCATTAAATAAAAGGCCATGAATAAGGAGATGTTAACTGCATGAGTGTTACTTTTTTTTCACAAGGAATTGATATTTTCACAGAAAAATTTAATAATTTTATAAATATTTTCTCATATGAATAATAAATGAGATCTATACTTCTTTGAATAAAAAAGTGTAAAAGTTAATTTTTCTTATGAAAATAATAATTCCCTAAAAAAAAGTGGAGAGATGAACAATGAAATGCAATATTGTACAAGAAATTGATTTTAATCCATTCACCATAAAATATCAAATTTTATGGGATCTAAATCTGTTAGAACTGTTAGACTATGCATGTGCACATGTCATGAGTCCAAACGATGCGTTTGTGAATTAAAAAAATTGTGTTTAAAATAAGTTGTTAGTAGACGAATAAGATTTTCAAGTGCGTTTGAACTTTAAATACTTTAAACCCACTAAACACAGCAAACATTGAATAGCCAAACATACACTTTATTTAATTCACCTTAAATTTTGAATTTTGAATTCACATTAAAATCTTAAGAGGTGGGTTGTAACTAAGAAGGTGATGTACGGGTGTAAATGAAACCGAATTGAGCCGAGTATTGAGTTGCTCAGATTTGGTTTACAAAATTTATCGAGTATAACATGAAGTTTGATTGAGACTCGTTTAGCTGCCGAGTCGGACACGATCTCGAATCGAGCCCTATCAATTTGAACTTTTTGAATGAATATGATCCAAGTATCAAAAAAAAATTATAATTTGAGTTAGTTCGAGTAATTTATCGAATTTTAAAATTTATTTATATTTCAATCATTTATATTTATATTTTAGTCGAGTGAGTAGGAATCGAACCAAACTATTTGCTCATTTACGTCCTTAGTGATGGGCATGTTTCAGATAATTCTCTATAAAAATCAAGTGTTTGAATTTAACACACGTGAAGGAGGAGCCTAATTCTTTAGTATGTAGGCATCGAGCCAAATTGAAACGCCTCCACGGCCGAGCCTTTGGTGCCGCACCATGTGTTTTCATTTATGACATTCTTTGCTGCGTCCCCATCTGATCACTTAATTTCCATCATTAACAGCTTTTGTTACTGTAATTCACTTGGAAAATCATCCAAACTTGTTCTAAATTTTAATTTAAGACCTCCCAAATAAGAATGTCAAAATATTAATTAGGGGTTTCATATTCTTACTCGCTGTTTTTCACAATAAAAATCATCCATTCTTGCTAGTAAATATTTTAAACTATGTCTCCATTTTAAAATTAGAGATATAATTTGACTTTTAAGGTTAAACGACGACATATTAAACTTTAAAATTGATAGGACTCATAAAAGAATTTTTAAAATAAAATAAATTTTATGATTAATAAATTTTTGTTATATATTATACAACTATAATAATTGAATCAATAAAAAGTAGATAAATTTATATTAATTTAAAGTTTTATGCTATGGTTTAACTTCGAACGGAGGGCAAATGGGTAATAACATCTTTGACGATCTAGCTATCATGAGAAAGAAGAAACGAAACAAGAGATAAATGTATGGTGACAATAACCACCATTATAAAATACATATAATATATATATATATTAAACTATTTGTCATTCAATTTATCGACATATATTTTATTTTCCCTTGCTTATGTGATCATATAAGTCTCTCGATATATATTATTTTTTCCTTATTTGTGTTCATACGAGTCTCGTTATATATTGCGAAAGTTGATGAGATTTGGTAGGCTCATACAAATTTGGGTTCAATATACAAATTTTGAATGTGGGGGATAAGATAACCTAATTCAAAAGAGCCGGTGAAAAAACCCAAGAATTAGGTATTACAACTCCACATTTTCACCTAAACCATGATCCCACTTGTTTAATCACGCACAAGCAAGTAATCAAATGTTAATCAAAAATCGAGGCTGTAGTTACTGCCTTTCTTAGGAGTAAATAACTATAACAAATCAAAGTACGGCGGCGTGTTCGATAAAAAATGAATGAATATGAATTAGTTGAATCTGAATTTGAACCTGAATGAAAAAATTTATTTAATAATTAACATGTCTGAAACATCTGAATGACATAATTTTATTATTTTACCCCTCTGAAAAAATTCAAAGTTGTTGTAAATTTATTTAATATTACTTAATATAATAGTTAATATTTTTTTTTAATTTTTTTACTTTTTTTAATTTTTTTTACTTTATTCAGTTGCTTATTCAGCTAAAAAAAATCTGACTTAGCCATTTAGCTCAATCATCTGACCGATTCAGCCATTCAGACGATTTTTTTTCAAAACAAACGCACTTAATGACTGACCAATTCAACTATTTAGACATTCAGATGTATTCAGTTCTAAACAATCAGCCCCTTAACCGTTTTAGGGTTATAGGGACATTTTTAGGCTGATGCTCCATTTGGGACACTTTATGTTGCCTGAAAATGAGGCCACATAGGCCTCTGAGCATCATCTCTCACAGGACCGGCTCTGAGTGGGTGCAAAAGGGGCGACCACACAGGTCTCCCAAATTCGGAGGGCCTCCGAATTTATTTATTTTTGTGTATATGTAAAAAATTGATTATGGAAGTTTGATTGATGATTTTGCAGTAAAAAATGTAAGAATGATACTAGCGATCGTGTGAAATTTTTTGCCCATTTAAGTTTTAGCTACCTTTTTTTTTAATTGATAATTTATTGAAGTTTTAGCTATATTTTTTTTCTAATTGATAATTTTGTTACTCGACGTTGACATTTATTATTTTAATTAATGATGAATTTTGATATAAATTGTACTTTATATATTGGTGCTGATAAAAAAATTAGTATTTTTATATGCGAGAGGGCCCTTATTTTTTTCTCGCACAGGGCCTCCAAATTCTTAGGACCAACCCTGATCTCTCATTCCACATACCCTCCTCTTAAATATAGTAGCACTTCGTTAAATAGATAAAAATGGTAAAACTTTGCATTTGACTAGCGTGTATATGAAATATATATATTATTTATTTATTTATTTAACAATAACAACCAAAATAGCTACTTCTTCTTCTTTGCTATTGAAAATGAATCCCAATTCTTTTCCCATTTTCGAAGCCCTAGTAATTTTTCATTATCTTCTTCCTCAGCCTCCTCGTCATCTACACGCTTCTTTCTCGATATCTTTTTTTTTTGCTAATTCGGGGGTGGTGATTGAAACCAGGACCCCTCTTTGCTTCGCAAGAGGCCAGGGGTACCAACTGAGCCAAGGCCAGTTGGTATCTTTTTCAATATTTACTCTGTGCTTGAGGGAACTTTTTTTTTCCGTTTCTTTTCTTTCTTTTTTCTTTGTTTCTTTTTATTTGAAATCTCAGTTGCTAATTTTTCTCCTAGATTGTTGCTCAATCCTCGCTTCAAATTTAGTTGTTCAATTTAACTTTTGAGTTTAAACGACGACATATTAAACTTTATGCTGTATTTGATTTGAAGAATCAATGCACAAAAATCAAGATAATGATGTATAGCTGCAAAGCATGTAAAAAATCTAAAATTGAATCCAGGTCAAGTAGAGTCAGTTTTATTCTGTAGAAATAAATTGTTTACCTTTTTGCCGATAAAAAAATAAAATTTAATTCATTCTAAACTTTTATAAATCATGACAATTTTAAAATTTTAATGTGTCGCCGTTTGACTTTAAAAGTCAAATTGCTAATCATGACTTTCAAATGTTCTTTGGAGAAACTTGTAAAATTTCAATGTTTAGCTCAACTGATAAATAAAATATAATTTCATAATTAAGTACATTATTAAGAATCAACTAAATGAGAATCGACAGTACATCAGTCTTAACCAATAGGCTAATACCTTATCGGTAATTGTTAAAAGACTTTGATATCACTTATTGAGTATTGAGTGTTTTTAAATTAGTTTGCGAGTAATTATTCGTAATTTTTTTAGAATTACTCGTAATTTTTTTTATTGTAATGTGGAAATACTTGTTTTGAAAAAACATAAGAAACATAAGTGATATATACTTTTCACCAAGTATGTTGTATGAATTTGTAAAATTTCGTGTAACATATAACATAAGGTTGATTGGCACTTTCTGTCCCTCCAAGTTGCCACCCACTTTTAAAGTCGTCCCTAAAGTTTCATTTTCGTCAGTTAGGTCCTTAAAGTGACATTTTGTTGGCGTTTTCGTTTCTCTAACTCATTTTTGACCTCAACCCGACCCATTTTAACCCAACCTGACCTAGTTTGACCCAACCCAAAATTTTAATATTTAAAAATATAATATTATTTTTAAAATAAGTTTAAAATAATAATTATATTTAATATTTTAAAAAATAATATTTAATATTTTAAAATAAATTATTATTTTTAAAATAATAATTATTTTAAAAATAGCTGATTTATTATTTATAAAAAACAAATTTAAAAAAATATTTTTATATTATTGTTATTTTTAAAATAATAATTATATTTAATATTTCAAAATAATATATATATTTTTATTTAAAATAAAAAATTCTTTTTAAAAATTTATAAAGATAATTATTATTCTAAGAAAAAAATATTGGAAACTTTTATTTTTTTCAAAAATGAGTAAAGTTTCATAAAATATAGATTCAAAAAAATACATAGAAAATAAAATTTTATTATTTAAAAAATAAAGTATATTTTTTTCATTTTTTATGTCAAAATTTATTTTCAGAAAAAAAAGTTAATATTTCTTTTTTTATTATATGTATTCTTAATATTAGAATTTTTAAAAATAAAAAATTAAAATAGAAATTAAAATAGAAAAAAGGTAAAAGATTAAAAAAATGATTCAATATTTTTTTAAATAAATAAATAAATATTTATTCAAAAAAATAATTAAAATTTTCAAGAAAAAAATTTAGAAAAAATGTAAAACTTTAGGGATTCAATCTTAATTATTTGTAAAAAAAATTCCTGAAAATAATAATTTAAAAAATATTTATTTAAAAAAAAAAATTGAATCAGCTTTTTTTATTTATCTTTTATTATTTTTAGAATACATATAATAAAAAAAGAGATATTATTATATTTTTCTGAAAATAAATTTTTACATAAAAAATGAAAATATATACTTTATTTTTAAAAAATTAAATTTTATTTTCTACGTATTTTTTTGAATATATAATTTATGAAACTTTACTCATTTTTTTAAAAAATAAAAGTTTCTAATATTTTTTTCTTAGAATAATAATTATTTTTATAAATTTTTAAAAATAATATTTTATTTTAAATAAAATTATATATATTATTTTAAAATATTAAATATAATTATTATTTTAAAAATAATATTTTCTTTTAAAATTTTACAAATAATAAATTTTCACAAAATATTTTTTATTTTAAAATATTAAATACAATTATTATTTAATTTTTTTAAAAAATAAATCTTTTTATATATTAAAAATAACTATTTTTAAAATAATTATTATTTTAAAAATAATATTTTATTTTAAAATATTAAAATTTTGGGTTGGGTCAAACTGGGTCGGGTTGGGTTAAAATGGGTCGGGTTGAGGTCAAAATGGGTTGGAAGGAACGGAAACGCCAACAAAATGTCACTTTAAGGACCTAACTGACGAAAATAAAACTTTAGGAACGACTTTAAAAGTGAATGATAACTTAGAGGGACAGAAGTGTCAATCAGCCTATAACATAACTTCTTTAATCCTAGGCTAATTGACCAGGAGAGAATTGTATATTGGATTTTTTTTTCTACTTGGAAAAAATAAGTAACTGTTATAGTATATTTTTTTTACTTGTTTATTCATGTTAACGATGAAGCAAATTGTATTTTACTCCAGAGCTATGTTTATTTGTAAGAATTATAATTTCGGAATTATAATTCATGTGATTATAATATTAAAACTATTAATCAAAACATACTTAAAATATGTTTATTTTTAACTAGTAACTAGTAAGAATTAAGGGCACAAGAAAATGTAGTTGCATCAAACGTTAACATTTTGCATAGTGTTTAAAATTTTGATTGCCAGCACTTTTATCTTGAGAGCAGCTTTTATCCTAACAACACTGTCTACCTCATTGGCTTTTACTCTCAATTACATGGGTTTCAACTCGATCCCCAACTGGAAAAGGAAATGCAGAAGACCCACAAACGGCTACAATACAATATATTGCATTAAAAGTAAACAAAGTTACAAAGCAAAAGCATGGTTGTTGCTTTTTACCGTTGTTAAAAAAACTACTCTTGACTTTTGTTATGTAAAATGATGCCACCTTTCTCAAACTTTATTTCAGCCTTAGCTGGTCACTTTTGACCGATTAATTGATGAAAGTGTGCTTTCTGTTACGTTTAATTGAAGTTTGGGGTGTACTTAGACATCTTTTTCAGTTTGATCATTGCTTAACATTTCGTAGTTCAGAATTCAAAGTTTTTAGAAACTCAGCTTCCATAATATTTTTGATAATGAGAATGTAACAAAAAAAGGTTTCAGTAATCAAAATAAAAATCGACCCCTAATACAATGACCAAAGTATCAATTAACCCAATTCACGTCACCTGCCACATAATTAACACATGTTAACCGTTAGTCTAGTCAACACTTCCGTTCACTTTTTTGGACGGAATGTTAAGCAATGACCATTTTATAATATTTTTTGAGTATAGTAATGTATTTATAACAAAAAAAAATTCGATAACTACAATGAAAATCAACCTCTAATATAATAACCTTGCTCTGTTATGGAACTTGAGCGGAAATTGAAGGCTAAGCTATTCAAATTTTGAATTGTAACCCATATCCGGTTGCTCTCAAGCCCGCTGATTTGTTGTCCACTACATGCTGTGGACTTTTTGCCCACCAACCAAAAATTACGACATTTGATAGAGTCATCTAAAATTAGGATTTATTTTCCTATTAAATCATCCACAAAATGATGCTCATTTCTCAGTCCTCTAAATAAAGTTTTAATTTGTTTCTCGACTTTCTTTTTTTATGTTATATTTTTCTCTTTAAAAAAGATATTAAGCCTAACAAACCATTTTTAATTCTTTGATTTTAATGTAGTCCGTATACAATATTTATTTTATAATTGCCTTTGTACTTTAAAAAAGAAGAACAATTAAGGGGTGTTTGATAAAAATTGAATGAATCTAAATTTGAATTTGAATCTGAATAAGCTGAATCTGAATCTGAATGAAAAAAATAATTAACATGTCTGAAATATCTGAATGACATAATTTTATTATTTTACCCCTCTGAAAAAATTCAAAGTTGTTGTAAATTTATTTAATATTACTTAATATAATATTTAATTTTTTTTTAATTTTTTTACTTTATTCAGCTGCTCATTCAGCCATTCAACCAAAAAATCTGACTTAGCAATTCAGTTCAATTATCTGACCGATTCAGCCATTCAGACGATATTTTTTCAAAACAAACGTACTTAATGGCTGACTAATTCAATCATTCAGCCATTCAGATGTATTAAATCCTAAACAAACAACCCCTATGTCCAATTTATCTTTAATTTGACCACATTGGCGGACATTGCACTTGATGGGGTTGATCGTAATATTAAATATGTTAACTATTCTTTTAATAGAGACTCAAAGATTTTAATTAGATTAATGTTGGGATTTGCGACTTATAACTTAAAAATTACTAAAAAAAAGTGAGTGCGGAGCGAAGTACTAGCCCATTAGGGTTGAACCGAAAGTTGGGGGTGCGGGGGGCAAAGCTCCAGCGGTACGTTACGAAGTTTCTGCAGTACTGGCACGGGGCGCGCCAGTACAGGCTTATGAGTAGTGCGGGGCGCGTTAGGATTGGACAACAGTTCTGTAACACTGGCGTGGGGCACTCTGCTGGGAGCGCGAGGCGCGTCAGACGGCGAACATAGTTTTTAAGGATCAGTTTTTACAATGACATTATTGGTTTTCAGACTATAATGTGAATTAGAGTTGTAATATGAGTAACCTCTATATATACTCCATATTGTAAACCCTATGTAAGCAATCTGAATAATAAAAAGAACGCCGCTCCCGTGGACATACCTAAATTAGGGAACCACGTAAATCTCTGTGTTAATTTTTTACTGTCGTGTGCGTGTGTGTGATCTAATTCTAACAATTCAATTCAATACATTACTATTAATATTATATATTTTAAAATTGTTAATTACTCATTTAATATATTGTACATCAATAAAGTTTAAACTTTTAATTATTCATTTCTGATTTCTTATAAATTCATTCAATTAATATACATCTTTATTAAAATTCTTACTTTTACAATTTTTTATCAATTTATATATTATAGTTTTTATTTTTAATTTTTAGTATTTAACACAAAAAATAAAAAATAAAATGCTTGTCCTGTCCTGGTCGATTTGGTCTGGTCAACGCCCAAGGCCTGGCAAGTCCAGGCTGGACTATACCAAGTCGGTCTGTTGTGCATCACTAGTTATAAACATAATATTATGAAAATAGAAAAATAAAATAAAATTCTTAGGTGGATAAAACATTATTCAGAAAAGATAAATAAAAAAATTACATTAACCACGCATCAATTTGCAAACCTAATTTTAAATATATAAGTGAGGTATAAGTTTTAAGCGGGGTAAATAAATGAAATTTAATGCAAGCGAAATCAAATAAAAATCTAAGAAGGGTGTATTCAATAAAGACTTTGAAATATTTTTTTTAAGTAACAGACTTTTGTAGAGTTTGTAGATTTTAATGACTTTTAAAGACTTTCAAAATTATTTTTAAAGACTTCATGAAATAAGTGACAAACTTTTATAGACTTTTTACCAAGACTTTGATAAACTTTTATATACTTCTAATATATCTTATAGTTTATATTAATTGTTAAAAAATCAACAAAGATCTTATATTTTAGATGAAATGAGTACGATATTAAATAATATTAAAATATTTTGACCATGTCACCAGCACCGGCCCTAGGCTAAAGCCCAAGGTGCCCGGGCTTTAGGCCCCAAAAAATAAGTAAATTTTTAGGGGCCCCATTAAAATTTTTAGGATAAATTACATATTATAATACATTTTAATAAAATATTACAAAAAAATGCATAAATAAAATATTTATAAAATTAGTGCATATGCAATATTTAATTACAAAAAAGTGCATTCTTATCCCTTTAATTATGACCCATGATTCTCTCCCTTATCTCTCTTCCCATTAATTATTATTTTATTATCTCTCCCACGATTCTCTCTCACTCCATTTCAACGCCACCATAATTCAACCACCATCGCCTCCCTTCTCCTCCCCCAACCCACGCCTCACCCCCTTCGTCCGCCTCCCACCACCCTCCTCCTCCTCCCGCCCCCCCTTTCTCCTCCTCCCCTCCCCTCTCCTCCCTCCGCCTCCCCCTCCTCCCGCCCCCCTTTCTCCTCCCCCCGCCCACGCCCCACCCCCTCCCCACCCTCTCCTCCCGCCCCCTTTCTCTTCCCTCAACCTCCCACCGCCCTCCCCTCCTCCCGCCCCCCTTTCTCCTCCTCCTGGACGACCACCACCTCCAGTTCATTCCCCACCACCACCAGTTCAGTCCCATCCACCACCTGTTGCCTCCCCTCCATCACCGGTCCATTCTTCACCTCCACCGGTATCCAAACCTTCATACGTTGGTAACCAAATAGTCATATCAAGGTAACCAAACTTTCATACAAAGGTAACCAAATATTTATATAAAGGTAACCAAATATTCATACCAAGATAACCAAACATTCATACCAAGGTAACCGAACCTTAATATGAAGGTTTCCTTAATATGAAAGTTCTGTTACCTTGTTATGAAGGTTTAGTTACCTTGGTATGAAGGTTTGGTTACATTGATATAAAGGTAACCAATTCAGTTTTTTTAGGTTACCAATTTATTTTGAATGTGATGCAGTTGGTAACCAAACTTCATGCAGTTGGTTACCAAACCTTCCGATAAGGTAACCAATTCAGTTTTATTTGATTACCAATTTTATTTTGAGTGTGATGCAGTTGGTAGCCAAACTTCGTATAAAGATAACCATTTTAATTTTTGTGGGTAATCAAATCGTCAAAAAAAAATTCAGAATAGCAACTCCAGCGATATAGCGGTGGCGGCGGCGACGACGATATAGCAGCGGCGGGAGGTGGGGGAAGAGGTTTCCTCATTTTGATTTGAATTTTGAATTTTGAATTTTGAATTTTGAATTATGGATTTGAAATTATTGTTAGTTCCAAAAGATTTGAATTTGAATTATTAGTTTTCCTTGATTTTAGGTTTCCTTATTTAATGTGAAATTAAATGGTTTAAATTTTTTGCACTTTTTTTTGTAATTATTTTGTAGATGCACTATTAGTGAAATTACTCTAATTGTTGTATAGTTCTGTAAAGACTCAATCTTTATGTTATATAGATATCCTAACTTTATGAAAAAACTACGTCAACTAAAATCTCGAAAGTCGAACAACACGAAGAGGGAGTGGAGGGACGATGCTGCAAAGAGAGTGGAGGCAAAGCTACGGTGCTGCAAAGGAAAACCATATGCCTTCATTCATTCATTTTCCACTCAATCAATTACTTTCTCAATCAATACCCACCCAATACAAAGAAAAACCATATGCAATTTATTTCTCAATCTTCATTCATTTTCGGAATTACTTTCCCACCCAATACCCATTAGTGCCTTAATTAGTATATAAAAAGAGAGAGAGCGAGAGAGATGAAACACTCAAACACTGAATTTTGAAGGCTCAACTAATTTCAGGTATTAATTCTATTTTTTCGGGTTTTGAAATTAATTGTTTTGCTTATGAGATTTAGAAGCATTGTTTAATTTAATTGGGCTTGATAACTGATTGAGTAGATTTGTTTATGCTATTATGGATTTGTTTATGCTATTATGATTTATGAATCAAGTGAAAAATTTAATCTCTTTTGGGGTTTTTTAATTGTTTAGGAGTAGTGTTAGACTCTTAATAAAGGAGGCCCTATTTGATAATTAATTTATAGATAATCACGAGATTATGCTGGAATTTTGCAGATTTTTAAATTTAATTCACCATGGTTTCTAAAAAGTATATTTGATTATTTTTTGACTTAGTGATAATGTGATATCTAAATGATGCTTTGAAAATATTGAAATAGTCGGTTATTATATTTGGTATTATTTTGTATTGATGCTCTTTTGTTCAAGAAAAGTTCATATTTTTTTTATGCCTATCTTAATAGCAATTCCCAAAAGGCCCATTTTTTTTTTTTTGTCGCTTTAGACCCAAAAAAACTCAGGGCCGGCCCTGCATGTCACAACCTAATTTGAAATAAAGGCATTGTTGAAGTTGAATTATTAGATCATACTCAGTCTATTTGAAGAAAATGTCCTATTTCATAATTTTTATATTTCATAAAAAAAGTCATTTTCTACTAATCGTAATATAAAATAACAATTTCGATTTTAAAATTGTTCATTGTTGTTTTCCTATCAAGTCATTATACTAAACTAACAATTTATAATTTTCAACAAATAACAAAATTAACAAATTTATTACTTTTAAAAATAAACATAAAACAAAATACCTCCTTAATACTTACAAATATAATAAATAAGTTTTTTTTTATGGGAGAGAACAAATATAAAATGATATTAAAATATTTGTTATCTCCATTTATACCATTGGTTCTATTTGAAACCATTAACGTTCCTCTATCTTTTTAACCCCTCCTTATTTTTCTCTCTCCTCATCTGCTATAATAGCTCTCTTCCCTTTTTGGGTTTTTATTTTGAGAGGACTGAGGTAGAGAGAGAAAGTGAGACATATATATATATATATTTTGTTTTTTTTCTCTTCTTTGTTAGATCTCATCTATCTCTTTCTCTTTCTCCTCTGTTTATCTTCTCTCTTTCTCAAATATTTGAAAGTCTTTGAAAGTCTTTAGAGATGAGGTCAGACTTTTGATATGAGTATTTGTTCTTCTAAAGTCTGTCAAACTCTAGCATTTTATAAAAATCTGAAAAATATATGATTTTTTGAATACCAAAATACTTTTATAAACTTTGTAAAAGTATCAATTCAATACCACATAACTTTTAAAAACATTACACAAGTTTTAATTGAATACCAGTAAACTCTTATAAACTCTTTAAATATCTTGATTGAATACAACCAAACTTTTAAAGTCTTTAAAAATCTTAATTGAATATACCCTCCTAAGTGATTTTTATAACTTACTTTTAAAAATTTATACTGAAAAATAAAATAGTGATGTTAGGAATCTCAAATTTTTAGTGTTAAAAAGTGTATCAAATGATATGTCACCATAATATTGGTTGAATATCGGATATTTCATAAGTTATTATTAAAAAAATCAATGACATGACCCATTTAAGATCAAAATTTTGATCAAACTCTCATTACGCAAAATAAAAGGTTGGACATTTGTAGGAATGATATTGAAAAAAAAAATTGTTTCAGTGTTGTTGAATAATATTTTAATACATAACATTTTTTCCTTTTTTCTGTCAGAATATCCATGTTTACAATCAACACAACAAGGGTAACAGCATAAACGAACCATGAATGGGTACGAATAGAAACGACATTGTATTTTAAAAAGTTATGTCATATATTACAAAAATTTCAATCGAATTATAATTACGATATATGTGCATGTATGGGATAAGTATAAATTAAGAAGGATCTCATTTTTATTTATTATATCTTATCGAATACACTTTTACGTCGGTTGCAATTTAAATTTAAATTAATTAAATATTTGTCGACATATATATTTTCTTATTTTAAACTATCTTTAGCTAGAATTGATGAGTTTAAATTTTGTTTGTTGATTTCCAAAGTTGTACAGTTATCAATGATTCTTGTTCTGAGTGGGCATTCACAACAATTTCTTTATCTCTATCCCTATTCTGCAGTCTATTAGGTTATTCTACAAATTAGGGATTCAATTTTTTCACTATATACCCAATAGGTTCCTTATATTAATTTTTTATAAAATAAAATTTGAAATTTAAAAGTTAAAATTTGAAAGTTCCAACCTTCAAAACATCAAATTAATAATAATCTTATAATTTATAAAAGAGGGATTATAATTTATCAATTGTATTTCATTGTAAAATAATTTTTATTTTATTTTAAATTTTAAGTAATTTATGGAGTGAGTATTGAATGGTTTGTAGCTGCAAATATATATAAGATCAATATTAACTTTTCAAAAGTTAATTTGTGATATTTTTAAATTTAAATTTAATATGATTAATTTAAATTTTGAAAATAATAAATTTTATAATTAATAGTACTTTTATAATATTTATAATTATACTGACATAAATTAAATAAATTTATATCAATTTTAAATTGGAATATGTTTGAAATTATTTTTAAAAAAATAAGTCAATATTAATTTTATAATTTGAAAATGAAGTAGTAAAAAAATGTCAAAATGTGTATGATTGACGAGTTGTCCACTTAAATGAGGGTGTGAAATAACATTTTGTATATATAAAGAACAGTCTTTTGACTCCCTTACGCTCTGTTTCTGAGTTTTAAAATGGACAGAAAAGAAAAGAAATGAACTGAAAATTTAAGTTTTCTTTTCAATTCTTATGTTTCTAAGTTTTTTAATTGACGGAAAAGAAAAAAAATGGATAGAAAACTGGGCCACTTTTCTTGTTAAAGTTTCCCGTCCAAAATTGGCCTGATTTGGACGGAAAAGAAATTAGAATAAGTAATATTTTTATAATTTCCATATTATCCTCAACTTCCAATATAATAAATTTTAAATTACAACTCATGTCCCCAATTTTTAAATTTTATATTATTTTCTATTAAAAACTCAGAAACAACACAAAGGAAAACTTCAAGTTTTCTATTATTTTCTTTTCTGTTCTAATTTAAGTTTTCTATTCTTTTCTTTTCCGTCCAAAACTCAGAAACAGAGTCTTATACTGGGGAGTAAAATCCTATATAGGGATTAAAATAGAGAGTCAAATAAGAATAAGAAAACTGTTGGATAATAATTTTTTGATATATTCTTCAAAATTGGGGATAGAGAGTTGATTAGAGAAACTGTTGTGAATGCAAAATATAAAGAAGTTACTAATATAATTTTATGGGTACAAAAGGTTAGTTATTTGATCACTAAATTAATTATTTCATTGAAAATCCTAATATTTATTGTAATAAATTTGCGTTAAATTATAATAGTAAAATTTATCTATATATAAAATTAAAAAAAATTAAAAAAAACTCCATTTATTATACATTCAAAAAAAAATAATTATCAGTATATCATTTTCCTATCATTGAGCAGTACCCGCGAACGGGCAACATTGCAACAATGATAGATGAGTATAAATAAAAAGCTTCCGATTCAACGCACCCGAAAAAGGGAGGAAAAAAGGCCCAAAACAGCTGAGAACCGCTTTGCGAGGATTCTTCCTCCTTCTGATGTTAAACTAAAAGGTAACTTTTCACTTTCACTCATCTGTACTTTTGTTCATGTATCAAGCAATATATTTGATGGTTGGTTATTGATTATATACCCAACTAGAGAATTTTATTTGGGATATTTTTAGGTGGTGCCAATTTTGAATATGTTGTTTTCATGGTGATGTTATGAAATTCTTGATTTGCTATCAATTGATTTTGGGTTTTTTTTAGCAAGTTTTTATTTTTTATTCTGATCTGATCATATTGGCCTATTTGATTCTAGTTTTATTTCTAATGGATTTAGTTTTCAGTAGAAGTAATGTTTTATGTTCTTTGATTATATGTTTCCCTGTAAATGGATGATAAAATGTTTATTGAATCAACAATAACATGAGCTGTGTACCAGGTATTTACAGTGTAATTCATTAGATGAAATAGGCAAATTCTGATATAAGCACGTGACCTGATTTTTGAGGAGTTCTATTGATTGCTTGCGTTGTAATTGTTTGGATAAAGGCTTATTTTAAAAACCAGCAATTCATACTGGAAAATGATATAGCTGCAGCCAGGGGTTAAATCCAGATTAATTCTATTTTTCTATATTTTTTTTTCAATTTCTCCAATAGCGGCTCGACTGGATCCGCGCCAAAGATTTCTTGTTCCAACTCTAGGCACTTCAGTTGTTAATTATGATGCTCATTCATTATGTGAACTAATTGAACTTAAACTGAATTTTATTCTCCTTTGCTAACAAACCAAGTTTGAAAAATGGTGAGCTGGGCTCATTAACATACGTGTTTTAGTGGTTAAACTACAAATGTCAAATTGTAGCCCTTTTTTCATATATGATTTGCTAAAGTTTAAGTAGTACATTTAATTTAGTAAACTTATATAAATCCTACATTGTTTTGAATAATTTTGATGTAATATCCTGTAACTAAGCTACTCTTTTTCAAGTTTCAACTTTTAAGACATTTATAATTATTTTAAATCTTATCGAACTAAGCTTCTGAGTTTGTGTGCTTGGATTGGCCTTGTATTATGCTTGGTATGTGCCTGTAAGTTAGGTAAATGACCTGAGCTTGAACTTCATTGTTAGGCCCTCCAGAAAGGTGTGTTTTTGCTCGACTCATTTCATGTGGAGTCTTAATCCCTAATGGTAATCTCTTATGAAGATGTGGGTGTTTAGCAGTTCTTGTGCAGGGACGGAGCTAGCTTGGGACCTGGGCTACCCTGAATTTTTTTAAGCTTATATAATTTTGATATTTTACTTTAGACCTCCCAAGATTTATGTAAAAAATAAAGTACATATAATATTATTTGAAAAAGTATAAGAAAATACTTCCTCTCTTCCAAAAATAAAGTTACTTTAACAAAAAAATTAAATCAATTTGAAATATGGGCAAACTATAAGTGTCACTCTTTCCATTTTTTGAGTATCATTTACACGAATATCAAAATTTATGATATCTCTTTACTCTACTTTGTGTTCTATAAATTGTCCATATCTACTACTATCTAAAGAAATCTTATTTTAGTTCAAAAGTATAAAACTATCTAAAAAATTTGGACTGGGCGTGTGTCCCAGAACTCACTAAATTATTCTTGACTTTATAGTATTATGTTCTTGCAAAAAAAATTCTGGCTTCATACCTGGTGTTGTGCAATTCGGTCTTTACCTTATTTTCTTATGTGATTGGACTTCGATATTTAAGACATTTGGGCTGGTTCTATTTAAACTCAAAGGCTTAAAGTCTTTTGCAGATTTCCATTTATTTGTTTGCTTAAAATGAAAATGTGGCAGGTATTAATCTCTTGGAACAATTCCTGAGGAGTACAAGCAAAGTCTTATCACGTGCGGCACTGGTCCAACGGCGTTTATGCTTGAAGCATATTGTGTAGTACTAATCAAAAGAAAGGATAAAAGATAAGCATAGTGTTTAGTAAAGTCTACAAATTTATTTGGTCATTGATGTGGCCTTTATATGTTCTCGTGAACAAGCTTTTGTGGACGGATGGACAGTATGATCAACAACCAGATGATGACCTTTTAAGTTCGGTTGAATCCCTTCCATTCAGACAGTTAGTTATGAGTGGGAATTATAATGCTGCACTCTTGCCTCGCTCACACTTTGTGGATGTAAGTCTGTTTAATTTTTATTCATACCTGATTAATTTATTTTCATTATCTTGGATGTTCTATTGCCGCGGAATAGCTTCCCAATCAACATTCTTACACATATATAAAGACCAACTGGAGCTACATTTCAGTGATTTATTTCCGATAATCCTCAGTTCTATTACTTGTATCTTTGATCTTTTTTCCTTTAGATCAATTGAGGTGTATGCTTGTTCATAGGTCCCACACATAAACCAACAACGCACATGGGATTGTGGTCTTTATTGTGTTTTGATGGTCTTGAAAACTCTTGGAAAGTTGGAATCAAAAACTATAATATTCAGCAGCTGGAAAAGCTCTGTTGTACAACCAGGTGCGTTCCTCTTCACAAAAGATTAAACTTTTTATATATTCTTTCCTTCACATCATTTTATTTGCTTTGGATGGGATGTAATGTCTGACTCTCTGCTATGAATAATGTTGGAAATCCTGTGTGATTGGGGAAATTTCAATTTTGCTTGAGGACTTGTTTTTATTAATCCTGAGTGGGCAGGCCCAGAACTGAAAAATGGAAGACAATGTATGGGATAACCATCCACAAAGAGAAACTGAACTTATCCGTACCAATCAAACCTATACCCAAGCTCTCTCAAATGCCAGTACTTATCTTGTAAAGATTGTCACACCTTTTGGGGTGTGCTCAACTGTAACACTACAATCCCACATTGGGAACATGTGAGATAATTTGATATGTATATAAGGTTTTAAGCTTTGCCCATACTTTTGGTACTTATAAAGTTCAGGAACAGTCTCATAGTTTACAAATCAAGGCTAATTCACCAATATAAGCGCTAGGAAATTGTCAACTTTTTGTATATTGACTCTTGGAATATGTTGGAAAATATGTCTTGTAATATACTTGACTTTTTCTACTAGGTTTTGGGGATTGATATTTCCGCCCCTGACATGAATTGTAAATGGGATCCATAGTCATGTGACCAGGGCCGGATCTAGAAATTTTTCCCAGCATGGACAATTTTAACTAATTTTTTTGTTGAAGTTAAATAAAAAAACTTGAATTAATCATAATATAGGGGTTTCATTGGAGAGATTTTGAGTAGTCTCATCGACTCATGGATTGTGATGTTGATGATTCATTTTTGGAACATTTGAATTTTGACCACATGTCATAAATGCTTAAATCAATCAAAATACAAGTATACAACAACCCCATACAAACAATTATTTTATGCAACATAAATAGAATTTTATAATATACAACAAATAAATATTCATAATCCAAACTAAAAAATGAATTTCAAAATAAAAAACATTTAAATACAATTTAGAAACTTACTTCGGTTACTTGTCATAATTCAATTTGAATAATTTCCCAAATACTCAAACCCTCGAACCAAATTTGCTTTCTATATTCAAACAAAATCATGAATTAATTTCCAAGGATAAACCAGTTTTAATATCTTTTTATAAGTTTCAAATAACTTTTACTTGAAATAAGAGAAACAAACTATCCAAAATTTATACTCAGAACACCAAAAATTATGCAGGGTTGATTAGTCAGATGCATTCTTACTTATCATTTGCTTTTAATGTCATAACATCTGTCAAATAACAGGAACTTGCGTATTATTTTATAATGTCAAACCACATTCGTTTCAAACTTCATCCTTTTTAAATTACAATGGACGTAAACTTAAACAACAAAGACCAAGTTACAACTTTCATGATTCAATTAGAGCAAACTTTGAGTGAGAAAAATAAAATGTAAGAATTTACAATTCCAGCAGCCACTTCAATTAATCAGATAATAACCAATAGTAAGTCTAAAAGGATTATCTTATAAATTAAAAACCTTTGAGATACAACGCTCTAAGGTGAAATTAGAAACTATACTGAACTTATTCGAATAAAAAACTACTAGAAATCAACAAATTAGAAAGAAACAACAATGAACTAATCGGAATATTGACAATTGTACTCACCGGAAGTCCCCAACTCACAACAAATTCAAATAAATTTAAAATTTAAACTATCAAACAAAAAAAAAAGCCCTAATTAGTTACCTCTTAAGTCTAAAATATAACAAATACTGTCAAATAAATTGAATTGGGTTTAACCCCAAGTCCCCAACCAACAACAAATTCAAACAAACTACAAATTTAAATTATCAATAAAAAAACCCCCTAATTTAGTTACCTTTTAAGTCTGATTACTTTGATATGCCCAAGAGGTAGTGTCGTAGTGGAGATGTAAAGAAGTAGTGAGCCTAGTGACGGAGCTGCGGGGATGTAAAAGTAGTGGGCCTAGTGGCGGAGCCGCAAAGATGTAGAAGTAGTGGCAGAGCCGTGGAGGCGGAGATATAGAAGACAAAACCAACTAGCAAGTAGAAGCACAATGAAAAGTAGGAGCACAATGAAATGCAGAAGCAGAAGCAGAATGAAAAGCTACAGAGCCTATACTTGTATTTAGAATATGAATGAATTTTTTTTTACTCCCTCCAAGTTTAACACTTCCATTAATCAGCCCCCTTGAGTTTATTAACTTATCTATCTACCCCTACCTCTATACCTATAAAAAAATATTCCAGCATAGGCAGCTCTTATGCTCGCTCGAACAGATCCACCCCTGCATGTGAGTGAAGTTTTGTGGAAATAACAGTTCCCTAGCTTCTTCCATACATGATCTTCTTGATGTCTCCTCTTTATCACCCATCACACACACACACACATATATATTTTAGACTCTCCCTCCATTCCAAAATATAGGATAAGGGGCTGTTTGATTAGCACTGAATGACTGATCGATTCAGCCATTCAGTGCATTTGTTTTGGAAAAAATCGTATAAATGGCTGAATCGATTAGCCATTCAGACAATTTGAGCTGATTTTTTTTTTTTACAATATTAACTATTATATTAAGTAATATTAAATAAATTTACAACTATTTTTTGAATTTTTTCAGAGGGGTAAAATAATAAAAATATGTTATTCAAATGGTTCAGACATGCCAATTATAAAACAACTTTTGAAAACATAATTGATGTGATTCATTTAACTTTTGAAAATAATACATCTTGTAATTAGTAGAACTATTTAGAGACTTACAATTTTCATTATTGTGTTGTCTGAAACTAAATTAATTCATATAAATTTTGAATATGAAAATATCTCAAATTAACATCAAAAAGTCAATATTGATCCTATATTTTGGAATGGAGGGAGTATATCTGACCATTAGAAGTTTGACATTGGTACTGGATGCAAATATGGTGTGTGATCTTGCTGTGTAATTACATGAACATATGTATGCACATATGGATTGTATCTGTTGTTACCAGTTTGGCGCTTTCTAGTAGCTTCAAATTTGATAACTATTTTTGAGATATACACACGCATGCATGCATTGCTAACTCATAATTGATTATACGCTGTCATGCTGTTTGCAGTATTTGGACCGTAGATCTGGCATATCTGTTGCAGAAGTTTGCTGTTAGTTTTTCCTACTTCACCATAACACTAGGAGCAAACCCAGACTTTTCTGCGGAGATATTTTACAAGGTGGCATCTTTTGTTACAAACAGAATTCTGTATCAGTAACCGATTTGTATAATTAGATTACTCATTTAAGAGTTGCATTACTTATATGTGCTTTATTTTTTTTTTTGAAAATTTGATTAGTTACATGCACTTTATCGTGCAAGCCATAGAGCTTGGCTCGTAGTCTCTAAAGTGAGCATGCTCAGAAATGCTGTTGTTTAAATATTGGCATTTGCAAAAAAATTAAAATTATGCTATGTTAGACAATGCTTTCCATGGATTGTCTGTCCAATGATTTGGTTACTATTTGGGGAGCCTCAGTAGTTTTGGGGGTGTTCATGTATAACCAAGAAATAAGACAGAACTAGGATGATGGTATTTGAGAGTATGTGTTAAGAGTAACGCTAGGTTAATTTTGTTGTTTATTTCATAGGTAGAGTATCTTTCATTATATCCCTCACATGCCATGTTCATGAGTGTGTAGGTGTAAGTCAAGTCTTTTGGTGCATGTTAGTGTAAGAGGTGGAGTTTATGTTTGATACTTTGATTTAATTGATCAGTCACGAGACTGTTGGGCCATATTGCATACATCTATATCATACATTACGCCGGTTCAAGTTCAAATAAGGCAACAAGAGGACTGATGTTTTGAAACAGCTGAATGCATTTTAGATATGCAATCTATATAATCTACCCCTACCGTACCAAGGTTGGACTTTTGGCATGCTGTGCTACCAATACTGAGACAATCCACATTTGTAGAGACGTTTTTTATATGCGTATTGATATTTGCATACCTCTATTTCTTATTCCCATGACTGCTGTATGGGAAGATTTAGCTTAATTTACTTTATATAATGAGAGTGACTTGAACCTTTCACATTGTGGATGTTTCTTTTGCTAAATATACTTCTTGTTTTTGTTGCTTACGGTACTCAAAAGAGTATTTTGCAGGAGCAATTGCCTAACGATTTAGATCGAGTGAATATGCTATTTCAGAAAGCAATGGATGCTGGAATTAATATAGAGGTACAACCTATTACTATTTAAGATGAGCTTTAATGGTCATTGACCTTTTGTTTTCTTGACATGCCTCTCTTAGTTTGGTTTGTTCAGTTTGTAAAAATTATTTTCACATATTTATACGAATGACAATAGATTGAAAATAGTTTTAACTAGGTTTAATCATTTCTTGTGTTGTAACATTTAACTTATTGTAAATTGTTCTCGAAGTTTTAATTGATTTATGAGTATAACTATTGATATTAGCCTGGGAATTGGAAAACGTGGCAAGGATAGTCAAGCTGAGAGAAAATCTATCTACAGGAATGCCTTCACTCTTGCGGGAACTGGTTGAGATGGAGGTATAGGAGCTGTGACCGAATGATGTAAGTAGGTATCTCTTCATCTAAATCAGAGACGAAATGAGACTGTGAAGAAAAAGGGGTAGACTCAAAAAAGGTCACATCAGAACTAACAAAATATCATTTAAGATCAGGAGAACAACACCACCCTTTTGGGAGCGAGAATAGCCAACAAATAAACACTTAATGGCTTTAGGATCCAACTTTATCATATTAGGACAATGATCACAAAGCAAACACACCCAAACACTTTTGGGGGCAAAGAAAATAAAACCTGAGAAGGAAACAACGAAAAAGGTATAGTCCCATGTAACACAGATGAAGGCATGCGGTTAATAAGATGACACGCGGTTAAAACTGCATCTCCCCAAAATGGTTTAGGAACACACATTTCAAACATTAAAGCACTTGTAAACTCCATAATATGTCGTTTTTTGTGCTCCGCAACACCATTTTGTTGTGGTGTATCAGTACACAAGGACCGGTGAATAATGCCTCTTTGAGTCATAAAAGTAGAAAAGGGAGATGAAAAATACTCGAGAGCATTATCACTACGTATTGCAGAAATAGTACTGCCAAACTGAGTTTGTATTTCAGTCACAAAATTGGAAAAAATAGAAAACAATTTAGAGCGATTTTTCATTAAATAAATCCAAGTAACACGTGAATAATCGTCCACAAAGATTACAAAATAACGGAATCCAAGTTGCGACACTATTGGGCAAGGACCCCAAATATCAAAATGAACAAAATCAAATAGGTGCGCAGACCTTTTAGTGACTCTAGGAGAATATGAGACACGATGGTGTTTTCCAAATTGACAAGATTCACAATCTAAACTAGACTAGGAAGTGAGGAACTAAAACAAGGCATTAATCTCTTCAAGTTGGCTAAGGAAGGATGTCCCAACCGCGACAGTGGACTTAAAGTGGTGAAGCAACACTAGAACAAGTAATAGGTCGAGGAATTAAATCATCGAACAAATATAAACCTCCCGATATGTACTAACCATGTTTAGTTATTATTATTCTTTTCATATAGTAATGCACATTCACTTTCTCTACAGTGCAGGTCAATTAGTCAAGAACAAATTTCTCTTTTGATCGTGTCAGGGAAATATATTGCAATTGTTTAGTGGACCAGTACATATTAAGGTATTTTTTTATTTTTGGTCTACTCTTTTATTTGACATGGCTAAGTTATTTTCTGGGATTGTATCTTTAATATAGTAAATTAGTTTTATTAATTGGTTTACCATTGTTAATTTAAAATTCTTCCCTTTTCTTGTTTACTGCTTCATGTTTGATGCAGTCGGTCTTGGCTAGAGGATGTTTGTGTCTCAGGCTTGTACAATGACAGCTTTGGCTACACGGGTAAGGAGTGATATTTCTCCTAGTATGCCTTTTGTTCTTTAAATTGGCACAACAACTTGCCAGTGATCCAGAAGCTGATAGTAATCGTTGTGCATTTCTTTTATATCTATTACTCTGAAACAGATGGTGTTTAATTTTATACCTGTATCATCTTAAACCAATGACCCATCTGATGAATTAACAACTCAAATAAATTAGCTGAAGACCTCTTAAATACTGCTGTAGTTAAGATACTTGTTTAATTTGTATTGATGCTTTGTTGAATCATGTGTACTTAAATACTGCAGTAGTTAAGATACTTGTTTAATTTGTATTATTTTCTTTGTTGAATCATATTTGATATTTTCTTGCTTATAAATTATAATTATTATAGAGTAGAAATCATGATTGAGAATATGTATCCCTTTGGTGACATCAGTGAGCTGAATTTTGGGTACGTAGTAAAAATAATATGCAATGTTTTAATGTTGTAGAACTAAAGTATTGTAAATTAGACCTCATTGACCTGACCTTTCCATTTATAGACCTGCCTCTAAAATCTCAGTTGAATAGTTGATATAACTTCTGAACAAGATATATATATAATACAAGCACAAGGCGCCTTGCCCAAGGGCGGAGGCCAGAAATTTTTTCCGTTCTGGGCTACCAAGTACCAACTTCTAAGCATTAAACCTCTTTGAGGTGTTTTATCAAACATCATGTGTGCATTAGTTTTAGGGGCATAGATCATAAGTTTTTCAGGAGTGTTAAACCCATAATAATTTTTTTTCTCCCTTATTACTCCGCACACCAAGCCACCAATAACTAATTTCCTTCTACTAAATCCCAATTGACACAGCTCAATCATAACAATTTATCCACAATTAACCCCACATTTGTCCATATTCGTAAATATATGTATATTCAATATCTGAAAATGTAATATAATTTCATACTTATCTCTTTACTTGCTTCCTAATATCAATTTCTTGGTGCGACAGCCCTGTTATCCTCTTCTAATGCCGATTGATGCTAATTTCAGTGCAATAAGCTTTACTCCTTTGCCTTGCCAAAGTTGATGATTATAATAGAGCCCAAGAAGATTTGGTCATATGTTTGGAGTATATATGGTTCGGCAGTTAGAGAGGAAGGAAATGGAATGGGGCGGGTGGAGTACTAGAATAAGGAGAGCTGGTAATATCTATGCTCTGTTATAATTTCATATCAGACAAGGCATGCCTCTCTTAGCTTTCAGCACTCATAGCTTTCTTAATTCTCAGCACACTCCCCTAGTTAGCACTCCCCCATTCTCACCCGGGCTACATCCCACCTTAGCCCAAGTGTGGCTCCGCCCTTGGCCTTGCCCAGGGCATTCAAGATCAAAGTTCGCAGCTCTATACATTATTTTTCATCAAAAAAGAAGAAGATGATATATATAGATATACACCTTTTTTCATCAAAGTCTCAATGTCATGGTTAACAAGCATTTTAGTCTATGCATGTGGCTTTAATTTCAAATTATTAACTGCCTTATGCATATATGAAGAATTCCTTGGAGAAGTACAACTGTTAGTGTACTCATATTACCATTTCATTTGTCTTGAAGTTAACTTGCCCAACAAAAGTTGGTGAATTTTAGATCTGATTCTATATTTAACCATATGTTTCTTAAAAGCCTATATTCAACACTTATGATCATATATTTGATGTATTGAATAAATTGAAGTATGTGTTCTACATAGTGTGAACTGAGCAAGGAAAGAGACTAATATGTAAAAATTCCACCAATCTATTATTGGATTAAGAGAGACAAAAGTGGGAATTCGTGTATGCATGCTGGCCTGTCTATTTGATTGGACGTGTACTCGTGTGGTGTGGTGTGGTGTGGAAGATCCAGAGTGAGACAGTATTCATAGTTTAGTGGCTTTGGATGTTTGAAGTTGCTGCTAAAATTGGACCTTAGAGCTTCTCCCTTGTTGAGCAGCTGTCCAAGGGAAGAAATAAAATCAGATATACTGCATCATGTTGACGTTGGTGACTATGTTGATATAACCAACAATCACTCCAAAATATACACGTCTTCTTTTATAGATTGCTTAGAGGCTTATGTGTTGGTAGAAATATCTCCAGTAAGTGGATTTCCGTAAAAAAAATATAAAAAGTTAGTTTGAAATGATGATATGTGCAAAGAAAAGAAAGGAACTATACTCCAAACTGTTAATAATAATGTAGTTTAAATTTGTTTTCCTGTGAACTTCTTTTTCGTAAGTAAATAGATATGAAACTTCAGAATGAGTGAAATTAATGCTTCAATCCTAACTCGGTGCTTTGAGTAGGATTTTGTTTGGGCAAATTATTGAAAAGTATACTGTATATACCCTTTGATGATCTATCAGCAGCTATCTATCTAAGTTCATGAAAGAACTATTTGTAGCATATAGCTTGTCAAATTTGGTTATGGCGGTGACAGCATTTTAAAGACTATTTAATGCATCTTTTTCAAATTGTACGGTTTCTTTATAGTATGTTTTAGTATCTACAAACAAACTTTGATTGATGTGCATTGCTTCGCATAAATTTTGTTCATGATTGATGACAACTGATTTGTGCTGTATTCAAAGTATTTTCTTCTTAATTTTCCATTTGTTTGTCCAAGTTATTTATTTTATTATTTATGATCCACAGTTTTCGAGTGAATGTGTTCGATCTTGTTCTCATCCATTCTGCAAATTTATCACTATAAATTGAACTGATGTATCCACAGGTCACTATGTCGTAATATGTGGGTATGATTCTGCTAAGGATGAGTTTGAGATTCGAGATCCAGCCAGCTCTAGGTATTATATCCTTACTTTCCGTCCTTCACAAATGAATCCCCTAGCCATCAATGTGGCATTCATGTGTTTTTTTTAATTTGTTTGTGTGCGTGTACTCACACGGACGTGCATGTGTGAGGAATGCAATGAGCTTCTAATCCCAAGAGAAAGTAGCCCTTCCAGTGTATAAACTTACCAAAGAAAGAAAGCCAAACAAAGCATCCTAATTGTTTCCTATCTGGCTTGTTGTAGCATTATTGGGCAGTTAAGATATGATTTGGTAACTATTCATAGTGTATTGGATATGTCACATATGTGACTATTCTAGACACCATATATTCTTCTTTTTCTTCTAATGACAAACAATGTGTGTTTTTATGCCTATATTTTTTCCTCTTGATTTCCTTATTCTGGCTCCACTCCAGAACTATCCTTGCCTTGTATATTATTTGCATCATTATCATGTAATTAATCTAGTTGCAATTAGAAGAGCCTTTTTTAGGGAATTGTGGTTTAGTGACTTATGAAACAAGCTACTTACTAGGGTAAATGGTTGTGCTGGGTGTATTTAGTTATGAAATGAGGTTAGAATTAGTGGTTGAAGTGAGACAAGCTACATAGTTACTAGTTTGTATGAAGTAACTTCACATGTCTTGGATGAAGATCAATTATACTCATGCAAATTAATAAGCTCCATATACATACTCACCGCAAAACATCAACATGATAAACAAAAAGATTGTACTCAAGGATCAAGTGGTACCATAAAATCTTGTATACCTGCATGGTTACAAACTTACAATCAATTTAACTATGCAGGCATATACACTTTTGGTACTTTGCCTCGATGAACTCTCAACAAAGCTAATGCAAGACGAGTCCGCGAGACTTGGTTGAACCAATATTAGAGGCTTTGGAAGCTCATGGAAAAAAAAGAAAATTCTAGTTGTATTTAATAACTTTAGTTATAGTTTTGGTACTTATCTTAGTAGAGTTTAATTTAGGTTAGGAAAGTTGTTTAGGAGTATTATACACAATGAATTATATAATTGATTGAGATTTTGTGTGAGAGTTGTTTGTGAGAGAATTACCTTTGTCCTAAAATCGCCTCCCCACCAAAAGCACTTTCTCGAGTGTTTTCTGTTTTTTCCAGTTGTTATAGGTTGGGTGGTGTCCTTATTCCCCTATGCTTGTATTCTCTCTTCTATTAACAACATTATTTTTCTACCTTAAAAAATATATATATATATTTAGTGTGTATAAAGTATAAACTCTAGCGAAGCTCTCTTAAATTAGATGATACTACATCTCACTCCTAAGAAGTGTTCACAGGTTATCTTACAAAAATGTTATTTGGATCATCAGTTAGCTTATCACAGTTGCATTAACTGTTTAAGTTTGTGCAGGAAACATGAGAGGATCACATCAAGATGCCTAGAAGAGGCCCGCAAATCATTTCCTGATTAAGTTTGTGTGGCATTACTTCTAGGCATAAAGTTAACTTCTCGGTGATTAATTGTTAGAAGATTATGCTAACTCAAAGAGTAAAGAGTACTGATTAAACAGTTAAACAGTTAGCATAAATTAATGATTACTTCTCGGTGATTAATTGTTAGAAGATTATGCTAACTGTTTAACTGTTTAAGTTTGTGTGGCATTACTTCTCTGTTGATTAAAATTTGCAGTTGCAGCTGAATTGCTAACTTTGCAAAGGTTGCTTTCCATAAATCTACTGTTGCTATTGTATGGAGGAGAATAAGAAGTCAGTACTCTTTACTCTTTTTTTGGTCAGGGCCATTTAATCCGATGGATAATAATCCATCACCAGCCCCACCTCTTACGCGTTCTAATCTGTGTACCTTGAAGTTTATCGTCAATTATTTCTTTAATAAATGAAGATGCAATAATGCAATTAGTAGTCATGTTCTCCTTTTTCTGTGGTTTCTCCCTCCCCTCCCCTCCCCTCCCCTCCCCTCCCCCTATTTCATTAAAAGCTGAAAACGAAATCTTTATGCAGTCTCTCTAATGGTTACTTTGTTGATTTGAATTGTCCATGCAGATATCATTAGCAAAGCGAAAGAATTAGAAACAGCCCATCCGGTATGGCCTCTCCACGATTATGGATATTTCCCATTCTGGTGCGTAAGCCGGTTGCCATTATATGTTGCATAAATATGGTTTTGCATGGAAATTGTTAGAGAAAGTTGCAGCACTTGTGATTGTTATGACAGCAGTTGAAAATCCTTTTTCATAGCTTTTTTCTTTCAAGGCTTGAGTACTGATTTCGCAAATATTCCACCTATATTTTTAAGAGTGCTAGCCAATAGTTTGGTCAAATTGACTAGTAGGTGTTGTCCATGGGAGACTCAAATCTGGTATAGATATATCATTGAAAGTGTATCAAGTATCCTATTTATAGATGCATTGTACAAACAAATAATGAAGCAAATAATGTTTGCCAAGATTGAATAAAATAACATTGCTGGGTTACTTCTTTGGGTTCATTCTGTGCAATTATTGATCCATGGATCGATCTGAAGTGTTCAAGAATTAATTAATTTCCGCTATGAGGAGTGCATTTCCGAGGACATTATGCCCTTAATTTATTCCCAGATTAATGCCATTTCTTCCCATAATGCACTGAATGTCGGGGAAAGAAAAGAGTAAAATACGGTGCATAAAATATTTTATGGAATATACACCAGTGTTTTATTATAGTGGCAAGTATATGGGCTCATCTTGCCTATTGGGATATTGTTTGATCGTAAATGAACCGAATCGAACCGAGTCTAGTAGTCGAGTATTGAGTTGTTTATAAAATTTGTCAAGTCAGAAATAAAGTTTGATTGAGACTCGTTTAGGTATCGAGTAGAGCACAATCTCGAATCGAGCCCGAGCAGTTTGAACTTTTCGAGCTAATATTATCCCGAGTATCAATAAAAAATTATAATTTGAAAATGTTCGAGTAATTTATCAAATTTTAAAATTTATTCATATTTGAATCGTTTATATTTTGAGTCAAGCTCGAATCGAATTTTTAGTCGAACGAATACGAATCAAACCCAAACCGTTTTGTTTATTTTACAGCCTTACCTGTTCCTCTTTTTTTTTTATTACGTCTTTCTTCATGAAGGGCATGCGTTTCCTCCTAAAAGCTTTCAATGAACTGAGTACCTTATGAATTTATTGTTTGATTACTATGCTAGGTTAGATGGTCTTATGAATCCATCTTTTGCAAAGCCTTTAAGGGGTATCTTTCCCTGATCCACCCTTTTCTAAATCAACCATAAAAAAAAATACTCTTCCTTCTCAAGATAAAAGTTATGGTTGAATTTTTATAAGATAGAAAATAAAATAGAAAAAAATATCCATATTTAGCTTCTCATTTAATTATATAATTTTTTACATATGGTTAGTGATACTCCATAAATATGCATACAGAATAAAAATATGACAATTAATACTAAGGGTATTATAGATAAATTATTATAAAAAAATAAATTATTTAAAGTAAATAAGTATTTAATTTGAGACTATCTAAAATAATAACAATAAAAATTATCTTGAGACGGAGGGATTAATAAATAATTGAGATATTAACAAAGAATACACGGCAAAACCTATAGTTTGGCACGTATTAGTCGAACGTACCTTTCAATTCAAAAGGTTTATGGTAATATTTAAATTAGTTGGAACAAAATTAGAAGTCAAAAGGGCGAACGTGGGAACATGGAGCCATGTTACACACACAAACAAACACTCTACATTAACCACATTATTATACTAATTGAGTCGTGGAACCCTCCTTAATTAAGTGTGTAAATAAATTAAATCGAGTATTGAGTTGTTTATATTTAGTTCATAAAATTTATCGAGCATAAAATAAGATTTGATTGAGACTCGTTTTGTCTCGAATCGAGTCCGAGCGTTTGAACTTTTTGAAACGAATTATTAATAGAAAATTACAATTTAAAGAGATTTGAGTTATTTATCAAATTTTAAAATTTGTTCATATTTGAATTGTTTATATTTTGAATTAAGCTCGAATCAAGCTTTTAATCGTACGAATACGAATCAAGTCCGAAAAAAAAGAGAATCTTTTTGTAAATGTGCACATATATACCCTTATTGATCCGTGAGATCGAAATGTCGGTAATGAAGACCAACCATTAAAGAAACTGAGGGGGTGTTTGATAAAAATTGAATGAATATGAATTTGAATATGAATGAGCGGAATCTGAATCTGAATGAAAAAAGTTGTTTGATAATTGACATATCTGAACCATCTGAATAACATATTTTTATTATTTTACCCCTATGAAAAAATTCAAAAAATTATTGTAAATTTATTTAATATTACTTAATATAATAGTTAATATTGTAAAAAAAACGCATTCAGCCCATTCAGTCAAAAAATAGGACTAAACCATTCAGCCCAAATCGTCTGAATGACTGACCGATTCAGCCATTCAGATAATTTTTTTTTAAAACAAATACACTAAATAACTAAATTAGCCAATTATTCAACTATTCAATACTAATCAAACAATCCTTTAGTATACTCTCCATTTGCTAAGCTAGCTAGTTGTTCGAGTAAATGTAGTCCACATTCAACGTAAATGCCCTGCTGATTCTAGATCACTTTTTTGTATTTTGTGTCTGTCATGTAATGTATGTGTGGGTTTTTTTCCTTTTTTTTGTTTTTGTTTTGTTTTAGTCTGTCTTCATCCAACTTTGGTCGTGTAGTACAAACTTCCAAATTAATAGTTGACCCCATATTGGATCTTTGGTTCCTACCCATGTTAAACTTATATTCAACGGATCTGTTAACTTTATTATATATATATAAATAAAAGTATGTATGACCTTAAAAATAATAGAATCACTAAATTCAAAAATTTAGCACGAACAAATCATACCTTGTATCAGCATAATTCTTTAAAAACTACTATAAAATAAAAAAAATTAAATAACTAATTCGAAATTAACTCGTGATCAATTAAAATAATTCGATCAAATTATAAAATTATTGTGAGTAGACCTAGGATAAGATCTTCAAACCCCTTTATATAATTAGTTATATATATATATATATATATATATATATATATTATGTATCTCGAATTCTATTTTGAGATTTGAAATTTGACATTAGACCTAAATTATTTTTTGATTTTCCCATAAAAGAAAGAAATTTTGAGATTTGACATAAGGTATATATACTCTTGGTTTAACAATAATATATAGTAGGTCACTAATTCACTTGTAGGGTCAAAGAAAAATCATGTTCTAGGCTCAAATCTACTTTACTTTAGCTTAGTAGTTGGAGGAGCAGTTGGTGAAAAGATCTAATGACAATCAGTATGTTCATGATAAGAGCAATGCTACTATCACATAAATTTTATCATATAATTTTCACACACATATATATTATAAGTTTTCGCCTGACATACGGGACCTACAATATATATACGTATATATGTGAGAGTTATATAAAATAATTTATGTAATAGTAACATTATTTTCATGATAAATATATAATTCATGTTTATAAATATTGTTTGAAATTAATACCTCTAACTGAGCTTGAGTTGAGTTGGATCTTATTCATTGTTTCAATAAGTCCGACCTATACATTATGACATGCACAGTAGTTGTTGTACATATACATGCAAATAATAAGGAATTAGCGTAAGTTTGCGTAGTTATGTCTTTTTTTGGTTGAGGATTTATTCCGAATGAGTTAGTTGGCATGATTGTAGAATAAAGCAACTTTATGTTTATGTTTTTTTGTTATCAGTTATGTAAATGAGTATTAATCATAATTTTCTAATCAAATATAAAATAGTATGGGTCAACTTGTAATTTTATCTAATTTTATATTTTACGAGTGTGATTTGATAAAAAAAACTTTTCTTATAAATATAATATGAGTTTAAAGTAATGTCCATGATCGTAAAAATCAATTAATTTAAAGATCATAATGACGACCGGTCATTGAAGATAAATTGTTTAGAGTTAGGTGGGACGTTTTCATGACAGTCGATTTTTACTTTGCGCGTATAGAAGAACTATTTATATCTGCATATTTTGATATTATTTTTGGAATACGATTGTTCTTCAATAATATATATAGTGTTTACTAATTGTTACAATTGACATTTTTTTCCAGATTAGCTGTTATTTTATTTAAAAGTATTATTTTTTTAATTTTTTGTATTGTAATTTTTTCATCTCAACTGTTTATTTTTTTAATATATTTCAGTCGATTATATTGTTTCATAAAAAACAAATTGCAAGTGTCACCCACATCGATGTCAAAATGATTGTTTTATGCAATGTTTTAAAACCCGGATCGTACCGGCGGTCAGATCGATAATAACCTGAATCGATCCGGTTTGGACTAATGACCCGATTTTGGTCAAAACTCGGATTGACCCGTTGACCACCCGATTAATTGACCCAGTTTACTCGGTTTTTAATTTATTTATTTTACCAAAAAAATTTTAATATTCAAATTAACCGCTTTTATTAATATTATAACTCATCTTTATTATGTTTTAGTTCATAAAATACGAGATTTTTAAATTTTTTATTAATTACTAATAATATATCTTTTTATATATTAATGACATCATTGGATCAATAACGGTTCGATCACGGATTGGTTCAATGATCTATCTACCCGATACCTTTTTTAATTCGATGAACGGTCCGATTATGAGAAAGTTGGTTTTATGTCGAGTACAATTTGCAGTTATAACTTAATACATATGTCCAAGTTAAAATGGAATTTGCAGTTTCCAGTTGGGTTGGTTTCTTCAAGTGAAAATGCAACTTCATTTGTAGTTCCTACGCATAAAGTATACAATTTACAAAGGTGGGAGTATAAATTATTCCTAAATATATCATAATTTTAATTTACAAATATATCTTTAACTTTAAAACATTGATAGTAATAAATGTAAACTTACTCCATAGGGGGTACTACCTACTATCAGTACAAAAGAGAATTTATATTTTTATAAATAAAATTTTATATTTTTAAAAACTCCCTCTCACACGAGTGTGAAATTAATTTATTAATATTTTATGAAATTATCATTTTTTACAAATAAAAATATCAATTTTTTTACAAAAATACAAAGCCTTATCACAATATTCGATTAAAGAAACTTGTGTCACGTATAAATTATTTTACTTCACATAATTTATACATATAATGCATATTCCTCGGTTCTAATATATCATAGAATCTTACTATTTATTGTGAACTTTTTTTCGAGAATTAGATAAAGTTATAAAAAAATTAAAAAAAACATAAATCATCAGTAATACTAGTTGTTTAAGTAATTGAGCATAAAAGAAAAAGTAAATAGTAGTACATAAATAATGATATCATATTGACTTGAGAGTTCAAATTTGAAAAGACGAGAGGGGGGAAGACGAGACGTTTGAGCGAGTGTTTCTCAGCCTAAAGGGCGGGCCTCACTTGTCTTTCGGCGGGAAAATCTAGTAGTATAATCTTTTTGCGGGAAAACGAAGCAAGAAATCTTGCCCCAAAATGTTTCCATTCAGGTAGATGGATTCTGTTTTCATAAAATTAATTTTATAATAAGTTGATCAATAGAGAAATTATCTCTCAGTCTACGTGTCGACGCTGTGTTAATTAATTGATCAAAGTTAACTTCATGATAACCACTCCCCAGATAGAGAGATTCAGAATGGAGGACAGACAGATAGATAGATCTCTGGGTCACTAAGCAGGCAAGACTAAACAAAAACGACTAAAATCGAATTAAAAAAATTTAATCAATTTTTTTTAATTATTCATTTATTTTTTGAATTTCGGTTATATCCATTTTAATATTCAGATTTCGAGTTCAAGATTTGATTTTTGGATTTTGACTATCCAACATATACACATCCCACCGATGGGTACCCTTTCTCCCCCTTCCTTCAAATCCATTTTGTAAGTGAAAAATAAATATAAAAAAGGGAAAAAACAATTAAAATTAATGAGAAAAAAATGAAGAAAGAGAAAATAAATTTGCATTCTTTTCTTTATTTGTTTGTTTTACAAGAAAATTTGAGTTAAAATAATATATTATTATCTATTATCTATCTATTATATAACAGGAGAGGAAGAAAAATAACTGTCTTTTTAACGTTGTGTAACATTTATACTTTAAAAAAATTTAATATTTTCACAAACTCTCTGTTCCATTAATAGTGTAGCACTCTTTTACTATTCATTTGAGAGAAATCTTATAAAATTATTATTTTTGCTTATAAAAATATTAATTTCTTAAAAAAATATTACTTGTTTCTTTTCTCCTATTTTCTCTCTCATCCCTAAGTTATCTCCCAAATTTTTTCCTTGCAGACACATAGTGTGTGTGTTAAGTAAGGACTAATCTATATGAAAGTGGTTAGTATGAAGTTTATTTTTTGGTAAGTTGGTCAATTTAAGTCTTTAATAAATTTTGTTCAAATCTTCTCAACTATGGAAAAAATTATTATCAATTTTATTTTTTTTCTCTAAAAAACTTATAAACAAACTAATTCCAATCTCTTACTTAATTTTTATTTTATTTTCTCTCCTTTTAATAACTCCCAAACAAAGTGTTAAGCTGGCCATTCAAACTTGTATTTTTGCTATTTATGATCTCTAATTCTCTACAATGGCTTCAACTTCCCCACTCTTGGAGTACAGTTATAAAATGAATCAAATAGTTTGAACTCGATTCGTACTTATTTTAGTTAACTAAAAGTTTGATTCGAATTCAATTCAAAATATAAATAATTTAAATATGAGCAAATTTTAAAATTTGATAAATTATTTGAACCTCTTCAAATTATAATTTTTTATTAATACTCGAATTATATTCGTGCGAAAAGTTCAAGCTACTTAGACTCAATTCGAGATCGTGTTCGACTTGATAACTAAACGAGATTCAATCAAATTTTATTTCATACTCAATAAATTTTATAAATTAAATATGAGTAACTCAATAATTAACTCGATTTAATTTATTTACGCAATGACCCGTGAGTCAGTATCACATACACTATAATTGCGTTGGGGAGACATTTACTAAACATTAATTTCTGAAGATTTTGCCATATCAATGAGTCAGTCTATAGAGTCTGTACAGCTTAGAACTTTCAACAATGCTGCTATCACATACAAAAATAGGTCGCATAATGCTCATATATATATATATATATATATATATATATATGTATATTGTGGATTCTGTCTGATATATAAGGCCCATAAATATATATATATATGTGTATATAAGTATTATATAACCTTTTTTTATGTGATAGTATCATTATTTTAGAACTTTTGACTGTTGGGCCTCAAACTTTTTCATCATTAGTAGAATAACAAAAGGGTAGATAGAAAATAAATTGGTTAATTAATCACAATTATACTGATAGATGAGCTAATGATTATGTTTAGGCCTTTTGTAAGGATTAGGGCCACATAATAATTTGTCTGTACAGATCCTGTTTATTGTATATATTTAAATTACACTTAAAATATTATTTTTTATAAAAATTTTAATTGAAATAAATACTATATATTTTTTGAGAGTTATTTAAAAAAAATTATTTTCTGTTGTGACGATTTTATTGTGAAAATATTATTTTCTGTTGTGAATTTATCAATTTTTTATAACCGTTTCATTAATACAATAGTGTATATTTAATGAGAGTAGATCCTCTGTTCCCAAATTTCCTATTTTCTTGTGTCCCACCATTTAAATGTTAACTCTTGTCTTTTTTTTTAATTTTAAAATTAATTGATATTAAATAAAAAAATATATATTAATATTTAAATGATAAACACAAGAGGACAAAAAATTTTAAATCTTATTTTAGAACAAAAGATCTGCTCTCATATTTAATGGTAATATGCCATATCATTGCATTCATTTGGTCCATACATTAAATTTGTGTGGAGTTTGTATTTTACTTTTCCATGGTCTAATTTTATTTGGTTGAATTAAATTGTATAGCTACTAGGCTTAGAATTGTAGGACAGGAAGCATAATGGCTTTGGTGACGTAATGAAATAATTATGGGTTATTAATATTTATTTATGAGTCCTCTTAACATGTGTCCTAAAAACATATGCTAAGCATACAGTTCAAGAGAATATTTTTTTGAATTGTGTGCATATTCTCTTGATTTTTGCATATGCACCAAGTTTAAAGAAATATACATACAATTCAAGAGAATATTCCCTTGAATTGTGTGTATATTCTCTTGATTTTTGCATATGCACCAAGTTTAAAGGAATATACATCCAATTCAAGAGAATATTCCCTTGAACTGTGTTCTTAGGGGCACATGTTAAGAAATTCCTTTATTTATTTAGTAAATTTTTTATAACAAATCATAACTCTAACTGTTTTTTTATTACATTACATTACATAAACTGTTTTTTTGCCCCCCATAAAATCTTCAATTACATTTTTGTTTATGTTATATTACGAATAAAGTGTAAATGTGTAATGAGCTGCTGGTATTATATTTATTGGAGGGTGTAAATTATTTTGAGCTAATAAAACTTTGTCATCATTATTTAATTAATCAAATGGACATGGTGTATTAAAAATATTAAATTAATATAATAAGATTATGTCACTGTGATCTACTCTAACTAATCAAAAGCAAAAACATTATATATCACCGCAGTGTAATGTCCTATTCTATATACATATATGATAAGATAATTATTTTTTTTTTTTGGTTTTTCATCTTTAGTATAACATTAGAATTTAATTGTTACTAAAATATTTTTAAAATAATATAATTTTATTTTATTAACTATTATCAAAACACTTTTTAAAGTTATAATTTAACTAGAACCAAAATTAAATAATCATGAAAATATTAGAGTAACTTATAAGTTGAATATTAAATTAAAAATAACAAAAAAAATAAACATATTGTTAACATTCAATTGCAAGTCTTTGATAATTGTTTGTTTAAACAAAATTTGTAGTCATTCTACAATAAATTAAAAAAAATTAAAAAAAATATTTATAATTATTATATATATAAAATAAATAAGGAATTTAAAACAACGTTACTTTTTTTTTTTTTCAAAACGTTACTTGGGTATTTACAAAAATGTGATCTCATGCAAGGTCAGGACAAAATCTATTTGAATAGGGTTAGGAGTTTTAATTTTTTTGTCTTAAATAGGTTAAATAATGTGAAATTGAATACAATAAATTACATATAATATAATTAATTATAAGAAAAATGTCTTTATAAATATATGACAATGATAGCGATGATTTTAATGTAAAAATATCAAAAAAATTATCTATAAAAATCAGTTTTCATTTGAATTTATTGATACGTGACAGGTGGCAGGTGAAACGCACAGAGGGACAAATGTCTCTAGCCAGTATTACGGTTGTTGCATGAACTGGGTCCCAACTCTTCTGTCTCTACAGTGGTTGTAGGAATCCAAATTAAACCCCATTTTCAATTTTGAACACACTAGTGTCTGTCCTGTCCCCAACTCGCCCTGAAACCTTAATAAAAAGCAAGCCTGCCTTCAACATTCTCCATTCCTTTCATTTTCTCCGGTTCGGTTGGGTTGGGTTGGATTTGGGTCCCCTCTGACTGCAAAGTGCAAACACAGCAAAATCTCCACAATTCTACCATTATTCAGTGTTCTCCAAGAAGCAACAAACACTCATTATCAAAACCCCCTTTCGTTTTTCATTTGGGTCCTTTTTATTTTCACTCCGTTTTGGAAGAAATGGCTGATGCTAGTCTTAATAATGGAGGATTTTGGCTACCAGCGGAGTTTCTCACCGATAAAGATATACTCATGGATAAGGAGAACTTCAACAAAAATGGGTTCAACTCAAACTATAATCTCTGCTTTCCCACTGAGTTTGGCTCCTTCGGTTCCACCCCTTTTCCCCGCTTTCCAAATGAGTCGGTAACCGATTCAGAGAGCGACGACGATTTCCTCACTGGGTTAACTCACCAGTTTGCTCGCACAACTCTGCAGGAAACCCACAAAATCCCATCTTCTCACCCTGAGGTAGTGTTCTAGTGCCAATTTCTTTCGTTCTCAGTGTTATTTTTATGATATTTACACATGATTCTTTCAAATGGTGGTGAGACTCACTCGAGGAATTATAATTATGTGGAAATATTAACTTTTTAAGTGAAAATATCACTTCCCAATTTTTATTTGCGACTTCGATTGGTGTACTGACGTGGTGTCCTTGTCTCAGAAAACGTGGGGTTTCTCTGGTTCGCCACAGTCGACCCTGAGCCCGGTGTCCGGCAATGGAAGCCCAACTGGGCATTCCAAGGGTCCATCACCCCCAACCACTCCTCTGATCGGAAACGACGACGCATGGGATCTGATATGTGCCGCAGCAGGTCAAATGAATGGGTTAAAGATGAAGAACGAGGGAGCCATTAAAAACAGAGGACTTGTTGCTCCAACTCGTAATTTCACTGGAATTCACCCTCCAAATTCCACCAATGGTTTCTATAATACTCATGTAAGTATTTTTATAAAGCACAATAACAATTTGTGTAGCTCCTTTTCTCAAATTTGAATAATTTGTGATCCGATTTTGGGTGTTTTTTGCGTATTTAGCTAGTGAAGCAACAGAGTAATTCTATTTGGGGTCAGCGACAAGTTTATCAGAACAGAGCATCAACGGTTTCTGTTGACAATGGTGGGTTTGATGGAAATGGTAGGTGTGGAAAGGCACTGGGTATGCCGGAATATGCATGGCCGCCTCTGCAGGTTCACAAGCAACAATATTACCAAAATCAGAAACAGAGTGGTGGTGGTGGTGCAGGCAGGAGCGCGGCGTTTCGCCGTGGCGGATCTGGTGGCGGTGGTGTGAAGAGGGGGTGTGCTGGCACCGGTGTGTTTTTGCCTCGTAGATACACCACCGCTCCTGATTCTCGCATGAAATCAGGTAATTTTGACAGCTGTGTACTATTTTCCGTTTTGTATTGAATCAATTTTGTTGTTATTTGATTCCTTTCTTTTCACAACAGGTTTATTTTAGGAAATTACTAAATCCACAACAAAAAAAATATTATTTTTCACAATAAAATTATCCCGTAGATTCTATAATTACGACCGCACTTGAAAATAACTAAAACAGTGTTCCCTTATTTTATGGACCAAGAGTAATTTCAGTTTCTGGGTCCCAAAGGGACGGTTATGGGCTTTTACCCAGACATAACCACTTGGATTATCTTTTTTTATTTGTCATCAGATGCGATATGAGTGGTGGGCAACCGGTAAAAATCGATCCGCATCCGTACAAAAATTAGTTAAATTTCGGTCCTGATTATACCGAACTTGTTTATCGGTTCGGAATCGGTTTGGTATAGATTTTTATCGAATAACTATTAAAAATTAATATAATTATTATTTTATTTTTATTTTTATTTTTATTTTTATTTTTATAATAATAATAATTATTATTATTGTTATTATTAATTATTTATTAATAATAAATTAAAAATTAAAAATTGAAAAACCGGTAAAGTTCGGTAAAACCGAACTATAAAAATTCGGTACTAAAATCGATGCCGAAAAATCGATATATATCGGTTTTTTGTACTAAAACCGGACATTATTTTTGTACCGAACTGAACCAGAAATTTGAAAATTCGGAAAAATCGAAAATTATACTCACCCCTATACATGACTGCAGAATTTGCTTTTGACTAAAGGGATTATGCAGATGCAAATCCAGCTGTTTTTTTTTGTCTTTTGCTTTTGATTTGGATTTTGACTGATAATATTCTTTTGCTTTTAATCACATTGCCTTTTCAGATCTATCTCATCACTGGCTTGCTTGTAAGCATATGACTATTTACATATCGACTTAAATTCTGTGGTGATGTTTGTTTAATCAGGTTCTTCAACTGCTCTTCTTCCTCCTAGAGTTCAAGTTGTGCACAAAAACTATGAGAATATGACTACTCAAGCTCAGCCCCGCTTAAATGGTGGTTTCATTCCAGATTATGGTAAGCCTAGCTAGTACGAGACTTGCTCCCCTCCCTCTCCTTTCTACAAAAAAAAGTCCTATTGCTATTAGGTTAGGTTAGTAATGTGGTAGGATAATGTCGTTAAGAATAATGCTACAGATACAAACTATTCTACAAATATTTTACAAACTGCTGATGTGGCATACTCTACTTTACCTTTTTATGTGGAGTCGAAGACTACATTGAAGCAAATTGTTGATTAATATGTTGAGGTGGAGTATGTCACATCAACAGTTTGTAAAATATTTGTAGAATAGTTTGTGCCTGTAGCATTAATCATGTGGTTAATTAGGTAAATTTGAGTAACATTGTCTAAACAATTTATTGCAAGTCCCATTGTTAACACAAATGACGGTGCTTATTTATTTTGTTGGGGTTTATTTTTGTAGATTTGTTAATGGCTGGGAGGAATGCTCTATTGGCACAAGAGAGGCGAAATAATAATATGGTGCGAGCAGAAGGGGCAATGAATCAAGAAATTAGACTTCCCCAGGAGTGGACTTATTGATTTGTGGGTACTACTTTAAAGGATATGAATCTTGATGAATGTGAAAGATGGGTTGTGATGATGTAGGAGAGGTATATGAGGAGGAAGGTAGATTAGTATGGTGGTAGAAAGATAGGTGTTATATAGAGTTTGCAGGTTTTATTATATTTTGGAATTCATGAAGTAAAAGAAGGGTAGCTTGGAGAAAGAAATCAATAAAAGAGATTCATGGTTTTTTTTCTGGGAAACATTTGACTGTAAAAAAGGAAGGAAAGGAGGAGGAGGAGAAACAAGTAGTGCCATAATAGATTATCAAGTATGGGATTTGCAAGTGGTTTTTGTTTGTAATAAAAGAAAAAGGGGGGAAATCCTAGGTTGAATTTTAACATGTTGTAGGAGGAGGAGGATCTCTTTTTGATGTAATATCCTTTTGCCATTTAGTAAAATCTAATAAGAAAAATCTAGCATCATATATATATATTTTTAAAACAAATTTTTTGGTCTCTTTTTTAGGTTTTTGAAATGGAATTAATAAAAGGAATGGAATAATGAGTTGGAATGATTCATTTTATATGTAACAAGGATAGATTGCTAGGATTTATTATTGTTAGATGAAACCCCTATATAATGTTTGCTATATATATATATATGATGCTGAAACTCAAGTATTGAATATGCAAAAATTAATTTTCAATCTCTCTCTAAAAAAACCCCTATACAATGTTGTACGAGCTTAGAGAGTTGTGAGGATCCAGGCACACAACTCTCTTAAGCTCGTACAAACCAACTCAATTGATTAGCGGCAGAAACAACTCAACTCAGTCCCATACAACACCATTCCATCTCAATTTGCACTAACAAAACCTTTGGATGTTGCTTATTGCGTGTTTGATGAAATGCCTATAAGAGATAAGGGAAAGGTGCTTGATGAAATTCTTGAAAGGAATGATGCTCTATACCTTGAGTGAAGATATAAAATGATTCATTCCAGTCAATGATAGAATGAATTATTCAATTATTTCACTAATTTCGTCCTTCTAATCCAAATGTAGCATAATACTAAAATACTAAGCATGGTTAAATTTTTTACTCATAAGCCAATCTTTTCACTGCCCCCTCCCCATAGCTACCAAATTTTGTTCCAGTACTCACTATCATCTTTATCATCTTCATCATCTTCATCATCATTATCATCATTATCATCGTCGTTCTCCTGCGAGGCGCAAGCAACCAATCAGCTAATCATTACTTAAGTACTCGTGACATAATAATTATAAGATTATAACGACATATTTAAGGATATTGTGACATTTTATATAAGTATTAATAAAAATAAAACTTTTTTAAGGAATAGTTTTTTTATTTTTTTATTTTCACCGTAAATAAGGATTTTTTTCTTCTAAGATTGAGAGAATAATTTACAAAATTAAAATAAATATGCAAACCTGTTCAGTACTATCCTCTTCGTCGTCGTCATCATTTTCTGAACTCGACTCTTCTGAACTCGATTCGTCTGAACTCGACTCGTCTGAACCTGACTCTTCCTCATCAAATATTTCTTCTTCATTGGCCTATATATAATTTAAAATCAATTGACAAATATTATAATAAGTACTAAAATCAAACTTCATTTTTTGGAGAACACTGTCAAATTACCTTTGTACCGTTGCAGTAGTCAGAGTATGCCTGCATCTTCTTATCATAATCTTCCTTCTCTTTCTCTGCCTTTGCTTCATAAATAGCTTTCTCCTGAACAAGATTTCAGGACAAGAGGAGAACAATAACCATCTTTTTTGAAATATTAAAACAAAAATTTTCAGATAAACCAACAATTGAAATTTGAAGCACTGCATAAATTACTACACTTCAAATAAACTACTCACATCTTCTGACATCGACCTCCATTTTTCAGCAACGGCTTTGCACCTCTAATCAATCCACGAAAAAATAATTAACAGATCAAAGAGTCAAAATAGTTCAAACAATAATGTAGCACTATAATTATATTCAATCTCATACATTGATAGAGTAATGATACAATCACAAACTATTTTACAAATATTTTACAAACTGCTGATGTGACATATTACACCTCAGAATACTGATCAAAAAATTACTTTAATGTAGTCTTCGGCCCCACATAAAAAGCTGAGGTGGAGTATGCCACATTAGCAATTTGTAAAATATTTGTAGAATAGTTTGTGTCTGTAGCATTATTCATATTGATATTGTTGGGGCGTGATTATTAGGGCCCGAATTATACTGTGGACCCACGTGGGGGCATTCACCCTGCGTAGGAATTTGGTTTGGCAATAGAGTATTTTAAGGAATCAAAATTCCTAATTACATTCAATTTCAAACTCCTAAAGAAAGTGTCAAAATAATCTGACTTCTTTTCCTTAAGGAAGTTGACTTCAATCCCATTAAGGTATCTACCAAATGAAAAATTCTATACGAGGAAGGGCTGGGAGGAGGTGTCACACCGGAGCTATCCCTCGGCAGCACAAGTTGTCAAGCTTCACGTGTGATTTCGTGCTTTTGGTGATTGAGACGAGTTAACGAATCTTGGTGTTAACAGATATTTTTTGCAATTATAGTTTTGTACAAATTTGTTGCAATACATACTCAAAGTTTTATGTCAAATTACACTTACGAAATACATGAGTAAATGAAATTAGATAGAATTACAAGGGTGACTCACATATTACATATCTTTTTAATAAAGATTACTACTAATATTAAAAAAAATAAATATATAAATTTGTAATATATATCATTTTCTTATTAATTATTGTGAGAAAACTTACGGCAGTTATGCATTTGCAATTTGGATTCTCCTTCTCGTAGGTCTTGCCATAGTCATTCCTTCATGCATCAAAATTTCATCAACATCAAAATATAGTACGTAAAACCTTCCTCACAAGTATGCATATAGATAGAGATTCGGAACAAATAGAATTTAGGTGAAAGAAGTTCGTACATGAAAATATAGAAAGCACACAATGGCCTCTCTGGCCTTGTAGGATAATTCGCGGTCTTATCCTCACGATTCGCTGTTTATTTCCCAAAAACAAAAAAGTCAGTTACATACAAAAGATCAAAAATTTAAACAAAATATATAAAGGGAATCTGAGACGTATTTTAGTCAAAATTAATCGCGATACACTTTAAAAACGATATTTTTTAATTGTTTTCTTTCACATCCGGTCGTATAGATGACAAAATATGAAAAAAATAAGAGATATTTATCGTTTTGTAAGAAGTTTTATAATGAAAGACTCTTATTTTTTTAAAAAAAATAGTAAATCGAAATTATACTGAAATTGCAATACATAGATTAATGAGTTTCACTTCATAGAATTATATAAAAATTGATAGACTCCCTTAATGTTGCATGTTTTCATCTTGAATTTGAAAGAAAACGCTTTAATCGGCATTTTTAGAGTGCTTTGTAACAAAACTTGACTTAAATACGACTACTATTCTCTTTTTTAACACGCATATATATATATATATATATATATATATATATATATATGGGGCTTAATCCATAGCAACCGGTTGCTAGGGGGTACTATTCAGCAACCATAATCTCCACCATTGATCAATAAAATTAAGGGCTGAAGATTGAAAATAAAAAGGTCCAGCCGCTACTCTTAGTAACGGCTGTTACATCAACTTTTTCAGCATAGCAATTTACCAAAATATCCCTCATTATTAATATTATATTAATTATTTTCAACCGACCGCTACTAAGAGTAGCGGCTGACTCTCTCTCCTCTCTCTCCTCCTTATATATGCACTCTCTCTCCTCTTTATATATTATAAAAATATATATTATATATTATATATATAATATATAATATAATATATAATATATATTATATAATATATCAACCGGCCGCTACTCTTAGTAGCGGCTGGCTCTCTACTCTCTCTCCTCTTTATATATTATATATTATATATTATATTATATAAATTTATAAATTTATAAATTATAAATTATAAATATTAAAAATTTGTCTTAAAATTATAAATTTATAAATTATAAATTATAAATATTAAAAATTTGTCTTAAAATTTATAAAATTTGTCTTAAAATTTATAAATTTATAAATTATAAATATTAAAAATTTGTAAAAATTATAAATTTATAATTTATAAAAATTATAAAAATTTTTAATATGTCTTAAAATTTATAATTTCGTACTACATACATTAAAAAAAGACTATTAATATTGTTATAATAAAAATATTCTCATACCAAAATATTTATTAATATTTTTAAATTATTACATCTTAATATTTTAAAAGACACTTAATATTTTGATAAAATTATTTTTCTTATGATAATATAATAATGTCAAAAGAATATTATAATAATTATAGAATATAATATATAATATATAAAGAGGAGAGAGAGTAGAGAGCCAGCCGCTACTAAGAGTAGCGGCCGGTTGATATATTATATATTATATTATATATATAATATATAATATATATTTTTATAATATATAAAGAGGAGAGAGAGTGCATATATAAGGAGGAGAGAGAGAGAGAGTCAGCCGCTACTCTTAGTAGCGGTCGGTTGAAAATAATTAATATAATATTAATAATGAGGGATATTTTGGTAAATTGCTATGCTGAAAAAGTTGATGTAACAGCCGCTACTAAGAGTAGCGGCTGGACCTTTTTATTTCCAATCTTCAGCCCTTAATTTTATTGATCAATGGTGGAGATTATGGTTGCTGAATAGTACTCCCTAGCAACCGGTTGCTATGGATTAAGCCCCTATATATATATATATATATATATATATATGGTCTGGATCTTAAGTTTATCCATTTATCCAACATACTTTGTTTACTCTCTTTAGCGACGGATCGGGCGACAGTTCGATCCGTCGCTATTTATACAACCAACGTTTATATGTTGTCCAGCGACGGATAACATATAGACGACGGTTGTATATATAGCGATGGACCGAACTGTCGTCTGGTCCGTCGCTAAAAAGGGGTAAGCAAGGTATGTTGGATAAAGGATAAGTTTAAGATCCGAATAATATGTATATATATATATAAAGTCCGTCTCTCTATCGAACTATAGAGAGCGAACTAAAGACGAACCAACTATAGGGACGGTTTTTTCCGCCGCTATAGCATAGAAAGTTGGTTTTTTATGCTATAGCGACGGAAAAAACCGTCGCTATAGCCGGTCTTTAGTTCACTCTTTATAGTTTGCTGGAGAGATGGGCCGTATATATATATATATATATATATATGTGTGTGTGTGTGTGTGTGGGTGTGTGGGTGCGCGCGCACTGTGATTAACAGAGTTATCAAAAGTACCAGAGATTTGAATGGAATTGACTTCCGCAGAATTATTCATCTCCTCCATGGGAACAGTTGCATAATTCTCCATATATATAGATAGCAGCTTTCACCTGATTCATGCAAACTTTGAATTTGGTTACTTATTATGCAAGCAGATCAAACGAAAAAGCAGGCAAAACATGGACAAGATTATCTTTCAGATTTTAATTTTGTCAAAACTATCAAGAGATTACTAATTAATAAGAGAAACCCCAGAACTACCGAAATAAATAATCAATCAAAATACAAAACTTAACAATAATCCATCGTATATATATATTATGTTCCTACTCTTGCAAAACGCAACGTAAAATTCAGTATTGTTTGAAAAACATCTCTAACTAGAACCCTCTTTTGATAAATTAAATAAAAAACCACAAAAAATAATAGTACGGAAAAATTAATCAAATACAAAACACCAAATCTTACGTAGAAAATCCTCTAAAACTAAAAGATAAAAAATCATGGGATCGTGCTCTAAAAATTCCATTATAATAATCAACTGTGTGTATAAATATTCCTTCCATAAATCACATATATACTCTTCCTTGTTGGATTCGGAATTACCAAGACATAATATTCAAATTCCTATTGACCTTAGGAATTAATACTTAGAGCCCAATTCCTTCTCAAATTCGAAAAATAAACACACAAAATTAAAATACTCCAAATTTAAATGGGATAATCTGTGGGTTTGAACCCCACAAACCCAATAAGTATAATCCAAAAATCCTTAACAACTCACTGACGTAAATCCAATGTCTAACCCAAGAACAAAAAGAGAAAGAGAAAACGTTCAAACTAATAAACCATTAACAGAATAATTCCAATTTAATTTTGAATTTACGCATACAGATACGGGAAAAGAAAAACATGGACAAAATAATATTTACCTTGATCCATCTTAGTTATTCAGTAATAATATTGCTGAAAACACAACCCCTAAATCCTAATAGATTATTTATATGACCTAAATCCTTAAAATGAAGAATTAAAATAAAAAAAAGGAACTAAATCCAGAAAAATAAGCCCAAAGTATAAAACTGAACCAAATTTTTAAAACTACTAAACTACGCTAAATAATAAATAATATAATAATCATATAAAATGGATACATGAGAAAATGTTATATAAAACGATGTAATTTTATCTTTTATAGTTAAGTTTTTCATTTAGTTTTTTATATAAAAAAACCTTTATTATATTTTTTTTTATCAAAACTTCATAATTTTATAAGTAGTAGTCAAGTTTGACTAATTTATACCTTAGATTCTTTTTTTCACGTATGCCTTAGCCAAGTTTAGTCAATGCTATATAAAAACGTTAATGCAACAATGTAATTTCGTAAATATTTTATAATTAGAGAGTTTTTTTATTTTTATTTTTAATAAAATTATAAAATAAAAACTTAACCCTAAACATTAAAACTATGTCATTTTATTAAATAATTTTAGCCAAACTTAACAAACACATAACTTTATATATATTCTTTTTTTTTTTTGATAACGTCTGGGTCCGCAGTACTACTAATCTTCTCACCTTGAATTAGACTTTTCATACTATATTCATCTTTTTCAACTACTATATATAGCACATGATCATTGATCAGTAGGGAAATTAGAAAATCAACCATCATCACAAATCACCATCATCCGTAACTATCCACCACCATTATCACGACCATCGGCCAATGTCACCACCATACACCACAGTCATCCGCCATCATACCACCATCATCACCCGCCATCGTCACCCATTCTCTTCCGTCACCTATAACCATCACATCTACCATCTACCACCATTCATCACCGTCACCACCGCCACCTATAACCATCAAATCTACCACCTACCACCGTCACCACTGCCACCCACCACCTACCACCAGTAGATCTACTACACTACCACATCACCACCATATATATCCACCATCTACACCTATCACCACTACTACATATATACATCACCATTATCAACCAACATAGTATATAGATCTACCATCCGCTACCTTCACTGGAATGCATCACCACCTTTATCCATCCACCCATCACCGCACCCAACCATCAGATCACTACCAAATCCAAACCATGCACAGTAAGAAATAACAGGAGGAGAAGGTAGTTCGGGGATGGGAAATGTGAGAAAGTACGTACTAAATAAATAAAGTACTAAATTACTTCTTCTAACTTAAAAGACTCCAACCTTGAGTATATCTTTGTCTAGGATTGCTGTCGAGATATATATATATATCTCCTTTGGCCGCACAAAATCAAAGTGTTAATGTTGCTGCAAAGATAACCTTCATAAGGCTATATATTATATGCATGCCTATTATAAGTTAATATATATGCAATTCCAATCCTTAATTCTAATTACTTGAGGAAAGTGATTTTCCTGTCATATTTATCTTCCATGTCCCACACGCGTGGTAAAACATGTCAAACCAATTCCTTGCACGTCCATCTAACAACAATAGTAAATAATGAAGTTTTAACCAAATCAGGATAGCACTTAAGTGTCATGTCTCTGTTAAACAAGGAGAGAACTTCAAATACAAACATTCGCACACAAAAGAGAAGAAGAAAATTTGAGTTGCTCATCAGCATATAGGACTAAGATCCTCTTCATTTCAAGTAAATGGATACTTTCTATTTTATAGTCCAGATTTAAAATGTGCGCTCTCTCTCCTGTCAGCATGTTGTCATATTTTAACACATTTTAAATATGAAGCATAAAATGGAGAGTATCCATTCACTTGAAATGGAGAGGATCCTGATCCCAACATATATGTTAAAATTTACACTAATGTAAGTATATATAAATATGAGCATCATCAAAGAAGTAAAACCAAACAGAAAAATCAAAAAACCCCACAACGCTGCTGCTGTAATTCGAAATAAGACCCAACTCATGATATAGACCCAAGAGATACTTCATTAAGCTAAAGTTTTTATTATCAAGATAACAGTAAAAATAAGACGCAAGAGATACTATATCAAGCAAAGCATAAAGAAATTTTTTGACAAGCCGATTCAACCCAAAACGAGAAAACGAGATCACATCCATGATTGTAATTAAATACACTACTCAAAACACAATTTGATCAACATTCAAATAATAATAATAAATTTTAAAAAAAAAAGGAAAGAAAAGAAAAAAGAGAGGAGCAAATACCAATTCTGGATTTGGGTATGCAAGAAATCGGAATGCAAAGACCAAATTTCTGAGGGAAATCGGAATCTCCCAAAGGCCTCGATTGAATTGAAGCAGCAGGGAAGCAGGGAATGGAAGGAAATTGAAGCAGCAGGGAAGAGGGAACGGAAGGAATGGAGGGTTTTTGAGAAAAGTAATTGTGACTATCAGATCTCTTTTAAAAAATCTAACGGTCCACAATTTGTACTGTAGTAATGACCGATACATGTTGTACCGGTTATCCCCCCATCCGTCAATTACTACATAGCAGTATTACACTTAATTTATATAGATTAACAAACATAGTAATAGCACCCTTAATTAATTAGATAGAGTAAAAGGGATGTTTTGTTAGTGAGCCGGAAATTTTTACGGATTTAACTTGTGACGTCTTGGTCTCATCCTTGGGAACAATGACAGTCAATACACCATCCTTCAGAGTACCTTCCACTTGATCCACATTGACATTCTCCGGCAGCCGGTGCCACGTGTTGCCTATAGACATCGCCATTTTGATCCTCTCACCGCTAATATGAAGAACCCTCCGTCTTCTGCCATTTGAGATATAAAATTCCATATTGAATACTTTGAGAAAATATAATAATACTATGACGACTAAAGATTTATTATAAAAAGAAGATTCAAAATGATGTGTATGGATTTGTTTGTTTACAATCAATAAATCCACACATATATGATAATTAAATCATCCAATAATTACACGCTAACACATCATTTTATAAACTATTTTTCGTAAAAAATATTTGTAATTGTAGTAGGACTTGAGATAATATATCTAGTATATAATAATATGGGCAAATTTTTCTCAAAACCGATTGGTTTTAAGTTGAATTTTTTAATATGGTATTAGAATAGACATCATTCATGTGTAGGCTCAACGACTCACATGCTCCACGTCACCTAATTAAAATTTTTCACGTGTTTGGCTCAAAATTATGCCACACATGAGGGCGTGTTGAGATATTATCCCACATTCACTACAACAAAACAGGCTATCTGCGACCGCATATCAGCGACCGCATACGTTCGCGTCATACGTTTCTCATTCTCTCCCAAATGAGGTGCAAACCGGGATAACTCCGCGAACTTAGTCTCGTACTGGGACACAGTCATGTTGTTCTGTTCCAGTCTGATAAACTCTACCTCTTTCATGTGACGAATACTTTCTGGAAAGTACTTGTTATTGAACAGTTTCTGGAACGCCCCCCAAGACATCTTGAGTGCGGTAGGCTGGGTACGCTTCACAGATTTTCACCAGTAATTTGCCTCTCCACGGAACATAAATATGGCAAATGGAACCTTCTGTTCCTCCATACATCCCAAGACATCAAATATTTTGGTAATTTGCTTAATCCAATTTTCTGACTTGATTGGATCTGGCTTTTCCTGAAATTCTGGTGGTCCCAACTCTTTAAACTACTTGGCAGTGACAAGCCGCGAGTTGTTATTTTCACCTGTATTATGAACTCGAGTCTCCCTCGTCTAGTTTACATGAACTACAAAAAGCTTCTAAACATCCCGTCATTTATCATCTCTTCGATAGAGTTGTTTACAGGAGGAATATAGCCTTCCTGTTGCACGTTCTCCTCGTTGGTGATTAAAGGTGTCTCAACGGTCTCATTCACTCCATTGTTTAGATTTTCAGCTGCCATTCTCAAATACTGTCACAAAACAAGGGTTAATCAAATAAATTAACATATCATATATTAACCCTATGTTCTAACAGACCAATTAAATAATAATTAAGCTTAGGTAGGACACACTAGCTGTAAGACCCCAACTTTTATGAATAAAGATTTAATTTTCTTTATATATTATTTCGAAATAGTAAGGTGTTGATTTGATAAATATGAAAGTTTTGGGTGAAATGTGCAAACATTTTTAAAATGAGCAAGTGGTTATAAAATATTCTTGTTGTCGGGGAATATTCGTTTGGTCGTGGAATATTCTTGTTGTCGGGGAATATTCGTACGACGGCGCAGCTATTTGTGGGCCCCCACAACGGAATAACTGTCGGATATAGAAAGCGACAGAAATAACTTTTTACAAAATAACGGCGTGGTTGTTACCGTTAGTACTGTTGAAATACCCGGTGGTTAAAATACAGTGATACATGGTGTTGCATAGTAGCACACGGTATTGCACAGTATTTCGAATTATTGAGTCTTACGTGAGAAGCCATTACTCAATTATTGTTACAGTAATTACTGTTCAATATTTTATATTATTGACTCAATAATTGCTACGTTGATATTTTATATTATTGACTCAATAATTGCTGCATTGATATTTTATTGACTCAATAATTGCTACGTTGCCATTTTATATGATTGATTCAATAATGACTACAGTTGATATTTTGTAGTATTGATTCAATAATTGTCGTTGCACAGTATTTCACGTTATCAACTCAATAATTCATATTATTTGAATAATATTATTAGATAGCATTATTGACAATGTCTAAGAAAGTTCTGTCTAGGAGGGGTTATTTAATTGCACGCCAGTAAGGAGAAGTCCTTATCGGAAGGCCCCCTCTGTCCTGGGAACGACCTGGTTGTTAATATTGTAGTTCTATAATATTATTTGTGAATAATTAATTATTGATTTATATGATAAGAAAATATTTATTTTGTGGATATTAAAGAAGGAATTGGCGCTGGTGTGTTTTTATTAGTATTTTGGTGTGAAAAATCATCTGTTTATGGATTTCGGATAATTTATGTTTGGAATTTGGAAAAACTTTCTTCTGCAAAGTTGTAGAGAATTAAATTTCCTATAAAAGGACATCGAATTTGTATTTTTCTGACAAAGGGGCTATTTATTATGAATTATTGAAGTTTCGGAAAATAAATATTTTTTTAATGGAAGGTGGGTCCCACTTATGGTGGCTGATGGCTTTTGAATTTTTGGCAGGCGGCTGGAGGATTTTTTAAAAAATAATATTATTTTATTATTTTAGTCTCCTTTGGCATCCTAAGTTTTTCCTATAAATAGGGTGCTTAGGTTAGAATTGAAAATCACACCAGAATCAGAAGTTTTCTCTCTCTATAATATCGAGCGTATTTTTGTGAGTATTTCAATACTTTGAGTATTACTATTCAGTACAAGCTTCCGTCGGTATTATATCCGATATTCCAGTCAGAGATACTGTTCTTTTGAGGTAAGGGATGTTATTTCTTTCGTAAATGATGTTATTCTTTTCAATATCATTATACAGAAATATTGTCATGAATTTTGTTATGAAATTCTTACTTTTTCCGTCGGGGTTACTATTCACGTATACGGCACTATTCACGGAAAAACTAAATTTTCTTCTATTTGTCCAAATTGCTTGTTAAAGTTACTATCTTTGATTGTATCCAAGTTTTGAGCTCTATTCTTGAATTTTGCTCCATAATTGATTATTACGAGGTATTTTTGAATTGGATATACTAAAATACGAATCCTTAGTCTTTGTCTTTTATCTCACTGGATTCGTTTTTTAAAAATATTTTTCATCATTCTCAGTCCTAAAAGGTGATGTAACTGAATATCTTTGGCCTGTAGAGCAAAGATGAATGATTACCTGATGAATATCTTTGGCCTGTAGTGCAAAGATGACAGGTGTTGAGATGAATATGATCACTGATGATACAAATGAATATCTTTGGCCTGTAGTGCAAAGATGAATATTTGATTCGAGATGTATATTGATTGATGTTACAGGGATAAAATATTGATGATGGACTTTTAAATCATAGAAGATAGTAGACTTGATTCTCTGTTTAACTCTTCTAATGATTTGTTATTTCCGCTGCGAATATTGATTTAAGATTGGTTGTCCATTATATTTTATCTGATTTATTGAAGGCTAACGATAATTTATTTTCCATTATCTTAGTCATAATATTCTTTACTGAGCTAGTTGAGCTCACCCTTTTCATCTGTTGTCCTCTTCAGGAAATGAGAATGTTGCGGGGACTAGTCGGGGGACAGAGTGATGGTCCGAGTTAGAGCAGTAGTAGTCCTCACTATTTATGATAAATAGTGTGATAATAATTGTAATGAGGACTTAGTTTGAATCTTAATATTTTCTACATATTTGTATTGAGACTCACAGTTGTGTGGTCGTATTTTGTACGACCGTGTGATATAAAGTTTGTATTTGAATTCTGTACCATGTATTTGGCGACTCAGAATGGGTTAGGTTGAATGGACCTATTCTGGGGGCGTCACAGTTGGTATCAGAGCTTAGGGATATGATCTCTGGCGGAGATCGGGAAATAGAACTAGGAGGGGAGAGACGAATAAATCCTTCGCTAGTGTGTCCTACCTAAGCTTATGTGGTATTTAATTGGTCAGTCGCAGCATAGGGTTAATATGTGATATGTTGACTTGTTTAATTAACCCTTGTTTTATGGCAGTATTTGAGAATGGCAGCTGAGAATGCCAAGCAGTTCAAAGAATTGGGACCACCAGAGTTTCTGGGAAAGCCAGATCCGATCAAGGCGGAGACGTGGATTAAACAAATTACCAAGATATTTGATGTCTTGGGATGTACAGAGGAACAGAAGGTTCCATTCGCCACGTTTATGTTCCGTGGAGAGGCAGATTACTGGTGGGAACCCGTGAAGCGTACTCAGCCTGTCGCACTCCAGATGTCTTGGGAAGCGTTCCAGAAACTGTTTAATGACAAGTACTTTCCTGAAAGTATTCGTCATATGAAGGAAGTAGAGTTTATCAGACTCGAGCAAAATAACATGACGGTATCCCAATACGAGGCTAAGTTCGCGGAGCTGTCCAGGTTTGCACCTCATTTGGTGGAGAATGAGGAACGTATGACACGGATGTTTCTAAGAGGTTTGAAACCCGAAATACGTCAATACCTCATTTCTCATAAATTTTCTCTATATTCAGATGTGGTGAACAGGGCCCAGTTGTTAGAACGAGATAATGATTATGTTCAACCGAGGGACCACAACCAAGGTCGTACCGGTGACAGCAGTCATCGGAGCAATGACAACCAGCGAGGAGGAAAGTATGACAGAAGCGGTAACCACTCCGGTGGTTATCGTGGCCATGATAGTAGAAGAAGCGAATCGGGGGGAGATTTCAAGAAGAGAAGGTACAACAATGAGAACACGAAGATGTCAACATCAGCACCAGCATCAACTGTTTCGAGGGGAGGAGAACGACCACCGGTCGTATGCTTTAAATGCGGGAAAGAGGGACATATCAGCCCAAACTGCCCACAACAGTTCAAAGGATGCTATAACTGTGGAAAAGAAGGACATATAGCTCGAGATTGTCCTGTTGCGAAACCAAGTTCAGCAGGGGTGGTGATTCCAAAGGCGGTTGCAGACAAGTCAAAGTCGGTGATTCCTGGAAGAGCGTTTGTCGTGACAGCCCAAAACGCGAGGAATCCACACGAGGTGATTACGGGTAAGCTGATCATAAACTCTTGCGAAGTTTACACCTTGTTAGATACCGGTGCTACCCATTCCTTTATTTCACCTGCTTGTGCTCAACGTTTGAACTTGACTTCTGATAAATTAGACTTTGACTTATCTGTTGAAACTCCGTTAGGAGAAACCTTTGTTACATCTACAGTTTACAAATCTTGCTTGATTCAGATTGGTATCCTTACCTTACCTGTTGATCTTATATCTTTGAAAATACTTGCATTTGACGTGATTTTAGGAATTGACTGGTTAACCACTTACCATGCCAAAATTGATTGTTTTCGTAAGGTTGTTAGTTTTCATATTCCTAATCAACCTGTTGTGCGAATCCAAATCACCAAACCACTAAAATCAGTTAATATCATTTCAAGTCATAAAGCTATTCGTTTATTGAAAAACGGATGTCAAGCTTTCTTAGCTCATGTCAGTGATCTAAATCAGAATACGTCAGGTTTGAATAATATTTCCGTTGTTAATGAGTTTCCTGATGTATTTCCCGAAGAACTTCCCGGTTTACCCCCAGAACGTGAAGTTGAATTCTTTATTGACCTTGAGCCCGGTACAAAGCCCATTTCTAAAACCCCATATCGAATGGCTCCTATTGAACTTCAGGAGTTAAAGATTCAATTACAAGAATTGTTGGACATCGGTTTTATTCGTCCTAGTACGTCTCCTTGGGGTGCTCCTGTTTTATTCGTAAAGAAGAAAGACGGGAGTATGCGACTTTGCATTGACTATCGGGAGTTGAACCATGTCACCATCAAGAATAGGTATCCGTTACCTCGTATTGATGACCTGTTCGACCAGTTGCAAGGAGCGCAATTCTTTTCAAAGATCGATCTTCGTTCTGGATATCATCAGTTGAAGATTAAAACTGAGGATATTCCAAAGACTGCTTTCAGAACACGGTACGGGCATTATGAGTTCTTAGTCATGTCTTTTGGATTGACTAATGCTCCTGCTGCTTTCATGGATATGATGAATCGTGTATTTAAGGAGTATTTGGATCAATTCGTTGTTGTCTTTATTGATGACATTCTCATCTATTCTAAAAGCCGTGGAGATCATGAACACCATTTGAAGTTGGTACTTCAAAAGCTTCGTGAGAACAAGCTATATGCTAAGCTGAAGAAATGCGAGTTTTGGCTTTAGAAAGTAGCATTCCTTGGGCACGTGGTATCGAAACGTGGAGTATCTGTGGACCCGGCGAAGATTGAAGCAATACAAAGCTGGGAGCAACCTAAGTCGGTGACCGAAGTACGAAGCTTTCTGGGCTTAGCTGGTTACTATCGGAGGTTCGTAGAGGGATTTTCTCGAATCGCTACTCCATTAACTCAGTTGACTCGGAAAGATACAAAATTCGTTTGGAGCGAGGAATGCGAGAAGAGCTTCCAAGAGCTCAAGAGGAGACTTATTTCGGCACCTGTTCTGACAATACCATCTGGTTCGGATGGATTTATTATTTACAGCGATGCTTCGGGCAAAGGGTTAGGATGTGTTCTCATGCAACATGGGAAAGTCATAGCCTATGCCTCGCGACAACTCAAAGAATATGAGAGGAATTATCCTACTCATGATCTAGAGTTGGCAGCAGTCGTATTCGCGTTGAAGATCTGGAGACATTACTTGTACGGAGAGAAAGTGGAGATTTATACGGATCATAAGAGCCTTAAATATTTCTTCACTCAGAAGGAACTCAACATGCGGCAACGACGTTGGCTTGAGCTGTTGAAAGATTACCATCATACTATCCAATACCATCCTGGAAAAGCGAACGTGGTAGCTGACGCGTTGAGTAGAAGATCATATGTGGGAACGAGTGCGATAATGTCAAGTATACGCGTAGAACCAGCTTTGATTGATAAAGTTAAAGCTGCTCAAGCTACAGATGCGGAGCTGATGAAGATGAAGAAGAAGGTGCAAGAAGGTGCCATTCCAGAAGCAAGAATCGATGAAGATGGAATACTTCGAGTCAACTCCAGACTTTGTGTTCCTAACGATTTCGACTTGAAGTATAGAATCATGATGGAGGCACACAACACACCGTTTGCGATCCATCCTGGGAGTACTAAAATGTATCGTGATCTTCGACATACATTTTGGTGGAGCAATATAAAGAGAGAGATCGCGGAGTTCATCTCGAGATGTTTAACTTGTCAACGTGTAAAGGCGGAGCATCAAGTACCGAAGGGTCCATTGCAACCACTGGAGATTCCGAAATGGAAGTGGGAACACATTACGATGGATTTCGTTACGGGTCTTCCCAAGGTTTCTCAAGGCTTAGATGCGATTTGGGTTATTGTTGATAGATTAACCAAGTCTGCTCATTTCTTGCCGATACGAGAGACTTATTCCCTTGAACGTCTTGCTCATATGTACGTGAATGAGATTGTGAGATTGCATGGCATGCCAGTATCCATAGTTTCGGATCGTGATCCCAGATTTACTTCACGATTTTGGATCAGTTTGCAGAAAGCTATGGGCACGGACTTACGCTTCAGTTCGGCTTATCATCCTCAAACAGACGGACAATCAGAGAGGACTATTCAAACTCTTGAAGATCTATTGAGACTTTGTGTTCTAGACTTCAAAGGGAGTTGGGATAAGTACTTACCATTGGTGGAATTCTCCTACAACAACAGTTATCAGGCAAGTATAGGCGTAGCTCCATTCGAAGCGTTGTATGGGAGAAAGTGTCGCTCTCCAGTATGTTGGGATGAGGTGGGTGAAGCAACATTGTTGGGACCAGAGTTAGTACGTATGACTTCAGAAAAGATCCGAATAATCCGACAACGTATACAGACGGCACAGGATCGACAAAAGAGTTATGCAGATCTTCATTGAAAGGACGTGGAATTTAATGTTGGAGACCATGTGTTATTACGTGTTGCTCCATGAAAAGGAATTACAAGGTTTTGGAAGAGAGGAAAGCTCAACCCACGATTCATTGGTCCATTTGAGATTCTTGACTGAGTAGGAAATGTGGCCTTTAGACTTGCTTTACCTCCAAGCATGTCTCGTGTTCATAACGTGTTTCACATATCCGTGTTACGTAAATATGTGAAGGATCCAAACCGCATTATTGAGTTAGAACCAGACGAGATAGCTGAAGATTTAACGTACGAGGAGGTACCTGTCAAGATCTTGGATAGGAAGGAGCATGTCCTACGCTCGAAAATTATACCTCAAGTTAAAGTTTTGTGGAGAAACCATGCAATTGAGGAAATGACCTGGGAGTTGGAATCGAAAATGAAAGCGAGGTATCCTCACCTTTTCGACATACCAGGTACGTACGTCAATTTTGAGGACGAAATTTCATAAGGAGGGGAGGTTGTAAGACCCCAACTTTTATGAATAAAGATTTAATTTTTTTTATATATTATTTCGAAATAGTAAGGTGTTGATTTGATAAATATAAAAGTTATGGGTAAAATGTGCAAACATTTTTAAAATGAGCAAGTGGTTATAAAATATTCTTGTTGTCGGGGAATATTCGTTTGGTCGTGGAATATTCTTGTTGTCGGGGAATAGTCGTACGACGGCGCAGCTATTTGTGGGCCCCCACAACGGAATAACTGTCGGATATAGAAAGCGACAGAAATAACTTTTTACAAAATAACGGCGTGGTTGTTACCGTTAGTACTGTTGAAATATCCGGTGGTTAAAATACAGTGATACATGGTGTTGCATAGTAGCACACGGTATTGCACAGTATTTCGAATTATTGAGTCTTACGTGAGAAGCCATTACTCAATTATTGTTACAGTAATTACTGTTCAATATTTTATATTATTGACTCAATAATTGCTACGTTGATATTTTATATTATTGACTCAATAATTGCTGCATTGATATTTTATTGACTCAATAATTGCTACGTTGCCATTTTATATGATTGATTCAATAATGACTACAGTTGATATTTTGTAGTATTGATTCAATAATTGTCGTTGCACAGTATTTCACGTTATCAACTCAATAATTCATATTATTTGAATAATATTATTAGATAGCATTATTGACAATGTCTAAGAAAGTTCTGTCTAGGAGGGGTTATTTAATTGCACGCCAGTAAGGAGAAGTCCTTATCGGAAGGCCCCCTCTGTCCTGGGAACGACCTGGTTGTTAATATTGTAGTTCTATAATATTATTTGTGAATAATTAATTATTGATTTATATGATAAGAAAATATTTATTTTGTGGATATTAAAGAAGGAATTGGCGCTGGTGTGTTTTTATTAGTATTTTGGTGTGAAAAATCATCTGTTTATGGATTTCGGATAATTTATGTTTGGAATTTGGAAAAACTTTCTTCTGCAAAGTTGTAGAGAATTAAATTTCCTATAAAAGGACATCGAATTTGTATTTTTCTGACAAAGGGGCTATTTATTATGAATTATTGAAGTTTCGGAAAATAAATATTTTTTTAATGGAAGGTGGGTCCCACTTATGGTGGCTGATGGCTTTTGAATTTTTGGCAGGCGGCTGGAGGATTTTTTAAAAAATAATATTATTTTATTATTTTAGTCTCCTTTGGCATCCTAAGTTTTTCCTATAAATAGGGTGCTTAGGTTAGAATTGAAAATCACACCAGAATCAGAAGTTTTCTCTCTCTATAATATCGAGCGTATTTTTGTGAGTATTTCAATACTTTGAGTATTACTATTCAGTACAAGCTTCCGTCGGTATTATATCCGATATTCCAGTCAGAGATACTGTTCTTTTGAGGTAAGGGATGTTATTTCTTTCGTAAATGATGTTATTCTTTTCAATATCATTATACAGAAATATTGTCATGAATTTTGTTATGAAATTCTTACTTTTTCCGTCGGGGTTACTATTCACGTATACGGCACTATTCACGGAAAAACTAAATTTTCTTCTATTTGTCCAAATTGCTTGTTAAGGTTACTATCTTTGATTGTATCCAAGTTTTGAGCTCTATTCTTGAATTTTGCTCCATAATTGATTAATACGAGGTATTTTTGAATTGGATATACTAAAATACGAATCCTTAGTCTTTGTCTTTTATCTCACTGGATTCGTTTTTTAAAAATATTTTTCATCATTCTCAGTCCTAAAAGGTGATGTAACTGAATATCTTTGGCCTGTAGAGCAAAGATGAATGATTACCTGATGAATATCTTTGGCCTGTAGTGCAAAGATGACAGGTGTTGAGATGAATATGATCACTGATGATACAAATGAATATCTTTGGCCTGTAGTGCAAAGATGAATATTTGATTCGAGATGTATATTGATTGATGTTACAGGGATAAAATATTGATGATGGACTTTTAAATCATAGAAGATAGTAGACTTGATTCTCTGCTTAACTCTTCTAATGATTTGTTATTTCCGCTGCGAATATTGATTTAAGATTGGTTGTCCATTATATTTTATCTGATTTATTGAAGGCTAACGATAATTTATTTTCCATTATCTTAGTCATAATATTCTTTACTGAGCTAGTTGAGCTCACCCTTTTCATCTGTTGTCCTCTTCAGGAAATGAGAATGTTGCGGGGACTAGTCGGGGGACAGAGTGATGGTCCGAGTTAGAGCAGTAGTAGTCCTCACTATTTATGATAAATAGTGTGATAATAATTGTAATGAGGACTTAGTTTGAATCTTAATATTTTCTACATATTTGTATTGAGACTCACAGTTGTGTGGTCGTATTTTGCACGACCGTGTGATATAAAGTTTGTATTTGAATTCTGTACCATGTATTTGGCGACTCAGAATGGGTTGGGTTGAATGGACCTATTCTGGGGGCGTCACACTAGCGAAGGTTTTACTCGTCTCTTCCCTCCTAGTTCTATTCCCAGATCTCCGCCAGAGATCATATCCCTAAGCTTTGATACCAACTGTGACACGCCTAAAATAGGTTCAATACCACTCATTCTGAGTCACCAAATACATGATACAGAATTTAAATACAATCTTTTATAACATACGGTCGTGCAAACTACGACCACACAAACTGTGAATTTCAATACAAATCAAATATAATACGAAATATAAATATTCAAATTCACTCTTTATTAATTACAATCATCATCCCACTATTTTATAGAATAGTGAGGACTTCTACTGATCTAACTCTGACAATCACTCTGATCTCCGACTAGTCCCCGCGATATTCCTATTTCCTGAAGAGAACAATGGAAGAAAAGAGTGAGCTCAACTAGCCCAGTAAAGAATATTATGACTAAGATAATGAATAATAAATTATCGTTAGTCTTCAATAACTCAGATAAAATATAATGGACAACAAGTTTTAGATCAATATTCGCAGCGGAAATAACAATTCATTAGAAGAGTTAAGTAGAGAATGAAGTCTACTATCTTCTATGATTTAAAAGTCTATCATCAATATTTTATTCCTGTAACATCAATCAATATATATCTCAAATCAATATTCATCTTTGCACTACGGCCAAAGATATTCATTTGTATCACCAGTTGGTCATGTTCATCTCAACACCTGTTCATCTTTGCACTACGGGCCAAAGATATTCATCAAGTAATCATTCATCTTTGCACTACAGGCCAAAGATATTCATCAAGTAATCTTTCATCTTTGCACTACAAGCCAAAGATATTCAGTTATATCACCATTTAGGACTGAGGATGATGAAATACAATATAAAGAACGAATCTAGTGAGATAAAGGACAAGAATTAAGAATTCGTAATTTAGTTTATCCAAGTTCAATAATACTCTGTAATAATCAATTGTAGAGCAAAATTCAAGAATGAAGTTCAAAACTTGGATACAATCAATTTTTTTTTACCGCGAATAGTAACTCGTGAATAATAACTCGTGAATAGTAACTCGACATGAAAAAATAAGAATTTCACGAGAAAGTTCATAAAATTATTCCGGTGAAATGATACTAGATGAAGCGCAAAACTCAAGAAATTTCTGATTATTTCAGGAATTCTAGAAGCAATACTTACCGTAGTAAGTTTAGAGTTAGGAATCTGAAATGAATTAATATACGAAACTACAATTGGATTTTCACCCGTCTGGCGTTAGTCCGCTCAGACAGATTATTTTCATAATTTAATAACAACTGAATACGAAGGGTTATTCACCAGGCATGCGGTAGTCCGCGTAGACAGGTTATTCCCACAAAATAATAAAGAATTAAATAACAACAGAATTTCATCATGCATGCGGTAGTCCGCGTAGACAGATTATTCCAATAGAATAATAAAGAATGGAATAACAACCCTTACGAATATTAAAAGAAAATAACTCTCTTTATGAATACGAAAAAAATAATACCCCTTACCTTAAAATTTTGGAGACTGCATTAGTGTAATATCATAATACTCTTCTTCTTTCTCTCTTATTCTCTCTATACTTTCTCTCTCTATAGCTTTAGTGAATTGGTGATAAATAATAAAGAAATGAGCTTCTATTTATAGACTTGGCAGAGTAAGGGTAAAATAGTCTTTTCGCCCTAATTTATGACATCATCGCTTACATCATCGATCTCATGACATCATTGTTTACCTCATCGCTCCGATGACATCCTTGCTTACCTCATCGCTCCGATGACATCATTGTTTGTATTATAAGAGTTCAAATTTAATTTACACTCTTCCACCTCGTTTAACTTTTATACCATGAATTTACTATAATAATGTTACCATTCAAATTATAAAAATCATACTATTATATAATCACATCATACTACTATAATGTAATATTATAATAATATATTTGAATAATTTATTTTATCGGACAAGATAAAATACCAACTTTCAACAAATGTCACATGTTAAAAATTCCTCCGTTTAAATTTACATTGAATAAATATTTTCTTATCATATATATCAAAAATTAATTATTCACAAATAATATTACAGAACTATAATATTGACAATCAGGTCGTTCCCAAGAAAGATGGGGCCTTTTGATAAGGATTTCTCCTTACTGGCGCGCAATTAATCAGCCCCTTTTCTAGACAGAACTGTAAGACTCCAAATTTTATGAATAAGATTTAATTTTTTTATATATTATTTGGAAATAGTATGGTGTTGATTTGATAAATGTGATAAGTTATGGGTAAGATGTGCAAATTTCACAAAGTAAACAAGTGGTTATAAAACATTCGTTGTGCCGGGAAATATTCGTTTGGTCGATGAATATTCTTTTTGTCGGAGAATATTCGTACGACGGCGCAGTCATTGGTGGACCCCACAACGGAATGAATGTCGGATATAGAAAGCGACAGAAATAACCTTTTTATATAATAACAGCAAAACTGTTACCGTTAGTACTGTTGAAATATTCGGTAGTTAAAATACAGTAATACGCGGTGTTGCACGGTAGCACACATTATTGCACAGCATTTCGAATTATTGATTCTTACATAGGAAGGCATTTACTCAATTATTATTACAGTAATTACTTTTAAATATTTTATATTATTGATTCAATAATTGCATAATATTTTATTGGTTCAATATTTGCTACGTTGATATTTTATATCAATAAGTGCTACTTTGTTATTTTATATTATTGATTCAATAATTATCATTGCACATTATTTCAAATTATCAAATCAATAATTCATATTATTTGAATAATATTATTTGATAGCATTATTGACAATGTCTAAGGAAGTTCTGTCTAGAAAATGGGTTAATTAATTGCGCGCCAGTAAGAAAAAATCCTTATCGAAAGACCCCCTCTTTCCTGGGAACGACCTGATTGTCAATATTGTAGTTTTGTAATATTATTTGTGAATAATTAATTTTTGATATATATGATAAGAAAATATTTAATCAATGTGAATTTAAACGGAGAAATTTTTAACATGTGACATTTGTTGAAAGTTGGTATTTTATCTTTTTCGATAAAATAATTCATTCAAATATATTGTTATAATATTACATTATAGTAGTATGATGTGATTATATAATAGTATGATTAGAATGGTAACATTATTATAGTAAATTCATGGTATAAAAGTTAAACGAGGTGGAAGAGTGCAAATTGAATTTGAACTCTTATGATGCAAACAATGATGTTATCGGAGCGATGAGGTAAGCAATGATGTTATCGGAGCGACGAGGTAAGCAATGATGTCATAGATCGATGATGTAAGAGATGATGTCATAAATTATGACAAAAAGATTACCCTTACTCTGCCGAGCATATAAATAGAAGCTCATTTCTTCATTATTTCTCACCAATTCACTAAAGCTATAGAGAGAGAAAGTATAGAGAGAATAAGAGAAAAAGAAGAAGAGTATTCTGCTATTACGCTAGTACAGTCTCTAAATTTTAAGGTGAGGGGTATTATTTCTTTCGTGTTCCTGAAGAGAGTTATTTTCTTTCAATACTCGTAAGAATTGTTATTCCATTCCTTATTATTCTGTTGGAATAATATGTCTGAGCGGACTACCGTCAGACGGGTGAATAACCCTTCGTATTCAGTTGTTATTAAATTATAAAAATATTCTATCTAAGCGGACTACCGCCAGACGGGTGAATAACCTTCGTATTCAGTTGTTCTTAAATAGTGAAAATAATCTGTCTGAGCGGACTACCGCCAGACGGGTGAAAATTCCTTCGTATTAAGTTGTTATTAAATTATAGAAATAATCTGTCTGAGCGGACTACCGCCAGACGAGTGAAAATTCAATTGCAGTTTCGTATATTGTTTCATTTCAGATTCTTAACTCTAAAATTATTATGGTAAGTATTGCTTCTATAATTCCTGAAATGATCATATATTACTTGAGTTTTGCGCTTCATTTAATATTATTTCACTGGAATATTGGTCTGAACTTTTTTATAAAATTTTTATCTTTTCATGTCGAGTTACTATTCACGAGTTACTATTCACGGGGTACTATTCACGGTAAAAAATTATTTTTTTCTTCTTCCAAATCATCTTTGATTGGATCCAGGTTTTGATCTTCATTCTTGAACTCTTGATAAATTCTTTAATATTTGTCTTTTATCTCACTGGATCCGTTATTCGTATTATTTATCATCATCTTCAGTTCTAAATGGTGATATAACTGAATATCTTTGGCCTGTAGTGCAAAGATGAATAATTACGTGATGAATATCTTTGGCCTGTAGTGCAAAGATGAATGATTATCTGATGAATATCTTTGGCCCGTAGTGCAAATATGGACAGGTGTTGAGATGAACATGACCAACTGATGATACAAATGAATATATTTGACCCGTAGTGCAAAGATGAATATTTGATTCGATATGTATATTGATTGATGTTACAGGGATAAAATATTGATGATGGACTTTTAAATCAAAGAAGATAGTAGACATCATTCTCTACTTAACTCTTCTAATGAATTATTTTTTTCGCTGCGAATATTGATCTAAAATTTGTTGTCCATGATATTTTATCTGATTTATTGAAGGCAAACGATAATTTATTTTTCTTTATCTTAGTCATAATATTCTTTACTGGGTTAGTTGAGCTCATCCTTTTCTTACATTGTTCTCTTCAGGAAATGAGAATATCGTGGGTACTAGTCGGGGAATGGAGTGATGGTCCGAGTTAGAGCTGTAGAAGTCCTCACTATTTATTTTATTTAAAACAGTGTGATAATAAATGTAATGAGGACTTAATTTGAATGTTAATATTTTTTACATGTCTGTATTGACACTCACAGTTGTGTGGTCGTACTTTGTACGACCGTGTGATATGAAAGATTGTATTTGAATTTTATTGAGTGTATTTGACGACTCAAAATGGGTGGAGTATTGAACCTATTTTGGGAGCGTCACAAGAACTTTCTTAGACATTGTCAATAATGCTATATAATAATATTATTCAAATAATATGAATTGTTGATTTGATAGTTTGAAATAATGTGCAATGACAATTATTGAATCAATAATATAAAATATTGAACAGTAATTACTGTAACAATAATTGAGTAAGTGCTTTCCTACGTAAGAATCAATAATTTGAAATACTAGCAATACCGTGTGTTACTGTGCAACACCACATATTATTGTATTTTAACCACCGGGTATTTCAACAGTACTAACGGTAACAGTTTTGTCGTTATTTTTATAAAAAGGTTGCTTCTGTCGCTTTCTATTTTCGACATTCATTCCGTTGTGGGGTTCACCAATGACTGCGCCGTCGTACGAATATTTTTCGACAAAAAGAATATTCTTCGACCAAACGAATATTCTCCGACACAACGAATATTTTATAACCATTTGCTTACTTTGTAAACTTTGCACATTTCACTCATAACTTATCACATTTATCAAATCAACACCTTACTATTTTAAAATAATATATAAAGAAAATTAAATCTTATTCATAAAATTTGGGGTCTTACAGAACCTGTTGGGTACATAGTGAAAAAATTGAATCCTTATCTTACAGAATGATCCAATAACACTGCAATGTAGGGATAGAGATAAAAACAATTATTGTGAATACTCTTATAATTTTAAGCAGAGAATAAATTATTTATGGATGACTTGTAAAATTAGAGTTTTACACTTTTTAATAACAATATGTTTCGTAAAAATTTTAAAAGAAAATAAAAAAAATATTTTTTTGATCAAACAATTCAAAAGACTAAAATATATTAAAATTGTAATCTGTTGCAAAAAATAAAAAATTACAAAAAGTAAATTCAAAGAGTAATTCTTTTAAATAAGAAAATAATAAAAATAATTTATCGCAGCAACAACGCTAATAGACATAAAATAAACTCCTAAAATGCAGTCATATCTCCAAAATAAGAATACAAAGATCCGAACCGTTTACCATGGCTAAAAATCATTGATTGTGGAATTTTTCACAGAAACTTTTATGGCGAGGCCTGAGGTGTACTGTGTAATTTTAAATATCAATTGAATAAAATGTCATACTTTTCAAATTCAAAATAAATATTCCCTCCATCCCATAATCACTGTCATTTTAGCTTGATGCACATGGATTAAGAAAGTAATTTAATGCTATCATTTATTAATTAAAATTTGTGTGAAATTCCTTCACTACTCCTTTATGGGAAGTTGAAAACTATTAATACAAGGGTTGATTGGCACTTCTGTCCCTCCAAATTGTCACCCGCTTTCAAAGTCGTCCCTAAAGTATCATTTTCGTCACTTAGGTCCTTAAAGTGGTATTTTATTGGCATTTCTGTTCCTTCAACCCATTTAAACCTAAACCCGACCCATTTTGACCAAGTTTAACCCAACCTAGTTTGGCCCAACCCAAATTTTTAATATTTTAAAATATAATAATATTTTTAAAATAAGTTTAAAATAATAATTATATATAATATTTTTAAAAAATAATATTTAATTATTTAAAATAAATTATTATTATTAAAATAATAATTATTTTAATATTTTAAAATAAAATAATTATTTAAAAAATAGTTATTTTTAATATTAAAAAATAAAATATTAGTTTTTTACAAAAATAAAAATAAAAATATTATTTACTTTTAAAATATTTTTAAAATATTTTTTATTTTTAAAATTTTTAAAGTAAAAAATAATTTTGTAAATATTATTTTTAAAAATAATATTTGCTTTTAAAATATTAAAAATAATAATTATTTTAGAATATTAAAAATAATAATTATTTTTGAATAATAAATATAATATTTATTTTAGAATATTAAAAATAATATTTATTTTAGAATATTAAAAATAATAATTTTTTAATTTTTTTTTGAATAATTATTATATTTATATTTCTACTTATTTTAATTTTTTAATATTTATTTTTAATATTATAAAATAATTATTATTTTTAATATTCTAAAATAAATATTTTTAATAATTATTGTTTTTGAAGGAAAAATAATATTTAATATTTTGAAATACTTATTAAAAAATTAAAATAATTATTATTTAATAATAATAATTATTAAGATTATTTTAATTTTTAAAATATTAATTATTAAGCTTATTTTAGTTTTTAAAATTATAATTATTAAGATTATTTTAATTTTTAAAATAATAATTATTAAGATTATTTTAATTTTTATAATAATTATTAAGTAATAATTTTTTTAATAATTATTTCAGAATATTAAATATTATTTTTCCTTCAAATACAATAATTATTAAAAATATTTATTTTAGAATATTAAAAATAATAATTATTTTAGAATATTAAAAGTAAATGTTAAAAAATTAAAATTAAAATAAATATAAATATATAATAATTATTCAAAATTTTTTAATAAAAAAACTAAAATAATTATTATTTTTGATATTCTAAATTAAATATTATTTTTAATATTCTAAAATAAATATTATTTTTAATATTTTAAAAGTAAATATTATTTTTAAAAATAATATTTACAAAAATATTTTTTACTTTTAAAATAGTAAAAATAAAAAATATTTATTTTAGAATATTAAATATAATTATTAATTTTTTTTATAAAAAAACTAATATTTTATTTTTAAATATTAAAAATAACTATTTTTAAAATAATTATTTTATTTTAAAATATTAAAAGAATTATTATTTTAATAATAATAATTTATTTTAAATAAATAAATATTATTTATTTATAATGTTAAATATAATTATTATTTTAAACTTATAATTCTATTATATTTTAAAATATTAAAATTTTGGGTTGGGTCAAACTGGGTCGGGTTGGGTTAAACTTGGTCAAAATAGATTAGGTTTAGGTTAAAATGAGTTGAAGGTACAGAGACGCCAATAAAATGTCACTTTAAGGACGTAACTGACGAAAATAGTACTTTAGGAACGACTTTGAAAGTGGGTGGCAACTTGAAGGGACAGAAGTGTCAATCAACCTAATACAAGGTAGAAATTTTTTTGGGACAATGAGAGAAGATAGGGATGATATAAGAAATTAAATAATTTATTCTCCTAAAAAGTTGTAAAAGACAAATAAATTGAAAAAAAAAATCTTCTATAACGACAGTTATTATGAGATGGAGATAGTATCAAACATTGTTGGCTTAATGTTGTAAATAATACTAGTTCCAAACTACAAAAAGTTAAGTTCTTGAAAACTAATCACAAATTAATTTAAAACTTCAAATTCCTTAAATTGAAAAGTTAAAGAACAATTAGTACCATACAAATTTTAAAGATGCATAAATTACTCTAATAAAACCATATTTCAAACTTAAATCTTAAACCATGCAAAATTAAATATTTCAAAATTAAATTTATAACTATATTTAAATAGCCATTTTTTAATAGAGCTTGAAAATAGAGAGAGTTGCAAAAATTTAATTTGATATCCTTAGTAAAAAATACAAACTTTGAGTGAACTCATTTAGTACATTATATCCTTCGGATATATTAAAAAGAAAATTCAACAATAAACAAAATTAACACATACATTAAAAAGAAAATTAACCAAGAAAATTAGAAATACAATCGTCCAAACCTTTCAGTCAATCTCTAATACCGGTATATATATATAAGGGTTCAATCCATGGCAAATCTCTAATACTGGTATATATATATAAGGGTTCAATCCATGGCAACCGGTTGCCATGGAACTGTTCTCAGCAACTCACTTTTCAGCCGTAGATCAAGATAATTAAGCATTGAGATTGAAAGAAAAAAAAAATTCAGCCGCTACTTGTATAAGCGGCTGTTACATCACACTTTATCAGTATAGTTATTTATCAAAAAGTTCTCAAATTTGGATATTGCCGCTACTTGTAGTAGCGGCTTACTCTCTCTATCTCTCTTCTTCCACTCTCTCTCTCTCCTCTGCCACTACCACTCTCTCTCCTCTGCCACACTCTCTCTATTTTAATATTGTTATATAAAAATAATATAACAATATTATTTTAATATATAATATTGTTATATATTAAAATAATATTGTTATACATTAAAATAATATATAATATTGTTATACATTAAAATAATATTAAAATATATAATATTGTTATACATTAAAAAGACTATTATTTTAATATTGTTATACATTAAAAAAAGACTATTATTTTTTTTAAAATTTTAATAATATTAAAAAAGACTATTATTTTTATTATTTCGTACTACATACATTAAAAATAATATTGTTATACTTTCGTATTACATACATTAAAAAATAATAGTCTTTTTTATTGTATAACAATATTACATGGAAATAATATTAATAATCTATCTATTTATTTATATTAAAATTATAACAATATTAATAGTCTATCTATTTATTTATATTAAAATTTTAAAAAATTATAATTTTGAAATATTCTAATTTATTTATATTAAAGAGGAGAGAATGATGAATATATATTGTGGGTTATGTTATGTATATATAGAAATAATAAAATGTATTGTATATTAAAGAGGGGAGAGAGAGAGTGGCGGAGGAGTGTATATTAAAGAGAAGAGAGAGAGTGGCAGTGGCAAAGGAGAGAGAGGGATAGTGAAAGAGGAGAGATAGAGAAAGTAAGCCGGCGATGTCCAAATTTGAAGGTTTTTTGGTAAATAACTATGCTAATGAAGTGTGATGTAACCGCCGCTTATACTAGTAGCGGCTGAGTTTTTTTTTTTTTTTCAATCTCAACGCTTAATTATCTTGATCTACGGCTGAAAAGTGGGTTACTTAGAACAGTTCCATGATAATCGGTTGCCATGAATTGAACCCCATATATATATATATACCTTTATTATTTCTAGAAACAAAGAGACAGTTACAAAAATACGTAACAAATAAACACAGACTACTACACAATAGTAGTATACACATAATTAGATAGATTAATAGGGATATATTTCTAATTAGGCAGAAATTTCAACGGATTTGACCTCAGTCTTCTTAATCTCCTCTTTGGGAACATTAACAGTCAAGACACCATTCTCCATAGCAGCTTTAACTTGATCCACCTTGGCGTTTTCCGGCAGCTTAACCCGCCGGAGGAACTTCCCACTGCTGCGCTCCAGCCGGTGCCACGTGTCGTTCTTCTCCTCCTTCTCCTTGCTCCTATCTCCGCTAATCTGAAGAACCCTCCCTTCTTCCACCTCTACCTTCACCTCCTCCTTCTTCAGCCCCGGGAGATCGGGCTTGAACACGTGAGCCTCCGGCGTCTCCTTCCAGTCAATGCGCGTGTTCGCAAACACCGCCGTCTCCTTCGCAAATTCCGATCGAGGGAGGGAGAGAGCGTTGCCGGAGCTAAGAGGGAAGTCCTGGAATGGATCCCAGATGTCGAGGGAGAATGGGTCGAAAACGTTGCTTCGTCGGCCGCCGAAAAAGCTTGGAATAATCGACATTGTTTAGCTTCATTCTGGAATGCGAGACCAAATGTATTGAGAGACGTTGGGATTTCTGTTGATGAAATAAGAGGGAGGAGGAGGATGTATTTATTTTCCATATTTCATCTTAATGCTTTTATATTCCATGTTAGTAAATTACTTAATTTTTTTATATAAATAAATTTCATAAGTAATATTTTTTTCTGTTTCAAAAAAAGAATTTCTTAACATGTGTCCTTAGGGTACATACTAAGCACACAATTCAAGAGACTATTCACTTGAATTGTGTATATATTTCCTTGAACTTGGCCCAAATTACTTTTTAATAATAATTTGAGAGAAATTATGACCAACATTACCTTTTAATAATAATTTGAGATAAATTTTAAATTTAATATAAATTAACCTATACAATTATGAAAATTACAAATTATTTAAACAATACTATTAATTATATTATATATTATTTCTTTTTTAAAGTTAAATTATAATATTAAATATTTAAATTGATTTTAAAAATCAAAATTAACCCTATAATTTGCAATAACATGAGTGTGTTTCTTCCGTCACAAATAGTTTAGTTTTAGATTAAAAATTGAACAAAAATATGGACAATTTTTTGTCCTTTTTTTTCCATCTCTTGACAAACTGAAAAAAGAATATATATATATATATATAGAAAATCAAAATAAAGGTATACATCCTTCTATGCCTTTTAAAACTCAATTGCAAGTGGGGCCACCTTAGTCATTTCATTTTAAAATAAGATATAATTAAATAAATAAAATACTCACTTGAATGTACCAATTATTTGAAGAAGGAAATGAAATAAACCCATCAATGTACTGTTGTTTCTCCCACTTTAATAAACTGATGATCTCTCACTGCTCAGATGCAAAGAATAAATCAATCAACAAAATAGTGCTCATGTATTTGATAAATGAGAAGGAAAAAAATAAAAAAAAATAAGCTAAAAACGAAAAACCCATGTGCTTGATTCCCGTGAAGGAAGGAAAGAATAATCCCCAGGCTCCTGCGTTTGATCTCGCGCCGCCCATAGGCCCAATCCTGTATTTACTTGCCCAAAATTTGGAAATCATCTCTTTACAATCCTTTTCTTTTGTCCATAAATTTTAAAACCTGAAAATTCAAACAACTACACAAATAAATTTCAAACACACGAGGAACACTATAAATACAGAAATTATAATAATATATGCTCTCCAAAGTATAAATTAGTACGCTGAGACATACTTATTTCTTGGCACATCAAATCCCCCCAACTTATACTTTTGCTAGTCCTCGAGCAAAGTAAAAACTAAGAAAATAAAGTAAATAAATAAATAAAATAAACTTAAGTCACTTTCTAAGGAAACACGATAGTATTTAGCGTATACAACAAGCCTTTAAACCTCTAAGTGTCTGTAGGAGGAGGAGTTTTGTCTCCTGATGGTTTATAGTGAATATACCAACAATTCGAATGCAATGGTTCTTTTTTAAAAATATGATTTCCTTTGACAATATGAAAATTATGTTAGATCTAATATGTGTTTTGTATTAATTGAATTATTTGTTTTTTTTGGATTGAAGCTTCAGTTGAATTTTGATTTTTAGGTTTTTAGAGATAAAATTCAATCTTTTTTAATGGGTTTACCCCAAAATAAATTTTTTTAAAAAATACTTGGTTGATTATGTATACACCGCCCACCCCCACCCCCACCCCACCCCACCCCACCCTACCCCCCCCACTAACTCACCCACCCACCCAACACTCCCTCCCAAAAAAATAATATTAAGCGATTATGTATACACCACCCACCCCACCCCTACCCCCACCCACACCCCACCCACCCACCCACCCACCCACGCACCCAACACTCCCTCCCAAAAAAAAATAATATTAATTGATTATGTATACACCACCCACCCCGCCCCCTACCACCACCCACCCTCCTCCACCCCACACTCACCCACCCACCCTACCCCAACCTACTCCACCCCCACTCACCCTGTGACGCCCCCAAAATAGGTTCAATACTCCACTCATTTTGAGTCGTCAAATACATTCAATAAAATTCAAATACAATCTTTCATATCACACGGTCGTGCAAAATACGACCACACAACTGTGAGTGTCAATACAGACATGTAGAAAATATTAACATTCACACTAAGTCCTCATTACATTTATTATCACACTATTTTAAATAAAATAAATAGTGAGGACTTCTACAGCACTAACTCGGACCATCACTCCATTCCCCTACTAGTACCCGCGATATTCTCATTTTCTGAGGGCAAAGGTCCAAAAATGCCCCTGACCTTTTCTCCGATGTCCCACTTACTCCCTAAACTAATTTTTTTTTTCTAAAAGTACACTTGACGTTTTAATTTTTGGGTCAACCGTGCCTCTCCTGTAAACAAACTTTCCACTGTGGCAAACAGAGATGACACCTGGACAAAATTTGCTGACGAAGCTAACACCTTGGAATTTTTCTTCTCTCTCTTTTATCTGATCTGTCCCATCACCATCCATAAACCATGTGAACATAAAAACAGAGACTGGTCATCGTGGAGAAAATGGTCATCTATCTCACTAGCCTTTGTTTCTCTCTCCAGAAGCAGAAGCAGCAGCTCCCATGGAAGGCGAAGCTGCTAAAGAGGAGAACACCAACCAAGTCTTCAAAATCTTAGAAGCTCTTAAACAAGCTTCCCACCACTTGCAAACCAACTCGGCCGATTCCAACTCGTCCGCCATCAAAGCTCTACTCGAGCTCGAAACTCAAACCGACTCCATCCTCTCCAACAATCCACTCCTCTCTACCTTATCTCACCACATCACCAACCTCAAATCCCTCATTCAAACCCTTCAAAACTCCCATAGCTGACTCAACCTCAAATCATTCTTCAATCGGCGAGTTTCCTCCCACTAGATTTTCCGAGTCGCCGGATCCATCATGTCCGAAAATCAATCATGGATCGACCACGAAACCATCGAAAATCTGTCGGCATCTTTACGCCAGTCAGAATATGACAAAGTCTTGGTGCACAGAATCGATCAGTTCAAGACCAAAATTGCCCAAGGGTTTAATCGGGAATTAAAGGATTTGATACTGAAATCCAAAGTATTCGAAGCTTTGGAGTTGATTCTATTTGATGGGTTAAACAATTCGAAGCTTAGTTTCACTTGGTTCGTATTCCTCCCTCAAAGTTTTGTGTTCTCTTATCAAATCAATCAAGAGTCCATTAGTTGATGAAATTGAGTCCAATAACGAAATCCCCAAAATCATATGCTTATTGAGCTCTGAAGATCATTCGGTGCAGACAGCTGCTATGGATTGTGTGTTTGAAATCGGGTATTATGGTCGAAAATGGCTCCTATTCGGATCTGCTCCTGTCGATCCGTGTGCTTGTCAAAATGGGTTCATGTTTTATTTCTGCTAATCATTATCATGACCAAATTTGGAGTTTTTAATTGATTTAAATTGAAGTTTCTCTTCAATGGGTCCAATCAATTTATTGTTTTCCCATCCGATTCTTTATGTTTGATGTTGGTTTATCTTTTACGGAATCAGTTGGGTGTTTTTTCGGATTTGTTCATCTTAACTCGTGTTGGGATGAAAGGGTAAACTTTGCTATTTCTTCTTGCCTGCCTCTGACATCGCTTTTTGCTCCGTCGCGGCTTCCGCCATTTTTAACAGCTAAAACAAACCTTCTAATTTGATATAAAGTATTTATACGCAAGTGGGTATAGCTATTATAAGTGTTTGCACCATTAAAGAAGAAGAAGAAATTATGTGGTTGTTCTTGAAGAAGAAGAAGAAGAAGAAGAAGAAGAAGAAGAAGAAGAAGAAATGATGAGATCTGAGTATTTAATTTGTGGGTGTTTGCAATATGGAGTGGAATTTATGAGTCCAAGAAGAGTGAGCGAGTGAGTCTATTAGCACAGATCAAAACAGAGTAAAGAGAAAGGGAGAGAGCTTGGTTTGGCGGAGAGAGAGAGAAAATGAAAGAGGAGAGAGAGAGAAAAGAGGAAGAAGAAGGGAATTTTTTTTTTTTATTAATAATTTTTATTTTTTGACACGTGGCACTTGTTTAAAAATAAATTAGCATCTGTTTGTCTAGGTGGCAATTCCGTTAGGGGCAGGGGCACGATTGACCCAAAAATTAAAACGTCAAGTGTACTTTTGGAAAAAAAATTAGTTTAGGGTGTAAGTGGGACATCGGGAAAAAGGTCAGGGGCATTTTTGGACCTTTGTCCCATTTCCTGAAGAGAACAATGGAAGAAAAGGGTGAGCTCAACTAGCCCAGTAAAGAATATTATGACTAAGATAATGAAAAATAAATTATCGTTAGCCTTCAATAAATCAGATAAAATATCATGGACAACAAGTTTTAGATCAATATACGCAGCGAAAATAACAATTCATTAGAAGAGTTAAGTAGAGAATGATGTATACTATCTTCTTTGATTTAAAGGTCCATCATCAATATTTTATCCCTATAACATCAATAAATATACATCTCGAATCAAATATCCATCTTTACACTACGGGCCAAAGATAGTCATTTGTATCATTAGTTGGTCATGTTCATCTCAACACCTGTCCATCTTTGCACTACGGGCCAAAGATATTCATCAGGTAATCATTCATCTTTGCACTACAAGCCAAAGATATTCATCACGTAATTATTCATCTTTGCACTATAAGTCAAAGATATTCAGTTATATCACCATTTAAAACTGAGAATGATGAAAAATAATACGAATAACGGATCCAGTGAGATAAAAGACAAATATTAGAGAATTTATCCAGAGTTCAAGAATGAAGATCAAAACCTGGATCCAATCAAAGATGATTTGGAAGAAGAATTTTTTTTTACCGTGAATAGTACCTCGTGAATAGTAACTCGTAAATAGTAACTCGACATGAAAAAATAAAAATTTCACAAGAAAGTTCAGACCAATATTCCAGTGAAATAATATTAGATGAAGTGCAAAACTCAAGTAATATCTGATCATTTCAGGAATTATAGAAGCAATACTTACCGTAGTAAGTTTAGAGTTAAGAATATGAAATGAAACAATATACGAAACTGCAATTGAATTTTCATCCGTCTGGCGGTAGTCCGCTCAGACAGATTATTTTCACAATTTAATAACAACTGAATACGAAGGGTTATTCACCCGTCTGGCGGTAGTCCGCTCAGACAGGTTATTTCCACAATTTAATAACAACTGAATACGAAGGGTTATTCACCCGTCTGGCAGTAGTCCGCTCAGACAGATTATTCTAACAGAATAATAAGGAATGGAATAACAACCCTTACGAGTATGGAAAGAAAATAAATCTCTTCATGAATACGAAAGAAATAATACCCCTTACCTTAAAATTTAGAGACTGCACTAGCATAATAGCAGAATCCTCTTCTTCTTTATCTCTTATTCTCTCCATACTTTCTCTCTCTATAGCTTTAGTGAATTGGTGAGAAATAATGAAGAAATGAGCTTCTATTTATAGCTTCGACAGAGTAAGGGTAAAATAGTCTCTTTGTCATAATTTATGACATCATCGCTTACATCATCGATCTATGACATCATTGCTTACTTCATCGCTCCGATGACATCATTGTTTGCATCATAAGAGTTCAAATTTAATTTGCACTCTTTCACCTCGTTTAATTTTTATACCATGAATTTACTATAATAATGTTACCATTCTAATCATACTATTATATAATCACATCATATGTAAGACCCCAACTTTTATGAATAAAGATTTAATTTTTTTTATATATTATTTCGAAATAGTAAGGTGTTGATTTGATAAATGTGAAAAAGTTATGGGTGAAATGTGCAAATATTTCAAAATAAGTAAGTGGTTATAAAATATTCATTGTTGTCGGGGAATATTCGTTTGGTCGTGAAATATTCTTGTTGTCAAGGAATATTCGTACGATGGTGCAGCTATTTGTGGGCCCCACAACGGAATAACTGTCGGATATAGAAAGCGACATAAATAACATTTTTATAAATAACGGTAAAACTGTTACGGTTAAACTGTTGAAATATCCGGTGATAAAAATACAGTAATATGCGTTGTGCACAGTAGCACACGGTATTGCACAGTATTTTAAATTATTGATTCTTACGTAAGAATACACTTACTCAATTATTGTTACAGTAATTACTGTTCAATATTTTATATTATTGATTCAATAATTGCATGATATTTTATTGGTTCAATAATTGCTACGTTGATATTTTATATCAATAATTGCTACGTTGCTATTTTATATGATTGATTCAATAATTGCTACAGTTGATATTTTGTATTATTGATTCAATAATTGTCACTGCACAGTATTTCACATTATCAATTCAATAATTCATATTATTTGAATAATATTATTAGATAGCATTATTTACAATGTCTAAGAAAATTTTGTCTAGGAGGGGTTATTTAATTGCCCGCCAGTAAGGAGAAATTCTTATCGGAAGGCCCCCTCTTTTCTGGGAACGACCTGGTTGTCAATATTGTAGTTCTGTAATATTATTTGTGAATAATTAATTATTGATTTATATGATAAGAAAATATTTATTTTGTGAATATAAAAGAAGGAATTAGTGCTGATGTATTTTTATCAATATTTTGGTGTAAAAAATCATCCGTTTATGGATTTCGGATAATTTATGTTTGGAATTTGAAAAAACTTCCTTCTACAAAGTTGTAGAGAATTAAATTTTCCATGAAAAGGACATATAATTTGTATTTTTCTGATAAAAGAGCTATTTATTATGAATTATTGAAGTTGCGAAAATAAATATTTTTATTAAAAACATGGGTGGGCCCCACTTTTGTTTTTTTGTTAAAAAATCTGATATTTGAAACAGCCAGACGATTTTTCAAAGCTTGAAAAATTTCTCCGAAGGCTTAGTTTGTCAACATTGGCATCCTAAGCTTTTCCTATAAATAGGGTGCTTAGGTTGGAATTGAAAATCACACCAGAATCAGAAGTTTTCTCTCTCTATAATATTGAGTGTATTTTTGTGAGTATTTAGATACTTTGAGTGTTGCTATTCAGTGCAAATTTTCTTCAGCCTTATATCCGATATTCTAGTCAGAAGTACTATTCTTTTGAGGTAAGGGTTGTTATTTTCTTTCGTAAATGATGTTATTCTTTTCAATATCATTATACCAAAATATTGGCATGAATTTTATTATGAAATTCTTAGTTTTTCCGTCAAGGTTACTATTCACGTATACGGCACTATTCACGGAAAAATTAAGTTTTCTTCTATTTGTCCAAGTTGCTTGTTAAGGTTCCTATCTTTGATTGGATCTAAGTTTTGAGCTTTATTCTTGAATTTTGCTCCACAATTGATTATTACAAAGTATTTTTGAATTTGAAAAACTAAAATACGAATCCTTAATCTTTGTCCTTTATCTCACTTGATTCGTTCTTTAAAATGTTTTTCATCATTTTCAGTCCCAAAAGGTGATATAATTGAATATCTTTGGCCTGTAGAGCAAAGATAAATGATTACCTGATTAATATCTTTGGCCGTAGTGCAAAGATGGACAGGTGTTGAGATGAACATGACCACTGGTGATACAAATGAATATCTTTGGCCCATAGTGCAAAAATGAATATTTGATTTGAGATGTATATTGATTGATGTTACAGGGATAAAATATTGATGATGGACTTTTAAATCATAGAAGATAATTGACTTCATTCTCTACTTAACTCTTCTATTGAATGGTTATTTTCGCTGCGAATATTAATCTAAAACTTGTTGTCAATAATATTTTATCTAAATTGTTGAAGACTAACGATAATTTATTTTTCATTATCTTAGTCATAATATTCTTTACTGGGCTAGTTGAGCTCACCCTTTTCATCTATTGTCCTATTCAGAAAATGAGAATGTAGTAGGAACTAGTCGGGGGACAGAGTGATGGTCCGAATTAGAGCAGTAGTAGTCATCACTATTTCTAATAAATAGTGTGATAATAATTGTAATGAGAAATTAGTTTGAATGTTAATATTTTCTACATATTTGTATTGACACTCACAGTTGTGTGGTCGTATTTTGCACGACCGTGTGATATAAAAGATTGTATTTGAATTCGGTATCATGTATTTGGCGACTCAGAATGGGTTGGGTTGACTAGACCTATTTTGGGGGCGTCACAGTTGGTATCAGAGCTTAGGGATATGGTCTCTGGCGGAGATCTGAGAATAGAACTAGGAGGAAAGAGACGAGTAAATCCTTCACTTGTATGACCAACCTAAGCTTATGTGGTATTTAATTGGTCAGTCGGAGCATAGGGTTAATATGTGATATGTTAATTTGTTTAATTAACCCTTGTTTTATGGCAGTATTTAAGAATGGCAGCTGAGAATGTTAACAATGAAGTGAATGAGATCGTGGAGACACTTTTAATCCCAACCAGGAGAACGTGCAACAAGAAGGCAATATTCATCCTGAAAATAACGCTGGTCAGATGATAAACGATGAGATATTTAGAAGTTTTTTGCAGTTCATACAAAACCAGACGAGAAAAACTCGTGTGCAAAATACAGGTGGAGATAATAACAACTCGTGGCTTGTCACTGCCAAACAGTTCAAAGAATTGGGACCACCAGAGTTTTTGGAAAAGCTGGATCCGATCAAGGCGGAGACGTGGGTTAAGCAAATTACCAAGATATTTGATGTCTTGGGATGCACGGAGGAACAGAAGGTTCCATTCGCCACGTTTATGTTCCGTGGAGAGGCAGATTACTGGTGAGAATCTGTGACGCGTACCCAGCCTGCTGCACTCAATATGTCTTGGGAAGCGTTCTAGAAACTGTTCAATGACAAGTACTTTCCTGAAAGTATTCGTCATATGAAGGAGGTAAAGTTTATCAGACTAAAACTTGTTGTCAACAATATTTTATCTGAATTGTTGAAGACTAATGATAATTTATTTTCCATTATCTTAGTCATAATATTCTTTACTGGGCTAGTTGAGCTCACCCTTTTCATCTATTGTCCTCTTCAGGAAATGAGAATGTCGCAGAAACTAGTCGGGGGACAGAGTGATGGTCCGAGTTAGAGCAGTAGTAGTCCTCACTATTTCTAATAAATAGTGTGATAATAATTGTAATGAGGACTTAGTTTGAATATTAATATTTTTTACATATTTGTATTGACACTCACAGTTGTGTGGTAGTATTTTGCACGACCGTGTGATATAAAAGATTGTATTTGAATTCTGTACCATGTATTTGACGACTCAGAATGAGTTGGGTTGACTGGACCTATTCTGGGGGCGTCACATCATACTACTATAATGTAATATTATAACAATATATTTGAATGAATTATTTTATCGAAAAAGATAAAATAGCAACTTTCAACAAATGTCACATGTTAAAAATTCCTCTGTTTAAATTCACATTGAATAAATATTTTCTTATCATATATATCAAAAATTAATTATTCACAAATAATATTACAGAACTACAATATTGACAACCAGGTCGTTCCCAGGATAGAGGGGGCCTTCCGATAAGGATTTCTACTTACTGGCGCTCAATTAATCAACCACTTTCCTAGACAGAACTTCCTTAGACATTGCCAATAATGCTATCTAATAATATTATTCAAATAATATGAATTATTGATTTGATAATTTGAAATAATGTGCAATGACACTTATTGAATCAATAATATAAAATAGCAAAGTAGCATTTATTGATATAAAATATCAACGTAACAAATATTGAACCAATAAAATATTATGCAATTATTAAATCAATAATATAAAATATTGAATAGTAATTACTGTAACAATAATTGAGTAAGTGCCTTCCTACGTAAGAATCAATAATTCGAAATACTGTGCAATACCGTGTGCTACCGTGCAATACCGCGTATTACTGTATTTTAACCACCGGGTATTTCAACAGTACTAACGGTAACAGTTTTGCCGTTATTATATAAAAGATTATTTCTGTCGCTTTCTATATCCGACATTCATTCCGTTGTGGGGTCCACCAATGACTGCGCCGTCGTACGAATATTCTCCGACAAAAAGAATATTCATCGACCAAACGAATATTCCCCGACACAACGAATATTTTATAACCACTTGCTTACTTTGTGAACTTTGCACATCTTACCCATAACTTATCACATTTATCAAATCAACACCTTACTATTTCAAAATAATATATAAAGAAAATTAAATCTTATTCATAAAATTTGGGATCTTACCCACCCACCCACCCAACAGTCCCTCCCAAAAAAATAATATTAAGCAATTATGTATACCCCACCCACCCCACCCCACCTCACCCCACCCCACCCACCCACCCACTCACCCACCCACCCACCCACCCAACACTCCCCTCCCATAAAAAATAATATTAAGCGATTATGTATAGCCCACCCACCCCCCACCCACCACCCACCCAATACTCCCTCCCAATAAAAAATAATATTAAACGATTATGTATACACCACCACCCCACCCCCACCTCACACCCCCACCCACCCCCACACACCCCCACCCACCCACCTAACACTCCCTCCCAAAAAAATAATATTAAGCGATTATGTATACCCCATCCACCGCACCGCACCCCACCGCACCCTCACCCCACCCCACCCCACGGCACCCACCCACCCACCCACCCACCACTCCCTCCCAAAAAAATATTATATTAAGGGATTATGTATACACCACCCTACCCCCACCCTCCACCCACCCCCCACACCCACCCACCCACCAAAAAATAATAATTAAATACTTAGTGATTATGTATACATGATATATCTAATAATAATTTATTTAATTGGATCATAATAATGGAATGTTTGAAATTTAAAATATGGGTCGACCTATATTTAAACCATAACCATATGGTTTCAACTCACATAATCCATATTAAAAATGGTTAATATGATTTTAATTCTTAAATGAAACCATAACTATATTTTGAAAATTAAAACCAACTCATAATCATATTTTGCCAGGCCTACTTCAAGGTATGCATACCATTACTCTCATACGCCTAAATCTGGATAGAACAGACTAAATTCTCAAAACCCTAAAAAAATATTGGAAAAGGAAAATCTGGGTGTTGCTAGATTCTTTCCGCTTGTCAATTTTGTGTAAATCCTTGCTTTGGGTGTAAATTTTGTGCAAATTCTTGTTTTGTAAATTGGACAGTCCATAGTTAGATAGCAAGATAGATGGCTTCAAATTCAGCAACAATGAAAATACAAATTATATATACAAAATTTTCTTTTAGCTAAATAATTTGTACAATGATTATGTATACAAATGCCACTAAAATGCCCCTAATTAATTGTACAGGATAATCTAGGTATCATCTTCATCCTTTTTTGTGAGAAAGTAAAAATAAAACACCAATTTCTTCATTGCAATATTGATGTTCAATTTCCTTATATTTAATCCATTTGCAGTTCTCCATTACACAATGTTATATTTGCATGACTCTTCGTCACGGTTGCACTGCAAAGATATGTGAGGGAAATGTATATAATTCAACATTTCAAACTACATTGAATAATTGTATGCGAGGCCAAGAAAATTGTCCTAATTTGTCTGAAAGTTCTATAATACTTTACTGGTCAGTATACAAAGAAAAATTAGGGCCATTATTAGTACAGTATTCATATCTAACAAAGCGTACAGTGATTAAACTTGGTCTGTCAATGTACCAAAATGTGTTGAATTAATGGAGGATACAAAACATACACGTAAAAAGATGTTAACTAAAACGAACGTTAGTCTAAAAGATTAGGTTCTGCTCAAGCTTAGATCTTGGAAAATCCAATGAAGCTGTTTACTTTTTTGATTGAAATTTATGTTTGACCTAGCCATGGTGGTATTATCCATGTTACTGAATTCGTTTCCTTTAACAGTTTTAGTAAAACCAGACGAGTCTACATCCCTCAAGTCGTCTAATTTTAGGCTGCAATGTTGCTTGTGGCTTTGTGATCCTTTTTCGCCAATACTACCTCCAATGCTCATTGTCAGCTCTACATCACTACACTTCCCAACGATATTCATCCCATTGAGTTTCCGGGGCATGTGAGTACTAAGTCCTGTTTGGTCTTCATCGATGGCACTAACAGAAAAATTTATATATATATAATTTGTATACAAATGCCACTAAAATGCCCCTAATTAATGATTTCACCAAAAGGGTATGTGAATTTTTTGTAGTTTCTTTTATTAGGTTTTAGGTATTTCTTATTTCGAAATTTTGTTAAAGTTTATATTTTTCTTTACCTGATAATGCATGATAATGGTTTAACAATGCATTTTCTTATAAAATTTTAGGGATTACGTACAAGGTAAACTTTTTATTTGTCATTTTTGTAGAAAGACAACATGACATCAGGAAGCATGGTAGAGAGCAACGAATTTGATATAAGGATTCAAAGCAAGCAATGTCATTGTGGACAATTTGCGATTTATAAAATTACCCGCTCTGATAAGAATGAAAATGAAGGTCGAATCTACTATGCGTCCCCGAATGAAAAATACGGTTTCTTGGGATGGTGCAAGGCTATAAATGAAGAAAAATCATCATCAACTTTTGAAATGCAGCTGCCAAATAATTTCATTATGCATGATCCTACTATAATTGAAATGAGACAAGAAATTAAATTATTGAAGAAATTAGTTTTTGTAATACTTATTCTTTGTTTGTTTGTTATTATGAAATAGTCATTACATTTCATTTCCTTGGTCGGATTACAAACGTGGGTTACTGATATCGACATTAATTGGTGCCAATTTTGATTCAGAATGATGTCGACCTGAGCTGGACGACCTCAACTGAACTGACCATCGGAGTCTACTGGCATTTTAATCCAAATGTGAATCACGCGTCATTACATTTCCTTGGTCGGATTAAGACATACAACTAACTCTCGGGTCCTCAGCCATGTGGTCTTGCATAACAATTCAGATAGATAATATAAAGAATTAAGGAAGTCTCGGGTCCCGGGATTTAGCAACAGTTGAACCTATTTTTTTATCGGAGCATTCAATTGTATATATAATATATACATCCATTTCAATCTTACTGTTGACATTGTTTAAAATGAAGGGGATCACTATTTCCATGCACATGTGTTTCTGATATTTTCACATGATTCTTTCTCACATGCAGATGAGATTCACTGTATGCTCATATAAAAGATGATTAGTATTATATAAAAATATCAAAAATACATGTAAAAATATACTTTACTTGATGTTTCACAAAGCACAAGTTAGAGCCACTTTACAAGGCATTATTAATTCAATAAAACATTGACATATCTCACGAGTTGTTTGCAAAAAATATTTTTGTAATTAGATTATTTGTATTAATTGAACACTAATTTGAACTATTTTTATTCCATAATAAGAGATTAATTGACTTTTAAATAGTCCTATATATTAACTATTTTTTATCATTTCCAAACTTATTTATGAGATAGTATGTAATCCATGATGAATGTGATCCTTCATTTTAAGCTACCAAATGACTTTATAATTAATACCGACTATAAATCTGTCTCAATCAACATTTATATATATATATATAGATTCTTTTATGACCAAATTTTCCATACAACCTACCAAATTAACAAATATATCGTCCTCCCAATTGCAAGAAATTAACTAGAAGCTAGTTCCATGGAGAAGCAAGGGGAAAAGATATTAGCATCGCAACAAAGGACTGCAGGCGGACGGCTGTTACTCTTCCCAGTGCCCCTCCAAGGCCACATAAACCCCATGCTTCAGCTTGCAAACATCCTTCACTCAAAAGGCTTCGAAATTACAATAATCCACATGACAGGCTTCAACTCTCCTAACAAATCCAACTACCCTCACTTCACCTTTGAACCCATCTCCGAAAGCCTAGCGGAAAATATCGCAGGCTCCTCAGCAGCAGATTTCGGCAACGTCTTAATCCTCATCAAGTTGCTCAACAAAACCTGCGTTGATCCGTTTCGCGATTGCATGGTTCGGTTGTTGTCAGAGGAGGAGGAGCCTCCTATTCTTTGCTTAATTACGGATGCCCTTTTGGAATTCACTCAAGTTGTGGCGGACAAACTTAAGGTCCCAAGGATTGTGTTAAGGACTGGTAGTCTCTCTTCTTTTCACGTTTTTCATGCCCATCCTCTTCTGCGTCAAAAGGGTTACTTCTCCATGGAAGGTACGTAAGCTTTTTTTAGCTTCTAGCTCTTACATGTTTTGAGCTGAGCTAGGTCCTTTGATAACTTCATTTTCTAAATTCAAATATGCTAGCTGTTCCATCCCCTCCTAGTTCATGTGCTATCCCATCTTATTATTGGACAATTTATTTAATCTAGAAAGTACCAGCTGACGATTAGGGTGTAAACGGATATATACAGATTCGGATACACTAGTATCCGTATCCGTTTATTTGCGGATATTTTTAAATCGAATACGGATAATATTCATTTTTTTCCTGAATACGAATAATATCCGTTTTTTTCCAAATACGGATGCGAACGAATACGAATTTTTCGGTTACTATTTACAGCCCTAGACTATAACTAGAATAAAACAATAATGAGTTTTAAAATATAGTTTATTAATGAATGAATGTTAATTTATTTATTTTTAATAAATATTTAAATACAATAATAAATGTTTTAAATTACAATTCAAATAAGTTTTCATCATTTTTGAAATCCTAAATTTCAAAATGAATGCTCTACTTGTTAATATTTAGATGTCTATTTTATGTATGTGGAGTAATACTGTAGTGTGTATGAATATTTATAATTTGATTCAAAAGTTTACATTGAATATTTAATTATTTTTTCTCAAATACTTGATTAAAACTTTAATAATATGTTTATGGGAACTTTTATTTATAATTTATCCTCAATACATAGATTATAAATTATAGATATAAAAAGTTTATTTTATTTCATTATATTTATGGAGAGTACGAGTTATAATGTATATGTGATAACTGACAACTAGTTAATCCAACTTAATCCAAAATTTACTTTGGACTTACTTTAAATATTTGGACTTCTAATTTTTAAATAATTGGGCAAATGAAAGTGATAAATTCTCCCTTCATCCGAAAATTCATAAACGTGAATTAATTATTCAACCCTCTTCTAAATTAATTCTAAATTAATTTGGACTTAATATATTTTAACAATAAAATTATATTGTTCATTGTTCCCGCCTTCCAACATTGCAAATAAGTTTTGAAAGTAAAAAACTTATAACAAGTTAATAACTATAGTGTTGTTCTTCTAGTATATAATTTTCTTGGTAAATGATACATTTTAGATATTTTAACTTTATAATAGTAAATGTCTATTAACTATACTTAAATCAATTTTTATCTGTTTATTAATATTAGAATAAAAGTGTTATTTTCTACTTTTTAGAAGTGAAATGATGTATTTTTAAAATAATTTTCGTATGATAGTGAAAACTAATTATTATATAAGAAATGCCACTTTAAAAAAATTATTTTGCTTATTATATAATATATATATATATATAAGTTATTTGGATACGAATTTCGGATACGGAACCGAATCTGAATATTCACTATCTACCGGATATATTTACAGTCGGATGTTAAATGAATACGAATACGCCTATATCCGTATTCATATTCGTTTATTTACGAATATCTTTAAATCGAATACAAATATATTTATTTTTTTTAATACAAATAATATCTATTTTTTTTTAATACAGATGCAGATGAATACGAATTTTTCTATTATCATTTACAGTCTTGCAGACGATTATAAATAAATAGACTTGAATGATGTGATAACAATACATAAAAGTGAGATAGTAGATGAGACAAATAATTGGACTTCCAACCTCTTGCTAATAGGAAAATAGTTTTAAAAATAGTTCAATGATTTAATTGCGTTCGTCATTTTCCCACCTTCCGGTCCCATTTTGATAGATAGACAAAACTACATGCATGTACCTGCTAGACCAAAGTTTGACTTGTGACTTAACCACATCTAGATGGATGTTATTATCTGAATGATTCTTTTTTCGAACATTATTCGTTTGAATAAGACTCTTACACATGGTAATATTTTGTATGATTATATCTCAATACTCAACTTAATTAAAGAATTAAATTTATTATTAGGAGCAAATTTTGGAAAAAAATTATACATAAGGATGCCCCATCCAACTAAGAAGAAGGGGTTAGGAAAAAAGAGGAAGAAAAGTAATTCATATCGAATTAGAATTATGATCAAGAAACTCTTATTGTCCATGCATTTTACGTATCGGATACTATTGTTTCGAATCAAAGTACGAGAAATAATTATCTTCTGCATTCATTAATTCTACAATAAGTAATTAATTCCTCCTATTTGATCATTTTGTTTCAGCTGATTACAAATCAGAAGCACCAGTAGCAGAGATTCCGCCACTTAAAGTAAAAGATATTCCAATGGTGTTCACACATGATGAAGAGTATCTGCATGAGATAATTGAAGCAATGATGAAAGCAACCAAGGCAGCTTCAGGGCTCATTTGGAACTCCTTCGAAGAACTCGAACCATCCTCACTTGCAGACATTAGGCAAGACTTTCCCATCCCAAATTTCACAATAGGCCCATTCCACAAATATTTTCTAGCCTCTTCAAGCAGCCTATTTACTCAAGACCGGACCTCCATTTCTTGGCTAGACTTGCAGAAGCCCCAGTCCGTCTTGTACGTGAGTTTTGGGAGCATTGCAGCTATTGACAAAACCGACTTCTTGGAAATGGCTTGGGGGTTAGCCAATAGTATGCAAAAATTCTTGTGGGTTGTTCGGCCCGGCGTCATTCGCGGCTCAGAGTGGCTCGAGCCCTTGCCAGACGGCCTCCTGGAGGCGGTGCGTGAAAGGGGCCATATTGTTAAATGGTCTCCACAACAAGAAGTGTTGGCCCATCCGGCAACGGCCTGTTTTTGGACTCATGGTGGATGGAATTCAACATTGGAGAGTATTTGTGAAGGAGTTCCAATGATTTGTTCCCCTTTTTTTGGTGATCAGGCAGTGAATGCAAGATATGTAGAGGCTGTTTGGAAAGTGGGAGTGGCATTGGAGAATGGGCTTGAGAGGAGGGAGATAGAAAGTGGTATTAGAAGACTAATGGTTGATGAAGAAGGGAAGGAGATGAAAAGAAGAATGGTGTGTTTGAAGGAAAAGGTGACTCTTTGTCTAAAAGAAGGTGGCTCCTCAAACCAATCATTACAAAACTTGGTTCGTTATATTATGTCATTATAAACCTACCTACCTATATGCTTCTCGTTAATTAAAAAAAGTAATTTTATTTAATCTTCAGTTGTCTAGTTTATCTCGTTAATGGAATTTCTTAACATCTGTCATTAGGGCACATGTTAAGCACACAGTTCAAGATAATATTTTTTTGAATTGTGTGCATATTCCCTTGAACATGGTGTAAATGCAGAAATTAAGGGGATATGTACACAGTTTAAGAGAATATTCTCTTGAACTGTGTGCTTAACATGTGCCTTAGGGCACATTGCACAATTTGTTACTCCCTCCGTTCCTAAAAGATTGTCGTTTTAGAAGAAATAATTTGTTCCTAAAAGATTGTCGTTTACAACTTTCTAGGAGAATAAATTATTTACTTCCTATATCACCCTTACCTTCTCTTATTGTCCCCAAAAATTCTCTCCCTTGTATTAATAGTTTTCAACTTTCCATAAAAGGATAGTGATGAAATTTCACACAAATTTTAATTATTAAATGATAGTATTAAATGACTTTCTTAATCCATGTACAAAAACCTTAAACGACAATCTTTTAAGATCAGAGGAGTAATCAATAAAATTAGTTAATGTTACTGTACAACTTGTTATTCAATACCTATATATAAGAGCAAGTCATCTTATTAAATTTAATTTGAAAATGTTGTGAGTTAACTCGGTTGGTATATGTATTCATTTATTCACAAACTTAAAAACTCGACAAGTTAACTCGGTTGGTACATAGATCATTCATGAATTTGTTCTCCTAAAAAATGTAAAATCTATTATATTTCCCAAAATTTTGAAGATTAAATGAATTTCTTAACATGGAACACTTAATTAATTATGTTTAGAATGGAATAGGAAACATTTGACTTATTCATGCATGCAAACAAGTACATGCATGCATAATGATAAATATTTCTTGAAGAAGTTAATCTAGCTATACCAATAATAGTACGTGTTACCAAAAAATGGGATGCCATTAATCCACATTCTGATAAAGTTCTACACAAGGCTCCGCCACACCCCGAACATACCCATGCACATATTCGAATTTTATACGTTTACTCAAGCATGCAAGCGAGTGGGAGAAATAGCCAAAGCCCAAGTGTTTTAAATATTTAAAATTTGATTTCTAGACTGTTTAATATTCTTAATATTTAATAATGTCTCGTAAAAAACAAACTTAATACGAAGTACACACAAACCCACAACCACTATTATATTTTTACCAATAAAAAAAACTCCAGAAAAGTTGATTCACCGTCATTAACCTTCAAATTAACAAAGCCTAGAAATATTATAAAAACCATCCTACTACATTACTAAAACAAAATTTCTACAGTCTACTACAGGATACGATAAATAAATAATTATACGTATACATTTACACTACAAAAAAAAAAGCTCAAGTTATTTTCAACGGAAAAATTCGTCGAAAATACTTAAGTCATGATTAATTCCGTCGGGATTTTCGTCCGGAATAAATAATTCCGACGGACTTTTCATCGAGAATAATATAATTCTGTCGGAATTAATCTCCGACAGAATTTTCTTTCGGATTTATACTACCGCGTTTAAACGCAACATTCAAATCTAAAGGATTATTTCCGACAGAATTTTTGTCAGAAATATCTAAATTCCGTCGGGATGAAAATTCTGCGTGCCAATATAATATTAACTTTGCGGGGATTATATTTCTGATGGAATATTAATATTTTTTTGAGATTAAATATTTTTTTTTAAAAAAAAATTAGGATTTTAATCCACAATTTTGTACCTGAATCTATTTTCAACCAATTTTTCCAATAATATAACATTCATATCCCAACAACACAATAAACCAACAACAATATATATTCAACAACAATCTAACGAGAATAAATTTAAATATCAAACAAATATTTTACAACGTAAAATAAAACTAACTACAATGTACATCTAAGTCGGAATAAAATGTAAAATATAAACTAACTACAATAAAACTAACTAAAATGTACATCTAATCTATAATAAAACTAATTACAATAAAATATAAAATGAAACTAACTACAATGTACATCTAATCTATATCTACAACCTACGGTTAGTACTATCGCCTGTATGTAGGGAATCATCAGAGGGGCCGAGTTGACGTTGCTGCTCCGATGTATGAAAATTATTGGCAGCATCCCGATCCTCGTCGTCATCGCCACCGCGCTCAGTATCGTCATCCTGTTGATATATTTACAAATAATAAATATTAGTAAACATAAATAACAATTAAAGAAAACAGATAAATGATAATGAACAAGCGGAATATACAACTTAAAATAAATAAGATACCTGAGTAGGCTCGAGTTGACGCATCAATGGGTCAAAAGCCTCCAAGAGTAGGGTAATCACTATCAGTATGATCTCGCCATGTATAGCTACGAACTGCTTCGGTGGGACAATCGTACTCTCGGCAGTGGCCCTAGCTGTGATGTCTTGCACAAGTTGATACAGGCGTTCACGAGTAGGCAACACCTGTTGGTGGAAGATCGTACCGGTACTGAGGACCTCCGTCACCCGCATCATATTCCTAAGAAATATGGCATCGTTCAAGTCAGCACCCGTATGAGATGGTACAACAATTGGTCTCGAGCACTGACACTGACTAGAACCTGTGAAAAAAGAAAACAACTTGACGAATCATTTTGAAATTAAATAACAAACGAAAGAACTAAAGTTATATTAAAAAAATTGAAATTGTTAAATCCACAACAGAAAATATTATTTCCATAACAAAGTGTCGCTCTAGGTCCTATATCAACGGTTTTCATCGGAACTATAAAGCAACAGCGACACTTTTGTTGTGAAAATAATAAAAAGTGTTGTGGATTTAACAATTTCCTAAAAAAATATCTCTAGGTAGGGTATATGTTGGTACACTCGGCACACCCAACACTCGATATCGTGTGGTAGTACTAGTAGGGAGATCCTGAGACGCGATCCAAAGCGTTATCTCATCATCCTCCAATAACTGGATCTCAAGGAGAGGGATGGTTGAATCTATTGTCTCAAGATCTTCCCTAACAGCCTCCAACTCAGCTAGACGCTGGTCCTGAAGCCTCTTGAAAATGGTCATTTAAGTATTTATTATCTATAGGTTAGTTGTTTAAATGGATTAATTAAGTATCTAATATTTCAACTAAAGGACTAAAACAACTATTACCCAAACAAGTGTTTTTGCAGTAGAAATAATCGTAGAGTCCTTGGGCATATAAGCTCTATCCCAAAACTAAATTAACCATCATATGACCTAATATATACATTAACAAATTGTTTTAATTAGTAACTAATAATAAATCACTTTTTTACTAAAATTAAAAACACATACATACCTTCTTGACCTTCTCAAATGATTGGGAGTCGTGGTATGCACTATCCTAAGCTGGCTACGATTTTTCTTCATCTTTTCGAACTTGTTCTTGAAAGGCTCGCCATTCCAGGTAGTGCATATCGCGTCCCACGTAGCATCAGGTATTTGGGCTGATGATTGCGGAGGGTAATCCCGGCTCAAATTGAATAGCCAGAGCAGCCCTCCGTCTGAACTCGTATAATCAGTCCAAGTAGTTTTTTGCTTCATGGGCCCTAACGACGACATCACCCTTTGCTTTAGTAACACCTTCCTCATATCTATAATAGGTCTATAGAAAAACGTGATATATTAGCAAAAATATTGATGAAACTTATACATACTTAAATAATTTAAGTTGTGTACATTTAACTTAATTACATGCTACTTGTACATCCCCATACAGACCGGACATGACAACTTCTAGTGAGTCGACCATCGGCTAATCATCCCCAGTGCTGGAAAGTCAGTGATAGTCCACAACAGAGTTGTCTTCATCACAAAATTCTCCTTCATCGATTTATCACAAGTTTGGACCCCCATATCCCACAACATCTTCAGTTCATCGACTAACTACTTGAGGTAAACATTAATGTCTTTCGTATGACTATTATCTTTCGGTATGAGTAAAGTCAAGAACAAATACGAATCCTTCATGCACATCGGCGATGGAAGATTGTAGGCTACCATGATCACTGGCCAAACAGAGTAGGGTTGACTAAAATTGTTAAATGAGCTACAGTCATCCGTAGTCATACCAAGCCTGACATTTCAAACCTCTTCAGCAAATGCTGGAAAATTCTGATCAAACTACTTCTTATTCATCTCCATTTGTTGGGTGAGTAAGCTAACCAGGCACAATGTCCCTTATTTTATGCCACCTCATATGCTCAGTAGTGTGTGATAACATGATTAGTCGCTGAAGCCTCAGCGCAAAAGGAAAATACTGTAAGATTTTCTTAGGCACATATTTTTCTTTCCCTCATAGTTTTGTAGTATTGTACTGAGGTAACTTGCAAATTTCACACTGCACGTTATCTCTGTCTTCGTCGTATAACATGCAATTATATTCACAAGCATTGATCTTCTCATAACCTAAATTCAAACTCTTTACCATCTTTTAAACTTCATAGTAATTCGAGGGCAATGTATGGTATTTAGGTAATTAAGAAGTCGCTGATAAGAGATAACAACTAATTGAAGCCACTCTCACTGTAGTCATGCTCATTCTTGAAGTATAAGAGTTTTATCACTATAGAGAGTCTGATGCTTATCATTTCCCTTGTACAATGGGACCCTAAATTTAGACAACATCATGTAAAAGGTAGTTGTCGTGTCATTTGACTCTTGTTGATCATTTCTTGGCGATTGGTCGGTTGTTCCCCAATCAATATTGTTACGGCCATACGAATCAACCAACATTTCCATAGCATCATAGTTATCCCCATATGATTCCTCATGAACTAGTTGCTCTACAATTTTGGACCTCGTCTCACTTCAATTGATTCCCCGTGATAACTCCATACGAAATACCCACTCACAAACTCGTGAAAACATGTCAAATATATTATATTATATTATTTAATATAATAAATATATTATAACTAGTATGGGATACTATTTATAGCATAATTGTTTAAATTTATTGCTCTCGTATATTATATATATATATATATATATATATATTATATTGTATTATTGAACATGATAGGTGTAGTAGATTTTCTAGCATAGATGTAATATAACTAGTATGGGATAATAGCTATAGTATAAGAGTTTATTTCAATCTTATTTTTCTATTTTTTTAATCATTTGAGGACAAATATATTATTCTATCTTCGTAGATCATTTTAACTTGCCTTATTATTAAATCAAATATTCAATTGACTGATAGGAGCAGCTAGCTGCATTGCATGCACTGTTTTATTTCTTATTAAATAATTCTATCAAAGGGGGCCTTATTTACTTTGAGTATCTTTATCTCATTCACACAACAAATGTCCATGGAATTTTTGTTGGAAATTCCGTCAGAAATAATAACAATTGTAACATCCTAGTCCCATATCGAAAAATATGAGAATTTTTTTTTTCTGTATATAAGGAATTAAGTTACTAACAATAACACATTCAGTCATGACCTTTTAGGTGAGCTTATGGTGGGCTAAAATGATCCAAGAAAATATTATTGTGCTAGTGGTTTAAGGCTTTGTTTGGACGAATTTGATTCAATTTGGACTCAGAATTTGACCCGGGATATTTCACATGGTATCAGAACCGACTCTCGAAAGCTCGGGTCGAATTATCCTATCGGGTTGTCGGAGATGGGGACACGAAGCTAGCCAGTATAATCCGAGGCAAAGATCTGTGGACCGTGTGTGATCGGTTCTGACAAGAATGTCAGAAATTTAAGTGGGGGAGTTTGTAACACCCTAGTCCCATATCAAAAAATATGGAAAAAATGTGTCTGTATATAATGAATTAAGTTACTAATAATAATACTTTCAGTTATGACCTTTTGGGTGAACATATGATCGGCTAAGATGACCCCAATAAGATACTTTTGTGTTAGTGGTTTAAGATCGTGTTAGGATGAATTTGATTTGATTTAGACTCTGTATTTGACCCGGGTTATTTCAACAATACACATTCACAAGCCCATTACTAATCCACACAAAAATTGCTACCATAAACATAATCTCAATCATATTCAAAATAATTAAGGCTATTTCATTAAAAGTTCAATGGCGTAATCAGTAAAACGTGTCAACTATAGTGGATATTTCATTAGTTTTATCGGTTTTAATTTATTTATGATGAAATTCCCTTAGAAATAATTCTGCCTAAATATGTGTCATTCTGTCGAGAATAGATTTGGCGCTAGCAGAAACTTTGACGCATAGAGATGGTAATCATTTTCGACAAAATTCCGTCGAATTTAATATATTTTTAAGGGAAAAATTCATTGAGAATATACTAATTTTGACCAAATTATTTTTGTCGGAATTAACCTATTTTCTTGTAATGTTATATTACACATATTTAAAAATTTTAATTTATAATATTTACAAAATTTTATATGCTAATATTAAAACAAATACTGCTACTATCACATAAAAAATGATCACATAAAGCTCAAATATATATATATATATATATATATATATATATATATATTGTGGACTCCACGTGTCAGAAAAAATTTATAAATATACATATGTGTGTATGTGAGATTTATATGATCTTTTTTATGTGATTGTAATATTGTTGTATTAAAACAGGCTCCAGCCTCGCACGAGTTCACTTATTAGAATATTATACATGCATGATACATTATACGCCTATATGTTTTTAGAAATACATGCACGTGTATCCATGAGTTGATTGTTCTTTGTTTTTTTTGTGTTTCCTATAGAATAATTGGCGTACAATAATTAATAACCACTTTAGAATTGTTCAATCCTTTTAATGCAAATAATATGAAAATATGGTGCAATAATATGATATTGACAGATAAAGACATTTCAGTTTCATTATTATGTTAGTTCATGTTTATTTGCAAAAAATATGTTTGAGATTGAATAATTTGTATTAATTTAATATTATTTTAATCTATTTAATTATTTGAACAGGGACTACTAATCCCTTAAATATGAGACTAATTAGTCTCATAAAGCCATTTATTTGCATAGCTTAAAATGAGAGAACTATTAACTCATGTTCATCATGGGATTATATAGTCCATTATAAATTAGCCTTAGAAATGACAAAAAAATATTTTATATGATTATTTAAAGGACTATTAATCTCCTATCATAAAATAAAATAATCTGAAATATTATTAAAATACTTAAATCAAGAAAAATAGTCAAATCTCGGACATATTTTATAGTTTTTACAAATAGACATAGTCATAGATCATTTTCTCAAGACAGATGTCATACAATATAGAAGCACATTTATTTAGGACATTGATATTTTCACATGACTTTTTTGATATTTTCACATGAAAACCGTCGCTATAGATCCAATAACAACGATTTTTACCATCGCTATATATGTATAGCGACACTTTTTATGTAGAAATATCAAAAAGTTAGGTGTTTCGTTTATTTATTCATTGATGGTGGAGGGACAAGCATTAAGTTAATGTCTTTTACCAGCCTGTCCAAATTACGATATGATGTCCCACCTCCCCTCAAAGAATCTCTGGCCAAATTCGCCATCTCCCTCGCTCTTCCCACAAACTCATCCCTCCTCAACTCCATCAGATCTCTAACCATTTTCTCAATAACCACTCTATCACAACTATCTTTCATGTCCATCCCAATCTTCCATACCTCCCCCACAAACCTACTGTTAATCTGTTGATCAGCAAGAAAGGGCCAACATAACATTGGCACCCCTGCCATTATACCCTCCAAGGTCGAGTTCCATCCACAATGGGTCAAGAATCCACCTACAGCCCGGTGGGCCAGGACCTCTTCCTGTGCGGCCCAGCCCACAATGTATCCTCTCGCCTTGGTTGCCTCCTCAAGCTCAGCCCAAATTCTCTGTTCACTTCCTTGCTCGCAAGCGAATCTGGCCTAACGACCCATAAGAACCGTTTTCCACTATTCACCAAACCGTGCCAAAACTCGACGTGCTGGTCCTTTGTCATTGTGGTAATACTCCCAAAGCTCACGTATATTACGGAGTTTAAGGGTTGGTCATCTAGCCACTTTAGGCAGCTCACATCTTCTTCCCATAAGCTGTTGGAAGAAGTCCTTTTTGTGGGAAGTCTAGCCTTTAGGTGCGCATGGAGTGGTCCAACTGTGTACATATTTGGACATTTAGCGCCTACTTGTGAAAGAATTGGCCCTTCAAGATCTTCAAATGTGTTGAGTATGAGCGCTTGGGCTCGAGGGGTTTGCTGAGTTTGGTTCAGAACCATTTGAAAACTACCATCCGTTAAGTCGGCTCGACAAAAACTTGGTAAGTCACGGCGTCGAAGATAACTTTCCATGCCCGGCACACTCGATATTGGTACATCCATATCATCTCCTGCCAAGTGAACCAACAACTCATTAACTACTGATCGACCTCACTAGCTAATTATCAAGCAGTCTAATCGACTGACATATACAGAAATCGTAAACTGTTACAGACGATTAAAATGATTATTTTTTAAACATAATAACAGACTATCAAGAAAATGGTGGATATATGGTACCTTTGAGAGGGAGCTCGCCGGCTTCAATAAGTTGGGGAATGCAAAAGTAGGCCCAAAATGCGCAAGCGCTTATGGTGCGGAAATAGATAACAGGAATGGCCAATTCCTCAGCAAGATCAAGCACATAACTAAAGAGCCCATCAGCTATAATACAAGTCACGGGACTACTACTTTTTCGAGCCGATAGAAAATCTTTGAGAAATGGTTCGGCAATTTCTTTCAAAGAATCAAACAAGTTCATGATTAGGCCGTTGGAGTTTACCTGTCCATCATAAATACCTTCCGGCAGAGTTTCAAAGTGGAAGCCGGGATAGGGACTGAACCGGGATTGAACGTCGGTGTATCGGAGGAGGCGAGTATGGTTTTGGGCGGAGACGAGGAAGGTGACGTGGATTCCGGCGGAGCAGAGGAGCTCGGCTAGCTTGAGCATGGAGTTCACGTGTCCCTGCGCCGGGAGGGGAAATATGAGCACGTGAGGTGGGAGTGTATGTCGATCCATTGAAGTTCTTTGTCCTACAATGGGATTGAAATAGACTTAATTTTAAGCTCTAGGGGTTATTATTTCGAATTGCTGAAGTTATTTTTTTTATTATAAAAGGTTGCATTTATATGATTCAGTCGGTGTTGATACAATTCATACGTCATGAAATTAATTTCGTGATAAATTGATCAATTGACCGATATAATATTAAAATACTGTTAAAAATTACTTTCCGACCTACCTATATTGATCAAAATTAATTACATAGTAACCGGTTTCAATTCATAATCTTAATACATAAGGGATATAAATAATGATTGTGTCAAGACGGTTTGATCGAATATAATATTATATGTTATGTGTTGGCGGCTTGTAGTTGCCTTAGTTGACCATATATTGTATGCACAAGATCAAATGGAATTTTTGTTGAAAAAAATCAGTCTAATATCTGTTCTGAAATTTACATAGACGTATGAACTTATTCAACGATATTACGATAGGCTCACCCTTAGGAATTATATCACAACAAAATAAATAATTGTATGGACCTAATTTATGATTTCTAATTGTGTAGTCCTAATTATTAACTTCATATATTTCAGAAGAGACGCGATAACAAATATCAATACAAAAAAATTCACAAACTCAAACAATAAATATACTCGTCAAATATAAAATTTGGAAACACAAAAAAATATAAATAAAGATTAAACACTTAAAACATGTTTGAAAAAAAATAAATTCTTTTATTAAATGAGTGTTTGTAAATTAATAAATTGAAATTAACTACATATATTGATATATACTAGTTGAAAATAAAATAAAAATCAGGGTGAGGCCATAGCCTGACCCGACTATGTAGCGCTGTCATTGGCAATGAGTCAATGATTTGATGTTTATCATACTTTTTTTGGTTTCACAGAAAAAGTATCCTTTGTAAATAATTTTTATTTCATAAAAAGATTACTTTATTTTTTGATGCAATATAAAATGACATACCTTCTCAAGTAGGAGTATGTATCAACAACAAAATTCTAGTCATATGAGCATGCAACTTGAAATACTCTTTTTTTGATGTAATATTAATATAGTATGTTTGCCTTGAAGTAACTTGAAATACTTTTGTTATTCGTAATATTATTACAGATCTCCCATGTGATCTAGTTTTTATTTTGACTAAAACGTAAAACTGTTCCTAGTCTTTGAGAAATAAATTTAGGATCCTTTTAACATGTGTTCTTCTAAAAACGAGAGCAGATCCCTTATTTTCAAATTTCTTGTCTCCTTGTGTCCAATCACTTAAATGTTGACACTTGTCCTTTTACTTAACACCAATAATTCTAAAATTAAAAAAAAGACAAGTGTCAACATTTAAGTGGTGAGACACAAGGGGACAGAGAATTTGGGGACAGAGGATCTGCTCTCTCTAAGAACACAGGCTAATCACACAGTTTAAGATAATATTCTCTTGAACTGTATACATATTCCCTTGATTTCTGCATTTTTACCAAGTTCAAAGAAATATGCACACAATTCAAGAAAATATTCTTTTGAACTGTATACTTAACATGTGTCCTAAGAGCACATGTTAAGAAATTCCATAAATTTATTAAGCATTTGATGTTGACAAGCTCATCTTTCTTATGTCCTGAATTAGCCCATCTAGACCATAATAAGATGATCCACCTTCACGAACACTTTGTCTAGCCAATTTGGCCATCACATAGGCAGATTCCTGAAATTCATCTTTCCTCTCCTCCATAACATCCCTAATCATTTTCTCAATTATACCCCTATCACAACTATCTTTCATATCCACTCCAATCCTCCACACTTCCCCCACAAACCTACTATTCACTTGTTGGTCCACAAAGTATGGCCAACAAATCATAGGCACCCCCTCAACTATACTTTCCAAAGTTGAGTTCCACCCACTATGAGTCAAAAAGGCACCGAGTGAAGGGTGCCCTAATACCTCTTCTTGTTGAACCCAACTCACAATGCAACCCCTTTCCTTTGTAGCATCGGAGAGTTCTGTCGGAGTTTCATATTTCTGATCATCTTCTCTGGCGACGGATCCTAGCCGTCGGACCCACAAGAACCGCTTTCCACTATTCACCAAACCATGCCAAAATTCCATGAGCTGGTCCCTTGTCATGACTGCAAGACTTCCAATGCTGACATAGACAACGGATTTTGGCGGCTGGGCGTCGAGCCACGCCATGCAGCTTCTGTCATCTTCCCATAGGCTATTTGAAGAGTTGGCTTGTGGTGGGGTTTTATCTGCTGAAAGTATGGACTTGTGGAGTGTATGGATTGGGCCTATGGGGTAAAGGTTCGGACATATAGTTCTTATGTGAGTGAGAATGGGACCTTCTAATTCTTCAGATGTGTTGAGTATGAGTCCTTGAGCTTTTGGCAGTTCTTGGTCCTCCTTTAGAACAAGTTGAACGATACGGTCGTTAAGGTCATTGGTCCGGCAAAAGCTGGGCAGATCACGGCGCCGGAGAAAGTTTTCCATTCCCGGTACACTTGTTATCTTTGCATCTAAATTATTTCCTAATTATACAAGTTGGAAAAACAATAATCAAGAATTACATTCGCAATATCACTTTACAAAGTGGGTACAATAAATCTTTAAAACTCTAATGGATGCCTAAGCGTGTAAGAAAACATTTGCAGAGAAATATTTATCCGAAAAAACTAGCACATATAGATAATGAGAAATTCTAAATATTAAAAGTCATTAATAATGTCAGAACAATAATTATACAGCGTTGAATCGAGCCTAAAACTGTTGCTAAATGCTTAACAGCATAAATATGGCCTGTAGTCACTACTTCAAATAATTATATTTGCAAGTGTACTGTTAAACTAACTTTGGAAACTGAATATTGGTAAAAGAGTAACGTAAATTATTAGCTCATTAATTTTCACACTTCACCAAAAATGTAAATGAAAAACTGCTTCAAGCTCATGATCACTAGCTAATTCGCTACATAAAGACAGCTCTTTAGACAAATATATATTATTGACCAAAAATGTGAAACAGATCCTTGAGTTTTATTTGTCACATTGTAATGATATCGTCCTTTAGTTATTATAATTATCAAATTAAATTTAGTTGTTTAAAAATTAGACCAAAGTGTATATAAATTAGTCATAGTTCCCCCGTCTTAAATGATGGTACATCCATAGAAACTAGAGAAAGCTATATGAATTACTAAATGCACTTATAGAGGCTGGAAGGTGAGGTTTGCCTTTTATGAAAATTGATATGCCACAAATTGGGAAGACCTGTTTTGCACTTTAGTTAATATTACTCTGGAGTGTGGTTAGCATGAAGTCAATTTTGGTCAATTGACCAATTACAGTGTCGACACGCAGATTGAGAGATGATCTCTCTCTGTATCAGAACTGTATTAATTAATTGATCAACTTATCATGAAGTTAACTTGATGGTAACTGAATCCATATTACTCGCTCCCTTGCACACAAAATTAATATCAATGCACTTTTGTTATGATGTATGATAATTTGAAACATTGTATATAATACCAAAGGCATATTAACAAAAATTAAAGCATCTACTTAACTAAGTAACAAAAAAAGCATCTAATTAACTCACCTTTGAAAGGAAGCTCACCAAACTCAATAAGTTTCGGAATACACAAATAAGTCCAGAGGGCACAAGGGCTAATTGTTTCAAAACTAAGAAGCGGAACTCCAACCTCTTTAGCAATATCAAGAACAAAACTGAGGAACCCATCTGCAATTATGCACGTTACAGGCCTGCCTGACTTAGAACTCAGGCAGCCTGAAGCTAGCATCTGTTTGAGAAGTGGCTTTGTTACAGCTTCTATTCCATTTATAACCTCAATGAACCGATCGCCGGAACGTTGGTGGTCTTCGGGAAGGCCGTCTGAAATGGTTTCAAAACGAAATTGGGGATAACGACCAAACCGGGATTCAACCTGGGCGTGTTTTAGCAGGCGGTGGTGGATGTGGTGGGTGTTGAGGAAGGTGACACGGAGTTGGGAAAGAGAGAAAAGCTCAGCTAATTTGAGCATGCAATTTACAGGGCCTTGTAGTGGTAAAGGGAAGATGAGTACATGAGGGAGAATTTGTTGATTTTCCATGAGTTAATGGTTGATTTTGGTTGTTTGAATCTTTCGCTTATCGTATATTCTTTGTTGGACTACTGTTTTATTTAATGCCTTTCATAAGTTTGCTTTTGTCGTATTGTATTATTTTAATCTGAATGCAGTAGTGAATGATTCAGGCCATGTGTTAGCAAAAAAAAAACAATAAATATAGGAATTTTTTAATATTTGTCCTTAGGGCACATGCTAAGCATACCGTTCAAGGGTTTATTTTCTTGAATTATATGTATATTTTCTTGGACTTGGTGTAAATGCAGAAATCAAAGGAATAAGCACACAGTTTAAGAGAATATTTTTTGAACTGTGTGTTTAGTATAGTGTCTTTAGAATATATATTAAGAGAATCCATAAATATATGTGAGCAGTTAAATTAGACTGAAAGAATAAAATAAATTTATTCAAATGAGCAAATGAACAATATATTTTATTTATCTAATTTTTTTATTTAATTTTTCTGTTCACGTAAATAAAAAGAAAGTAAAAAAGAAGTGAAATTTCGGTATATCATGATAATAAAGTATGGGAAAGTCAAAAGTATGAGGTCCCTGTAGCATGTCACTTCAACCTTGGAAAAGGACCAGGTGTTCAGAAACACTAGGAATTTGAGAGGTGATGTTTGGGGAAGGCAGTTTGATTGGACGGAATACAGAATGAAATGATTTAAAATTTGAGAGGTCATGCTAATGCTAATTTATAACTTATTTTAAAAAATAAATTGAAAAACTAATATTTGTTTCTTGTCTTAGTTTGAAATTTTGTCATTTTATCGAATATTTTTTCCCCAAATTTATATTTGATCTCTCCGTGAAGTAGTTTTGATGTTGAAAAACTGTTCAAGTATATTTATTTTTGTCTATTTCTTTTTTAAATTTTTTTAAATTTTTGAGTTTCGAGTTTTAAGTTTGGACTAGAGAAAATATCAACCTTGACTCGAATTAATGATTTTATAATTTGATTCATTTATCAATTATTCTCTGTTTTTATTACAGAGTTTTATCTAAAAATATAAAAAATATATATAAAAAAAGAAGAAGAAGAATAAGTTTTAAAACGAGTACAACACCTCCAATGTACAGAAAGGAAAGAGTTGTTATCGATGTGCTTATTTAACACCTTAAAGTTTATTGGACATTTTAAGCTATACTTCTCCAGCTTAATTATTCTTCAAAAATACCAGCTTATCGTCCCCACTGTTTTAAAAAAGTTGCGCCAAACAAGAATCTAGGATATAAATTTATCCCTAATTATTTTATACACTCTTTTTCAATTATATAACCAACTATTATTCGACCTTCTTACTAACAATGGTGTTGTCAAAAACCTGAAAGTCGGTACAAAACCTAATACCGATTGTGACACCCAAAAAGGGGAGTGGTTAACATGAATTTAATGTTGGTCAATTAATTAATATAGCATTGACACGTAGGTATGAAGTGATCTCTTTCTCTATCTGTCAGTATTATATTGGTCAATTGATCAACTTATCATAAAATTAACTTTATGATAATTGAATCCCCGACTAATTATTATTACTTGAAATTTTAAATTGCAATTTGAAATTGCTTAAGGGAATTGCTTAATTATAGTGGGATGGCAGCATGCCTCGTGCTTATTGGTGTTGACACCTACTGTACATTAAATCCAGTTTTTGGTCGAGGCAAAATCATTTTGCATCAATTATCCATTTTAATCTGCAGCGCAGCACACACACACACACACACACACACACACACACACACACACACACACACACACACATATATATATATATATATATATATATATATATATTTGTGTATATATTAAATATTTTTAACGGGATTTAGATTTCATGTTGTTTACAATTTTATTGTATTTGTTATAGCTAAGTAAAAGTTGCATCAGTTAATTTTGTAATTGATGCAAGGGAATCTTAGCCCGATGATGCTTAGTTAGAGGATCGACACAAGGTTGACGAGTATTGATGTCTTCGGGAGTTTAGATTTCGACTTCAGGAATCTTTTCGGGAGTTGGGATCGGACCCTTTAAAGAGTATTCTTCGTGTCTGGCTTCGGGTCTGTTGGGCCGTAACCTTTTGGACTGGTCGGATCTTATGCAATTTAGGGCTTTTCGGGTCAAGCCCATTTTTACCCTTGGAGCATTGGGTTATTTTTTAAATGATTATTTGGTTTGGGCCGAAGCTGGTAGTGGGTGATAGGTGGCAGCTTATAGACTAGAGATTATCCCTAATCTGTGGGATTAGCAGGCGGCTGATTGAGGTGATGGACCCAGCCGTCTTAAGCCACTTTCATTAATGTGAAGTTGACATAATATTAACTTAGTGGAGAGCAGGGTATGAAAAAGCCTGCATGCAGCCAGCCGACGTAGGCATCGGGGGAAAACATGCAAGTTGGTGAGATAATATATGGGTACATGGCACTACACAAAAAGGTAACTTAACATTTTTCTCTCCAGACACTAGAGCACACAACCTCCATGTTAACCCTTCTTCCGGCCTGTACTTATTCTCACACCGGAGCGATCCCCGGCGGCCCAAAGCCGTCGAGATCCAGTGCTGACGTGTTCATTGTGCAGGATTAGGCGTGTTTTCCGTGATTGAGGCGCGTGACCAAATTTTGGCGTTAACATTGGCGCTAGAAGGAGGACATCTAGTGTTCTGGTTTTCAATCACAAACGTTGAGTATCTTACATCGGAAGCTATGGTGAACACTAAGACGGCTACAGCCGAAGGACAGCCGACGACTACTAATTCTTCTTTGCAAAGAATCTCGGTGAAAGATAGGTTGGGTCCTTCGATAAGTATCCATGATAGACTTGGATCACAAGAAGTTCCAAGAGTGCCTCATGCTAGAGATCATGGTAATACCAAGAGGAAGAAGTTATTTTCTAATGCCAGCAAAAGTCCTGACAAAGATCGAAAAAGGGTGGTAAGTACACCACCTAGGACCCAACGCCGAGAAGGTCAGGCAGACAAAATCTCTACCCTGACGAAGATGGAGCAAGAGACCGACACGGCTTTGAAAGCACTCTTACAGAAGAGGGAAGAGATTTCTAAACAGATGGTTCTTGTAGCTAAGAAAGAAGATGAAGCATCTAGTTACACTCGACCGAAAAGACGGGGTAGATCACCAGGACGAAGAGCAAGAGCGGATGAATATTCTAGGCAGTATGAAAGTGGGTTTTATAGTCATTACCCCGAAAGAAGATGAAGTGGGTCACGAGAATATTCTCCCGAGGCTTTGAAAAGGGTGCCCCGTATTGAATATTGCAGGAACAGTAGAAGGGATGGGCGACGAAGCCGTTCAAGAAGTTATTCTCCAGAGAGTCCGAAGAGGGTACACCACACAGGGGGTTCTCGCTCCAGCCAAAGTAACAGACGAAGTCCTTCAAGATCGTCTAGTCCGGGTAAAAAAAATTGGATTAAACATAAGAAGATGAACTCTCCAGTTAAAGAAGTCGCTTTGTCAACTGGGGGAGTAGAAGACCTGGCAAAGGAGATAAAAGAACTTCGGAAGCAGCTAACGGAGGTTCAGCAAGGGAAGCAGACTTCGGGCAAAAAGGCGTCTCCCTTCTCATTGGAAATTCTCAAGGAGAAAGCAGATCCTAGCAAGAAGCTACCTCATATGGAAAGCTATGATGGTTCTGGGATCCATACGACCACAGTCAAGCATTTGACAGGCTGATGGATTATTACGACTATTCGGATGCAGCTAAGTGTCAGACATTCGGATTGACGTTTAGAAAAGACGCAAGACAGTGGATGGGGACTCTGGCTTCAGATTCGATTGCGTCGTGGGAAGATTTATGTGACAAGTTCCATGCTCTCTTTGGTAGCAATAAGAGAAGGGGAAAGCCCACGGGATCGTTGGCTCAAGTAAGGCAATACTCAAGCGAGACTCTGGGGCAGTACGTGAAGGGGTTTAGAGAAGCTGTGGGGCAGGTCTCAGATCTCAACGATCTTCAAGCAGTAAGGTTGTTTCAGAATGGTTTAGATCTGGTGAAATCAAAGAAACTGGTAAAGAAACTGATGTTCAAGCATCCGAAGAGCCTGACCGAAGCGTTTGAGAAGGCTGAAGGCTTTATCGTGGTAGAAGAGGCGATGGCCAGCTTGAAGCAGAGCTCTTCGGAAAAGGCCAAAGAAAAAGACAAGGAAAAGTCAGGCAGTAATCAGAGAAAGAGCAGTGGCGGTGACGACCGCTTTGAAGGAAATCAAAAAAGGTATAACAACAACTGGACACCCAGGGGAGATCGTCCGCCCGTGCCAACTCAGAAAGTGAATAAGGTGTATACGCAGCTTAACACAGATCGGGCTACTATTTTGGAACAGATAAAGAACCAACCATACTTCTAACCGCCTAAAAACAATCCCCGACCAGGGTCCGAAAATCCTGCTTTATACTGCAATTACCACCGGATGATCGGGCATGATACGAATTCCTGCTGGAGTTTGAAGGAGTTTATTGAGAGAAAATTTCAAAGTGGTACTCTAATATAGTATGTAGCAGGGCGAGAACAACAAAAGGACCAGCCAAGGAATAGGGAGTTAGTGCAAGTCACCTAGTCAATTCAACCTGTGCCGAACTAGGTGGCACGACATGTTGTAGATGTGATCTCTGGGGAAAACATGGGTAAGATTGCAGGGAGGAAAAGACAAGGATATCTAGACTCGGTGATGACTCTGGTAGATAAGCTTCTGAAGGCCGAAAGGGCGTACCCGGGTTCCATAATCTCTTTCACTGATCAAGATTTCCCTTCGGAACCTATCGAGCCACACGAAGGAGCTTTGGTAATAACTACACAAGTCGGTTCGATGGATATGAAGAGGATGATGATCGACAATGGCTCTTCAGGTAGATATTCTATATGCTCATGCTTATCACAGGATGCCTGTGGATGGTCAGAAGATGGAAATTGGGCAGGAGGCCCCTTTATATGGTTTCAGCAATGATCCAGTCAAAGTAGCAGGGACCATTGAACTGCCGGTTGTCTTCGGAACTGGTTCCCTAACAGGTTCAAATCATGTGTAAGTTTCACGTCGTATATGTAGATTCAGCTTATAATGCCATTTTGGGGAGACCTACCTTAACATTTTTGCAGGCAGTTACTTCAATTCCCACTTCAAAATCAAGTTTCCTACGTCCCATGGAGTTGGCGAAGTCACAGGAGATCTGTACTTGGCGAGGAGATGCTATCGAAATGCTCTGATCACTTCGGGAGTTGGAGTCAGCAAGCAGAAACATACTATGGCCATTGAAATGGAACCATTTACAGAGAGTGAAACAGAACCATTAGTCATGCCAGTGGAGGAGACCGAAGATATCGAATTGATTCCGGGAAAGAAAGAGAAAACTGTGAAAATCGGTTCGGGATTTCCAGAGCCTTTCCGAACAAATCTGATAGAATTGCTTCGGTGTTATGCCGATGTCTTCGCTTGGGTTCCTAGTGACATGCCAGGGGTGAGTCGGAAAGTGGCTGAGCATAGATTACAAGTGGATCCAGCTAAGAAGCTAGTTCGGCAGAAGAGAAGGATTTTTGCACCAGAAAGACAGAGAATAATTGACGAGGAGGTCATCAAGTTACTAGCTGCAGATTTTATCTTTGAGATTGACTACCCGGAATGGATGACAAACGTGGTTCTGGTACAGAAGCATAATGGAAAATGGCGAATTTGTATAGATTATACTGATCTGAATAAAGCGTGTCTGAAAGACTTCTATCCTCTGCCTCATATTGACCAACTTATTGATGCAACTTCGGGGTATGCCTTGCTTAGCTTCATGGATGCTTTTTCGGGATATCATTAAATTTCTATGTGCAAAGAGGATATACCAAAAACAGCTTTCATTACTCATCGGTCGGTGTATGCCTACAAGAAAATGACGTTCGGTTTAATTAATGCGGGAGCTATTTACCAGAGGATGATGAACCACGTCTTCGCGAAGCAGCTAGGAAAGAATATGGAAGTCTATGTTGATGACATAATTGTGAAAAGTATGTCTGTTCGGGGTCATCTAGACGATCTGGAGGAGTGCTTCCAGACGGTTCAACATTATGATTTGAAGCTAAATCCGACTAAATGCACTTTCGGGCTGGGAGCAGGCAAGTTTTTAGGATATTTGGTCAGCAAAAGGGGTATCGAAGCCAATCCAGAGAAGATCCAGGCTATCTTAGACATGAAATCACCACAATCGTACAAGGATGTCCAGCTGTCTAACTGGTAGAATAACATCGTTGCGAAGGTTCATGTCTAAATCGGCAGAGCGATGCTTGTCGTTCTTTAACACATTGAAAGGGCCGAAGAATACGAAAACATTCCAATGGACTTTGGAGTGCAAAGAAGCTTTCCAAGGAATCAAGAAGTACTTATCTTCGGCACCTCTATTGGTGAAGCCAGTTCCTACTAAACCTTTGTATTTGTATCTGGTTGCAAGTTCATTGGCCGTAGGAGCAGTTTTGGTGCGTGAGGTTGGGGGTGAGCAGCACCCGGTTTACTATGTGAACTATGCCCTCAGGGAAGCAGAAACAAGGTATCCAAACCTTGAAAAGTTTGCCTTTGCTTTGATCATTGCTAGTAGAAAGCTTCGGCAGTACTTCCAAGGACGGGTAATAGTGGTATATACAGATCAGCCACTAAAGAAGGTGTTGGGGAAGTCAGATATTTCGGGGAGACTTGCTGCATAGACGATGGAACTATCTCAGTTCTTCATAGAGTACAATCCGCGAACAGCTATTAAAGGCCAAGCCTTGGCCGATTTTGTGGTAGAGTGCTCGTTTTTCGAAGCTGATGGGGGCCTAAATGATGTGGAGGGATCTCTGAAAACGGTGGCTACATTTTAACAGGCTCACGAGTGTTGGACCTTGTATGTCGATGGATCTTCTACTTCGGACCTTAGTGGTGCTGGGATTATTCTGACAAGTTCAGAGGGATTCAAAGTGCAGTAGGCTATCCGATTCGAATTCAGGGCAACGAACAACGAAGCTGAATACGAGGCAGTGCTAGCAGGGTTGCGTCTGGCCCAGAGTCTGGAGGTTCAGAAGTTGATTATTTACAGTGATTCTCAATTGGTCATCAAACACGTTTCGGGGGAATATGAGGCTCGAGGCTCTAAAATGGTTAAGTATCTTGTAGAATTAAAAGATCGACTTCAGCACTTCGGCTCGTGCGATTTTCAAGGTGTTGGTCGAACTGATAATTCAAACGCTGATGCATTGTCGAAGCTGGCAACAACTGAATCCAACGCGTTTGACGGGACAGTTTACTTAGAAATCCTGAAACAGGCTAGCATCCAGCATAAGGGAAGTAATGTGCGTAGAGCGGTCTAACTGTTGGATGACCCCCTATATAAACTATCTAGCAGAGGGCATACTGCCTTTAGATCAGATGTTGGCTAGGAAGGTGAAATACAAAAGTGCAAACTTCATATTTATTGATGGATATCTGTATCGAAGGGCTTATTCCTCTCCATTGCTGAAGTGCTTGGTTCCATCTGAAGCTGAATATACCCTTCGGGAGGTTCATGAAGGTATCTGTGGTGATCACATAGCCGCAAAGTCACTAGCGTATAAAGTGCTTCGTCAGGAGTTTTATTGGCCAACAATTTTCAAAGAAGCTACCGACTATGTGAAGAAATGCCCAAAATGTCAGTTGAATAGTCCAATTTCACATCAGCCACCAGAAGAGCTATATTCGATTTTATCTCTTAGACCTTTTGTTGTCTTGGGGGTAGATATATTGGGTCCACTCCCGAAAGAGAAAGGTCAGGTCAGTTTTGTTATAGTAGCAATTGATTATATGACTAAGTGGGTAGAGGCAAAGCTGCTTCGGCTGATCACAGAGCAAGAATGCTTGAAGTTTTTGAAGGAGTTAGTAGTGTTCCGATTTGGTATTCCCATGGTAGTAATTTCAGATAATGGACGACAGCTTGTGGGATCAAAATTTGAGGCATTTTTGAAGGAGTTAGGAATTCAGCATCGAAAGACTTCGGTCGCTCATCCACAATCTAATGGGCAAGTCGAGGTGACTAACAGAATACTCCTAAATGGGATCAAAAGAAGGCTGGATAACGCCAAAGGAAGATGGCCTGAAGAATTACTTAGCGTACTATGGGCTTACCAAACTACGCCAAGGACTACAACGGAAGATTCCCCATTTAGGCTGGCATATGGTTCTGATGCTCTAGTTTCAGTGGAAATTGGATCTACAAGTCTTCGAGTCAGTCAGTTTAAAGAATTGTACAATGATGAGGGACTCAAAGCCAACTTAGATCTGCTCGAAGAGGCCCGAGAGGCAGCCTTGATAAAATTGGCTACATATCAACGTCGTGTGGCTAAATACTACAACAGAGGGGTAAAACTTCGGAGATTCGAAGTGGGGGATTTCGTTCTTCGGGAGGTTTAGGCTTCTACACCTCAGAGTATGGGTAAACTTATGCCAAATTGGGAGGGTCCTTATGAAGTCGTTAGTGTACCGAAACCCCGGACTTTATCGGTTGCGAGTCTTAGATGGGTCTGAGATTAAGAATACTTGGCATGCTGGAAGGCTCCGTAAATATTTTCAGTAGAGCTAGTGTCAAAGTCCGGAAGTCTGTAACTATTATGACAATTACCAATAAAAGTGATTTTTCTCTCGAATGATGGTTTTTCTTCTTGATAGTTATAAGGTTGGATCCCTTCGACTCCTCGTAGCGAAGCAGAATATTTTTTGGGTTGAACCTGTTTGGCTCTCGGAGAGAACTAGGTTGCCGGCTTAGTATAAGGTTGGATTCCTTCGTCTCTTCGTAGCGAAGCGAACTATTGATGGTCCAACCCGTTCGGCTCTCGGAGAGAACGTGGTCACCAGTTATAAGGTTGGATTCCTTCGACTCCTCATAGAGAAGTGAAATATTTTTTGGGTTGAACCTGTTCGGCTCTCGGAGAGAACGAGGTTGCCAGCTTGGTATAAGGTTGGATTCCTTCGTCTCTTCGTAGCGAAGCGAACTATTGATGGTCCAACCCGTTCGGGTCTCGGAGAGAACGTGGTCACTAGTTATAAGGTTGGATCCCTTCGACTCCTCGTAGCGAAGCGGAATATTTTTTGGGTTGAACCTGTTCGGCTCTCGGAGAGAACGAGGTTGCTAGCTTGGTATAAGGTTGAATTCCTTCGTCTCCTCATAGCGAAGCGAACTATTGATGGTCCAACCCGTTCTGCTCTCGGAGAGAACGTGGTCACCAGTTATAAGGTTGGATCCCTTCGACTCCTCGTAGCGAAGCGGAATATTTTTTGGGTTGAACCTGTTCGGCTCTCGGAGAGAACGAGGTTGCCAGTTTGGTATAAGGTTGGATTCCTTCGTCTACTCGTAGCGAAGCGAACTATTGATAGTCCAACCCGTTCAGCTCTAGGAGAGAACGTGGTCACCAGTTATAAGATTAGACCCCTTCGACTCCTCGTAGCGAAGCAGAGTGTATCTTTGGCTGAACAAGGTGGAATTCCTTCGACCTTATGACGGCAAAGAGAATATTTCTAATCTGACCTTTTCGGCTCTCGTCGAGAACGGAATTACCGAATTGTTATAAGGCTGGATGACATTATAAGTTCTTCGGAGCAAATATCCTTATTTGAAGCCCGGTGATCATTTTAACAATGGCATATAATATTCTTCGGTAATGAGTAAGTCTCATCTTACATTGTTACTTAACTTTGTTTGAAGTGTTAAGCTCAGATTGTATATTGTTTAAGTAACAGTATAATTAAAATTAAAAAAGAGTAATAAGGGATAAGATATATTTCATTAAACAAAGGCAATTACATTATCGTTGAAATTTATACAAGTTTATGAAGAATAGATTGTCATCGGCGTTTCTCCTCATCTTCGTCTTCAGAAGAATCAAGGAGCAATGGGTTTATAGCAACAGCGGCTAATTTAGCTTTACCTTTGCTTCGGGCCGCCTCGTAACCCTCCTGCATACATTTGAACTATTTCATTGGTTAAGGCAGGAGACTTCCGGTACTCATCCTGAATCTCTTTGCGAAGATCTTCGGTAAGAGGGGGACCCATTAGCTTTAAGTCACGAAGCTCTCTTTCAACTTTCCTCGAAGATCAAGATGGCGTTCTTCGAATTTCTTAGCTTCTGACACAGCTAGGGTCAGGTTTCGGTTATTATGAGACAACTGTTAGTTGGCATGCTGAAGTTCTTCATTCTGCTGTATAATTGCGTGTTGAGAAGCTTCAGACGCGACCAGCTGCTCTTTCATTTTGGCAAGATCACCTTGTAGACCCTTGCAGTTGAAGCGGAGGTTCTCATGTTCGTTTCTCTCCCTCGCCAAGGCAGATTTCAGAAGGGCATTTTCTTTCCGGGCCGCCTCTTCATCAGCTTCAACCTCTTTGTATTTTTGGTAGAGACGCCCGAAGATCCCATTTGCCTGCAATTGTTCAAAGTTAAGGATTAATTACTGGAAGGCATTTATACATAAAAGAGATGGCTAAATAACGAATTACGTACTCTAGCTTGGTTGATTAGACCCTCCTTCATCAAATTAGAGACGGAGCTATTACCAAAGCGGTGGTCATCTGTTTCGAGAACAAAAGAATTGTAAAGATGTAGAGGGACATCTTCCCCCTGATTTGGTCATAAAGATGGAGGACCAACTACGCCAGGAAATGGTCCGAATAAGGAAGATAGAGGGGGCGAGGAAGATGTTGCTTGTTCTAGTGGAGGTATCGGTTGCTTAGGGGGAGGCGAAGGTAGTCGGGAGTCTGAAGCGGTTCTTCTTCTCCGAATAAGAGGAGAACAGTGTTCAGCCTCAAATTCATCAGTTGTAGTAGGAATAGTTGGGGGTTGGCTGACTCCAGAACAAGGTACTCTTAGTTCTTCAACAGTAAGAGGGGTAATTTTGGCCTTTCTCTTTTTGGTATAAAGGATTTTGGTGCGTTCGGCAACGGACATATCAAGAAGGCTTTCGGTAAGGACTGGGGGTGAGGCATGTTTGGATTTTTTGATAGCCCTTTTCTTTCGGCGAAGCTGGTTGGCCCCTTCGATAGGGTTCGAATCAGTAACTGGGGGGTCAGCAGTTTGGTCTTCGGCGGTTTGTTCTTCGACATCTTGAGCTTCGAGGGGGTCTTGGGTTGGTTTGGCAGCAAGATATTCATCTAAATCTTTTATCTCGGAGGAGGTGGGCTTGATAAGAGATACTGCAAAGTTGAAAAATGTATTTCAGAATATATATTAAAAGAAAATTCAAGAAACTACACAAACGTTGACTTCAGACTTACATTTATGGTTGTACAACCATGCTTGCTTGCTTAGGAGGACGAAGCTCCATTCTTTCATGGGAAGCTTTTCCATAATCTTCGCCATCTCCCGTACACGCTCCTCTGGAATATCACCCAGATCTGAAGTAACATGAGCAGCAGTGGTCCAGTCCGGGATGTAGGATATCTCAGGCCCCTTGACGAAGAACCACTTCTCGTACCACTTCTTGTTGCTTGACGGGGTGTCCATCAGGGGGCGTTTATCAAATTTAGAGTTGGGTTTGGGATCCTGTTTGCCCAAAACCTTGAACCCCTTTTCACGGGACTTACCAGAAGTAAAGAGAGTGAAGAAAAAGTCAATAGAATGGGAAATTCCTAATTCGCTGCAAAAGACAGGTGAAAGCAAGGATGTGTATGTAGGAGTTAGGAGCCAATTGGGCGAATCCAACACCCATGAACCCTAAAAGGGTAATGACGAAGGCATGAAGAGGAAAACGAATCCCCTTCTCGAAAAAGATGACTGGCATAGCAGTCCAACCCGCTGGACGTTGATACATTCGCTCGGATGGAGTGGGCACTCTTAGGTGGTGAGTGTCGAGGACTTGGTATCGCTTTCGAATGACGTCGAGGTCATCCTCTGAGAAATTGGAAGGAGTATTGGCGATGGGGAGTTGCAACTCATCTAAGAAATCAAAGGGGGGGATCTCAGGAACAGGAGGGAGGAGACTCTTTTCGGATGAGATTTTTGGTCTGGGATTTGTCTCCTGAGTGGTTTGGTAGTGGGGTTATCGGAGTTCTGCGCAGCCATTGATGACGATTTGATTAAGAAAGAAAGATGAAGGAAGGAGAAAGCTAGAATACTTCGAAATTCAAATAAACCGGTAAGGCTATCTAAGTTGGAGGTTTGGTGGTTTTATAATGGTGGTCGTTCAGTCGTTTCCAAAACCCAAAGGCTACACATGAAATGAAGGCAAAGATAAAGGAGGCTGACGTCTGTTCTTGGAATTGGGGAAGCCGTCGTTTGCTTTTGAATTTGAAAGGTTGGCGTGTGTTTTTGTATTTGGGGGGACTGTACCCGGTTATGTGTTTTTTGATTAAGTGGGTTTTACCGAAATTTACTTACATTTCCTCGTGGGTTGGGCCGAACTCTGATATACTCTTTCATCAAACGTATTGTTTAATAAAAGACTAGGGGGCAATGTTGGGCCGTAACCTTTTGGACTGGTCGGATCTTATGTATTTTGGGCTTTCCGGGTCAAGCCCATTTTTACCCTTGGAGGATTGGGCTATTTTCTAAATGATTATTTGGCCTGGGCCGTAGCTGGTAGTGGGTGATAGGTGGCAGCTTATAGACTAAAGATTATCCTTAATCTGTGGGATTAGCAGGCGGCTGATTGAGGTGATGGGCCCAGTCGTCTTAAGCCACCTTCATTAATGTGCAGTTGACATAATATTGACTTAGTGGAGAGTAGGGTATGAAAAAGCCTGCATGCAGCCAACCGACGTAGGCATCGGGGGAAAACATGCAAGTTGGTGAGATAATATATGGGTACAGGGCACTACACAAAAAAGGTAACTTAACATTTTTCTCTCCAAACACTAGAGCACACAACCTCCATTGTTAACCCTTCTTCCGGCTTGTACTTATTCTCACACAGGAGCGATCCCCGGCTGCCTAAAGCCATCGAGATCCGATGCTGACGTGTTCATTGTGCAGGATTAGGTGTGCTTTCCGTGATTGAGGCGCGTGACCAGATTTTGGCGTTAACAGGGTCATTTACTTCGGGTTCATGGCGGACTTCTTCAGGTCGGCGTTCAGGAGTTCGAAATAAGAGTTCGAGATTGAATTAGCTTTATTATTATTATTATTATTATTAGAAAATAAATCTTTTATTTTATTTCGTAATTAATTATTGTAGGAGTTGTTACCTATTAGGACTTTGTTGTTATAGTTATTTGTTATCTATTAAGAGTTTATTTTCATAATTATAAATTTTGTTCTGTTTTGATAAGAAAGTCTTGTAGCTATAGAATCCGGCTTGTTGGTTTAATTTTTAAAGGTGGAGTTTTGTTTTTGATAAATATAATTTACACATTAGAGAGAATTCTATGTGTTTAGGATAATTCTTTTGCTTTTTTTATTTGTGAATTTATTAGTATCCTGGCTTGCAGGATAATCGCTTTTCTACCCGATTTTAGTAATCTAACTTCCTTTTTATTGGTCAATTCAGATGCAATATTTCAATTAAATTTATAAACCTACGTGTACTTCAAGATGTGATAAATCCATGAAATTCAGAATTTTTTGACGAGTCTGTTATTATTCATTTGAGTGATATATATATAATTGGCGGACCACATATAGTTAGGGGTGGGTAAAATTTTCGATAATTTCGGACCGGTCCGAATCAGTCGGTTCGGTACCAAAAAAATCGATTCGGTTTCGGTACAAAAAATCGGTATATACCGATTTTTCGGTACCGGTTTCGGTATCGAATTTTTATGATTCGGTTTTACCGAACCGAACCGATATGTACCGATTTTTTAATTATTTATTTATTTATTATTATTAATAAATAATAAATAAAAATAATAATAAAATAATGATTATAATAATAAAATAATAAATATATTAATTTTCAGTTTTTATTTGATAAAAATCGGTACCGAACCGGTTTACCGGTTCGGTATACCAGTCCAACCTGTATCGGTATCGGTATGAGAATTTGGCTAATTTCGGTACCGGTTCGATTCGGGCTGATTTTTATTGGTTGCCCACCCCTACCTATAGCGACGAACTATACCATCGTTATAGGATATGGACGCGGTATGACGACCGTCCATACCCTATAATGACGATTTTAGCAACGATATGGTCCGTCGCAATAGGTGGTCCGCATGCAGACCGTTGCATAAGAAGCAGACATTAAATATAAAATATATATATATATATATATATATATATATATTGTAATATTGAAAATACTTGATGGAAGAAAAAAATAATGTTGTTTATTATTTTTAAAACAGAATTGTTCAATACAATAATAACAACATGTATATATTTAATGTGTTTCTGTCTCGTTATAAGCCCATAGTAAGGTGAGGGATATGTACAAACTGATATATATATATTGGGATTTTTATATTTATTCTTGGACTGTATTAGTTGTTTTATTCTGTGGGTTGCATGCGTATAATTATATATTATGTGGTTGGTGGCTTATAGTTGCCTTAGTTGACCAGATATTGGATGAAGCTTTTTTGCGATGACTTGAAGTTGACTACAGGCAACCCAGCTTGAACTCCATTTCACCAAAAATAAATAAATAAATAGTAGAAAGAAAGAAAGTCCCATCTTTAAATAATTTTGCTTGTATACTAGTTATATGTAAACTTGACATACAAAACATTTTTCTTTATACATATTTGAAGATACATATATGTTGCAAATTACGAAAAAACCTAGAATTATTACGCATGTGGTGTTGACAAGGTCATCTTTCTTATATCCTTAAGTAGCCGATCTAAATTATAATAACACCTTTCACTACAATAAAAAGGATTATTTTTGATGGAATATTTTATCGAATAAAATATATTTCGACGAAATATTTCGCCGAAATTAAGTATATTCCGTCAATAATATATTTAATTTAGACAGAATATTTAGTCGAAACTTCAATCGGATATAGGCGCGTGAGAATTAAGTCCGTCGAACTTTCAGTCGGAAATAACTAATCTCCACAGAATTATTTTCGACCAACAATTCGGTCGAAATTAAGCTATTATCAACAGAATTCAATCCGTCGAGGATAATCTGTCGAATTTAAGTCTGCCACGTGGCAAGTCAGACAAAACTGTAAAAGGCTTATGGTAGACGAAATAACAACCACCTCACTCAAATAGACGTGTAGCTATATAGTATGTTTGCCTTGAGGTAACTTTAAATACTTTGTTAATATTCATAATAGGAATTTCTTAACATATGCTCTTAAGTCACATGCTAAGCACACAGTTCAAGAGAATATTGTCTTGAATTGTGTGCATATTCTCTTGAAATTGATGTAAATGCAGAAATCAAGAGAATATGCACACAGTTCAAGAGAATATTCTTTTAAACTGTGTGCTTAGCATGTGACCTAAGAGCACATGTTAAGAGGACCCTTCATAATATAACAGATCTCCCAAGTGATCTAGTTTTTATTTTGACTAAAACGTAAAACTGTTTTCGGTTATCGCATGGTATTTGATCTAGCGGTATGACTCGCCTCATAATTTTCATGAGATCGAGGATTTGATCAAGGAAAGGGTGTGCGTTAATGTAGCAAAAAAAAACTGTTCCCAATCTTTGAGAATAATAAATATTACATATTTAGAAATAAAAGTATTACGCATTTCATGTTGACAAGCTTATCTTTCTTATGTCCTTAATTAGCCGATCTAAACCATAATAAGATGATCCACCTTCACAAACGCTTTGTCTAGCCAATTTGGCCATCACGTTGGCAGATTCCTGAAATTCATCTCCCCTCACCTCCATAACATCCCTAATCATTTTCTCAATTATACCCCTATCACAACTATCTTTCATATCCACTCCAATCCTCCACACTTCCCCTACAAACCTACTATTCACTGGTTGGTCATAAAAATAGGCCCAACAAATCATAGGCACCCCCTCAACTATACTTTCTATAGTTGAGTTCCACCCACTATGAGTCATAAAGGCACCAATTGAAGGGTGCCCTAGTACCTCTTCTTGTTGAACCCAACCCACAATGCACCCCCTCTCCTTGGTAGCATCGGACAGTTCTGCCGGAGTTTCACAATTTTTGTCTTCTCCGATGACAGATCCTAGGCGTCGGACCCACAAGAAGCGCTTTCCGCTATTCACCAAACCGTGCCAAAACTCCAGGAGTTGGTTCCATGTCATGACTGCAAGACTTCCAATGCTGACATAGATGACGGATTTCGGAGGCTGGGCGTCGAGCCACGCCATGCAGCTTCTGTCATCTTCCCATATGCTATTTGAAGAGTTGACTTGTGGTGGGGGTTTATCTGCTGAAAGTATGGACTTGTGGAGTGCATGGATTGGGCCTATGGGGTAAAGGTTAGGACATATAGTTCTTATGTGAGAAAGAATGGGACCTTCTAATTCTTCAGATGTGTTGAGTATGAGTCCTTGAGCTTTTGGCAGTTCTTGGTCCTCCTTTAGAACAAGTTGAACGTTACGGTCGTTAAGGTCATTGTTCCGGCAAAAGCCCGGCAGATCACGGCGTCGGAGAAAACCTTCCATTCCGGGAACACATGTTATCTTTGCATCTAAATCATTTCCTGACCAGGTGGAAAAAAAATCAAATGCTCACATCTGAATTATGGCTTTACAAAGTGACACAATAATAAGCATTCAATCCTCCATTTCATACCTAGCCACATAAAAAAAAACTTGCATTGTGACAAAAAAAAATTATTTGAAGGAACTAGAATATGATATAGATTATTAGAAATTAAATGCTATACTAATTTCCTGTAAAAATCCCTAGAAGAAATTGAACCATATCATTTATAGGCAGATCAGTCGAATTTTGAAAGCAGCTAGCGTATACCCCTCCTAGTCTATATATATGTAATATGGATCGAAAGTTAATTAGGATATATATATATATATCCCCGGAAATTTCTATAAATACTAATCATCTTCAACTAGAAAAAGTTAAATCTCACTTTCTTCTATATATATATAAACAAATAAGTAGTATTTTTGGGATGGAGAGAGTATAATATTAGTACAATTTTCTTGTCCCTTTCAAGAAAATTGTATCAAGTTTCAACAAGAATCATCACTAGTTCACCCCAAAAAAACAATTAATTTCTCGCCCAAAAATTATTGACCAAAATGTAAGACCGATCCTTCTTTCATTTATTCAACTTGTAATGAGATCGTCGACCTTCAAATATAATAATTATCAAATTAAATCTAGTTTTTCAAAGTAAACCCAAGTGTAGTCAACAGTCATAGTTCTCCCATCTTAGAATATGGTACATGCATATTTCCATAGAAATAAGAGTAAACTTTGTATAACTAGATCAACTTGGAGGATATATGGAAGGTGGGGTTTGCCTATTATATATGAAAATTATTATGCGATAAACAGGAGGACCACTTTTGCATAATTTAGTCAATTTATATCACTAGCAAAGGCATATTGACATATATATATATATATATATATATATATATATATATATGTATGTATGTATAAAACTCACCTTTGAAAGGAACCTCGCCCAACTCAATCAGTTTAGGAAGACACAAATGAACCCAGAGAGCGCAAGGGCTTATCGTTTGAAAATAAAAAAGTGGTATCCCAACCTCTTTAGCAACATCAAGAGCAAAACTGAAGAACCCATCTGCTATTATGCACGTTATAGGCGTGCCTGACTTAGAACTCAAGCTGCCAGAAGCTAACATCTCTTTGAAAAGTGGTTCTGTTACAAGTTGTAAACCATCAACGATGTCGAAGAACCGATCACCGGAACGTTGGTGGTCTTCGGGAAGGCCATCTGAAATGGTTTCGAAACGAAATTTGGGATAAGGAGCAAACCGGGATTGAATATGGGCGTGTTTGAGCAGGCGGTGGTGGATGTGGTGGGTGTTGAGGAAGGTGACATGGAGTCCGGCAAGGGAGAAAAACTCGGCTAGTTTGAGCATGCAATTTACAGGGCCTTGTAGTGGTAAAGGGAAGAGGAGTACATGAGGAGGGAGAATTTTTTCTTGATAATCCATGATCTCAAATGTATTTGTGCTAACTTGTAAGTGGAAGTTTTATTTTGGTTGGCTTGAATCTTTACTTATTGTATAAAGCTATGTTAGTTCGATGGCATACCTACTACGTACTACTACTTTTATTTTTAATGGCTTTAATATTTTTTTATTTCATCTATTATCTGCATAAGATATAAGATTTGTTTTTGTCACAGTTTTTCTTTCCTCCACTTTTTCCCAAGGAAAGATTGAAGTCATGCATTTGGCCTAGAAATTGTTTATTTAAGACTATAGTATAAGATTTTAGTGGAGTACAGAGACTATGCCAGTTGTTACTACCTTATTTTATTTGTTTATTTATTTATATTACTTTTAGGATGGTTCATCTATCTGATTATTTTAATATTCCTCTCTATCACACCCCTAAACCATTTACCAAGGATCACTAGGCAGTTTAAAATATAATATAGCAATTGATAAATCAATACAAGATTCGATAAATACCGATCATGAAAAATCAATACTGCTACCGTGTCAAAAATATTAGTAAATACCGATCTAATATACTAATATTGTGCCCATACCAAATAATACCGTATCGATATAATATATTGGTATAGTACCGATACCAAATAATACTTTACCGAATGCTTCATTTTGCATAGTGCTAGAGATCATTAATTCCTACTATTTTGTTAGGAGTGTGCATCGGTAAAAGATCATATCAAACCGCTTCAAATCGTACCGTATTGATTTCACTAAAAATATAAAAATTGGTATCGATATCAAATTACTTGTATCCCGAACCGAATAGTTCTAATTTGGTACATGTACAGTACAGGTAAATACCAAATATATGTATTTTTTTTCTCCTCTTTTGCCCTTTAGTAGCTCCACGCCTCCACCGAAGCAAATAAGCAATCACCAATTTTTGAGAACTAAAGAAGAATTAAATAGCCATAACAAACTTTCTGAAGATGAAATAAAGTTGAGAAGAAATATTCAAGACAAAAAAATTAATTTTAAAATTATATATATTATATATATATATATATATATATATATATATATATAAAATTATCATCCATAGCCCCTCTCAAGCCTCTTATCATCCCACCACCTCTGCAAAAATAACATCCTCATAAAAAATAAAAACAAACCCTCCCCCCAACAATCATTACCAAATCTTTTCGCAAGTTTGGGTTACCATGAAGTTAATTTCATGGTAAGTTGGTCAATTGACTAATACAGTGTTGATATGCAGAGAGATCACTTCCCGACTTTCGTGTCAACACTGTATTGGTCAATTGATCAAAGTTAATTTCATGCTAACTACTCCCCTTCTAGCATAAACAACACCATCTCCAAGTTGCTTCTGTAGCCAACAAATTGACCAACAGATCTATCGAGTCGACAGACTTCCTGAACTCATTGTCGAAAAAGAAAAATAAAAAGAATGAAAAAAAATAAGAAAGAGAAGAAGAATACAATACATGCAATTGCCGAGTGATGGACTCCATAGCTTATTTTATCTAATTCTTTGCTCGAATTCATTGACGGTTCAAATTGTATTGCTAAGAGAATGAAAGAGTGGAGACCAAAGATTGAGAAAGTCGGAAGTGTAATAGACTTTGTTGACTCACCATATGCAATATAACATGTAGAGTAGAGACACAACTTATTTTACAATTATTTTACAATTTATTGATGTGACATACTCCACCTTAGCATATTAATGAACAAATTGCTTCAATGTAGTCTTCGGCCCCACATAAAAATTAAGGTGGAGTATGTCGCATCAACAAATTATAAAATAGTTGTAGAATAAATTGTGTCTCTAGCATTATTCATAACATGTATGTATAATCAGATAGAACCATTACATCCGCGTGGTATAAAACCAAGCATAAAAAAATAAATAATGCTACTATCACATAATTTTGAGTCACATAATGCTCACATACACATACATGCATATTGTGAGTCCTGCGTGATATGCAGAATCTGCAAATATGCATATGTGTATATGTGAGCTTTATGCGACCCAAATTATGTAATAGTAGCATTGCTCTAAAAAAAAATGGGTATCCTTCCCGAGTCTGTTAATCGAGTATTTATCATAAAAAATTTATTAGTACCAAATCAATTATGAGATTTACCGATCCGGTCAGTTAGGTATGGCCGATACCAGGAAAATACCGAAATTACCAAAAACATGCTTACATTCTGCTACATATGAATATGGATATACTAAAGCCATTGTGATAGATATGCATATGGAAGCTTTTAAGTTATCCGTTTTATTATTCAGTTAGGTTTGAGTTTTTTGGGTTTTCGATTCTTGTTTGCCCACGTAAGTGAAGGCTGAAAAAAAAACAACAAAATCTTTATTATTACTTCAATTATTTAGTACAAAACTACAAATAACAGCACACGACATTCAGACATCACCAAAATTTTAAACAGACAAACACAGGATAGTCACATTGGAAGGGCAGATTGAAGGCGGCTAACTGCATTATTATCAAGTACTAGCCAGAAATGTCAATGGCCTTGACCTCAGGCTTCTTCACCTCCTCTTTGGCCACAGTCACCGTAAGCACGCCATTCTCCATACTAGCCTTCACTTCTTCCAGCTTTGCATTCTCTGGCAGCCGGAACCGGCGGAGGAACTTGCCGCTGCTCCTCTCCACACGGTGCCACTTGTCGTTTTTCTCCTCTTTCTCACTGCTTCTCTCTCCGCTGATCTGGAGGACTCTTCCGTCTTCGACCTCAACCTTCACCTCCTCTTTCTTCAGACCGGGAAGATCGACCTTGAACACGTGAGCCTCCGGCGTCTCTTTCCAATCAATCCTAGTGTTTACAATTGCTGAGGTTTCCCGAGCAGCCGAATTGGGAACATTGGCCAGAACGTTGGAGAATTCCTGGAATGGATCGAAGAGAACAAGAGAGAATGGGTCGGATAGGCTGCTTCGCCGGCCGCCGAAGAAGCTCGGAATTAGGGCCATCGTTTGTACAATTGGTGGTATTGATTAACAGACTGGGGTTTGGAAGATGGAATTTAATTTGATAGCAATGGAGATTTTTGTTTCTGATGGGTAAATGGGGGAGATTTGAATGGTATTTATAGGGTGAAAATGAGGAATCCAGACTTATCTGGGGTTTTCCATACTTGTTTAAACTTAGAGAAAGAGCGCGAGAGAATTCTACAACCTTCTACGACACTCATTTGCTTCCGTCCGTTCCATTACCGCCGTTAAGTCCAAATAAGTGGGCTAATGGCAATTATTACATTTGGGTTTAAATATCAAGGAAAACATAAAGATTTTGGGTTGGGCTTTCTTTATCAAAAGTTTTTGGTAAGCCCAATGTTCAAAACACTAAAACCATTGGCCCGTTGTTTTAAATAATTGAAAATGTATGTTTCCCTTAATTTCTTCCTAATTCTCCTCTTGGCCTCTTTCCCATACTTCCTAATATGCCCCTGTGACACTGTAATAGTGTAGGTTATCAAAAAAATAAATAGAAAGTGTGATCATTTATAGTAAGTACGCATAGCTCAAACCAAAAAATGGAAGTATTTCATGTTTGTGAAATTTATAAATATTAATGATATATTTTTGCACCATATAAACCCCTAAAATCAATAAATTATTAGCTTAATAGAGTTGTAGGATAATAAAATTATGATTACAAAATTGAGAATGATGTTTCGTTTTATACTATTATCACTAAAAAATAAACTCTTTCTGTGAAACAAAAAAAAATAACGAACTAAACCTTTTTCATGGATATAATAGAGTTATTCGGAGAGAATTTTACTACTCGTTTCGTTCCTTAATATAAGTCGTTTTAGAGAAATATTTTTGTCTTTTAATATAAGTCGTTTGAGAATTTCAAGTAAGCATTAATTGCTTAGTTTTCAATATTATCCCAAGTATTAAATATAACTTTGATTCTCTCATTATTCTCTATCCAATAAATAACACTCTATTTTTCAATACAATGTCAATATAGACAATTGATATTATATTTGATGTTTTACAATCATTTCCTTAATATTTATACACAACTCTAAAATGACTTATATCAAAGAACAGAGGGAGTATCATATATCTGTTCAACACGAAACAAGTTAAATAATACTTTCACCATTCTACAAAAGAAGTCTCACTTTGTTTTTCACTAACTTTTAATCAGTAGCAAATACTTGACTTACAAGCATAATTGTTAAACCCCAAATTCATTACACTATTTTTGATGGAGTGTGTTTGAACTCAAAAGTCGTTTAAGAGCACATTTCAAACAAATCAAAACCCTACGGTACCAAGGAATTTTTGATTGAAATATAAAAAACAGGATCCGGCTTCATGGTAAGTTGGTCAATTAATTAAATACAGTACTGACACGCAGAGAGATCACTTTTTGGTCTGCATGTAAACACTGTATTAGTCAATTGATTAAAGTTAAATGCTAACAACTCCCTAAAAAACATGTTCATAAATATACAAATGTGCAATAAATTTAGTACCCAAAAAAGTGACAATTTTTCGGTACACTACTATATGTACTAATAGAGTAGTAGCTATAGAAGTTGACAATATTACACCACCCACTCTTGTGATTGCACGATGTAACCAACAACTACCGTAATATCATCAGGCTTCCCCCCTACATGTTGATAACCAGCCTCACTAGCAGCACTTGCAAAGGGACTCAACCCATTTTTATCCTTGGATTTACCCAAAGCACACTTGGCTATAATCTGCGCTAAAAGCTGTGGGTCGTCTTGACAAAATCCAACTTGTTCCCCCAAAATCACCAAATCCTCAATATCCCTCCCAAACACATTATCAAACAATCCATCAGTCCCAACAACAACAATGTCCCCCACTTCAACCCCAACTCTAAACTCTGCAGCCAAGCTCGGGCAGTCGCTCGTGTTCCCCAATTGAAACGGGCAATTAAACCTTCTCTGTTGCGAGGGCGATGCGAATACGATTCGCCCTCCTCGAATCAACACAAACCCACTATCCCCAATATTAACCGCCTGCAAAAAATCTCCCAATAATGTAATGATACAAGCCGTGGAAGATCCTTCATTATCTGTATTCAAGAAGGCTTCGTTTAAAACCTGTTTTGGATCAATTCCTCTGCTTCTTTTGCTGCTCTGGTCTTGAACAGCGGACTCGGCGTTTGACATGAGTTCGCGTGCGTATTCGCCGGCGTCCACGCCCTTTTTAGCCCAACCGCCGACGCCATCTGCAACGCCTATCGTCTGCTCCTCGGGGCAGATGAAGTGAGCGTCTTCGCCGAGGGGTTTCAACTCGTTTTTCTTGGGTATATATCGCGACCCAGCAACCATTTTCAATTTTTGCTTGCTAAAATTTGCATCAGTTTCCGGGAAATTTTTGTAGAAGGATCTTTGTACCGGTCTAAGTTTCTTTTGGGCTGTACGTGCCATGGTCGGCAAAGAATTGAAAACTAGTTTTTGGAGAATTGAAGAAGTGATGAGGAGGACTGGAGGAGGGTTTAAGAAAATTTTAGTAAGCCCTAGTAGGGTTCGGGAAGGGAGTATTTGATAAGATTTGAGGCGGCCTTAACTAGATCATAATTAACTTGCTATCCAAGTATGTCTTGTGGCGAAAGGAGTCATTCATTTGTTTTCAATTTAAAGTTACTCCGTTTATTTTCATTTTTTCGTACATGATAACTACTATCGAATTAGAGTTAGAGTTCGAGTTGGAGTTGGATAGTTTTATGTGATTTTAGAGAGAATAGCTTGCAAGTTGGAAAATGCCAAAAAAAAGAAGATCAAATTGCAAAATTTTCAGACTTTAATTATGGGGTCTTATAGTTGTTTTTTGTATTGAGACATAAATATTGGTATATTAATTATTATTGTAATAATCTTCAAATTAACTAGTCTATTAGTTGGTGCGAGGAACGGGCATTTTTTTTCACTTTATAATTTTTTTTGGTAATTTAATAATCTTTATATATAATTAATTGTTGTTATAAAATTATAATTTATAACATATATGGATGTCTAGATTCATTCCTCCCACCTTTAATACCATGTCCTTTAAGCTTTGCAACTCCCATGTCCTTTCAAGCTTTGAAACTCCCATGTATTTTAAGCGTTGATTATGATCTTCTAAAGTTTTGTAACCTCCAAGTGTTTATGTGCATGTGCCTATAAATAGATGTATGAGATACACACAAAAGAACACAACTTATATGAAATAAGAATGTTTTCTCTCTTCCTCTAATCATCATTGTTCTTAATATTTAGTATATTTTCATAACACGTTATTAGCACGAGGCTCTACCCAATTTTGGAAAATAAGTTCTCTCAACCCACTGAAAGTAATGTTTCATTACAATTAAATTTGATATACAACTCTGAAACTTCTGAGAGTACAAATTACGTAAGTACACTACTTTTGTGATGTAGTAGTATTAGTATAAACAAATAATCACTCCACCTCCCAATTCCCCCACTTTGAAGTGACTAGAGAAGGGTTAAATACTTTTATTGGCTTCATATAAATTTATACTTAGTTATTTAATTTCTTACGTAATTATATATTTATATAGATGTCAAATCTTATAAAACTTGAATTTGTTGCCTTTGATATTTCAGACAAGAATTACTTGTCATGGACTCTTGATGTTGAGTTTCATATAAAAGCAAAGAATTTTGGAGATACAATTAAGATTGGTAATCAAGCATCCCTGCAGGATCGTACAAAATTAATTATTTTTATACGCCATCATCTCCATGAAAAATTAAAATACGAGTACTTTATAGTAAAAGACCCACTTGTCTTATAGAATGATTTAAAGGAAAGATATGAGATCCTCCCAAAAACTTGTTAAAATTGGTTGCACCTGAAGTTGCAAGATTTTAAAAGTGTGACTGAGTACAATTCTACACTTTTTAAAACAATCTCACTATTAAAATTATGTGGGGAAAGAAAAAAAACACTGATGAAGACATGTTAGAAAATATTTATTATATTTCATGCCTCGGATATGTTCCTGCAGAAGTAATATCAAGAGCGTAAACAAAATATTCCATGAAGCGATAAAGGAAACTATGTTCCCAGAAGTGATATTATGTCTTCTAGTGGCTATACAAAATAATGAGTTTTTGCTGAAAAATCAACAATTTCGCCCGACCGATTCTACTACATTTCCTGAAGTGAATGGAACCTCATTTGATAATCATAGAGGAAATTATGGTTGTGGTTGTGGTTGTGGTTGTGGTTGTGGTAGTGGTAGTGGTAGTGGTAGTGGGCGTGAAAAGAAAAATCAATATAGAAAAAGGGAATGTACATTGCGTACTCCTAAACATTTGGTAGATTTGTACCAAGACTCCATAAAAGAAAAGGAAATGGAATTGAAATAAATTTTATTGATCATAATGATCTTGAAGATCCCATGAATTATTTTGACTTTTCAAATGGAGTGGATATAACTAATTTTGATATCTATGATTTCCTTGATGGTGTTGATAGAAATGTTCATACCAATTAATTATTTTTATTTCATTGTATTATGGCATTATAATAAGTATTTTTATTATATATTTTATTTATGTTTCAAGTAATAAAGTTAAATTTATATTTTTGCATATGTAAAGATGTATGGGCTAGAAGCTCATCGATCAAACTTAATTAAAGGCTCTGGAAGAGCGATTATTCATCAAACTTAATTAAAGGCTCTGGAAGAGCGATTATAATGTTGTCAAAGGGCACAACACTTTGAATTGATGATTCTTTATATTCTTTTGAGACAAGCAGAAATTTGCTCAGCTTTAAGTATATACGTTATAATGGTTATTATATTGAAATCAATAACGAAGGCAGTGAATAATTTCTTTATATTACTTGAATAGTATCGAGCCAGAAGCTCGTATTAGAAAAACTTTCTATTTTCTCTTTTGGGTTATATTATACTAAAATGAGAATAGTTGAAACGAATGTTGTAATATACTAGAAGTGTGCAATACACCAAAAAGGGTTTAGATCCAAAGGTTTTTATGATTTGGCATGATCGTATTGATCATTCAGGATCAATAATGTTGCGTTGAATTATTGAAAACTCCCATGAACATCCCTTAAAGAACCAGAAGATTCCTTTACCTGTTGATTATATCAAAGTAAATTAATTACCAAACTATCACATTTAATTATTGTTATTTAGTGTTCATCTTTCTAAGAAAGAATTCAAGGTGATCTATTTGAACCAATACACCCACATTGTGGTATATTCAAGTATTTTATGGTTTTAATCGATGCATTAACCAGATGATCACATGTATGTTTATCTTTAACTAGAAATATTGCATTCCCTATTCTTCTTGCTCAAATAATTAGGTTACGAGTACAATTTTCTGATTATATAACTAGGAAAATTTATTTAGATAATGTTGGTAAAATTCACATTTCAAGTTTTTGATGAATATTGCATGTTAATTGGAATTTATGTTAAACATCATGTTGCATATACACACACTCAGTATAACTGAATCAATTTTTAAGAGATTTTAAATTATTGCTCGACCTTTGATTATGAAATCAAAATTACCAATTTATGCTTGGGGTCATGCTATTTTACATGCTGCATTATAACCTCAATAAGTGATATTTTTAAGGTTTATTTTGAGGATTGTTATTTTAATGAAACAGTCTTCCCACGATTAGGGGAAGAAAAGTCGTTGCCTAAGCACGACGTAAGATCGTTGCCTGAAGCACGATGAGGGAGATTACTTGAAATTTTTTGTCGTTATCTCATCTTGATCCTCGTACAAATCAATGTGAACTAGAAGTTCAAAGGATTATTCATTTGCAATGAATTTCAAATCAATTATTAGAATTATTCACCGATAATAAGAAAATAGTGATATCTCACATTCTAGCTTCTAATACTCTAGCAGGGATTGAAGTCCCCGCAGGACAATCAGTTTATACAGCAACAAATGAATCAAAACCACACCTGAAGCGTGGAAGACCTATTGGTGTTAAAAATAAAATTTTCCAGAAGAAGAAAGTACAAGAAAAACAAGTTGCAGCCTATAAAGAGGCTATACCCATGAAACAGGCTACAAAATTTATCGATCTATCCTAAACTTATTAACAAAAATCTCCAGTAAATAAAACTCTTGAAGAGTTATCCTCTGAAGAGGATGAGTTATCCCCTGAAGATGATCAGGTACCTGAAAATAACGAGATCTCGATACATTATGTATATACAGGAGACGTATATATTGGATAGAAATAAAATCGTTGTCGACAACATATTTTCATATGAAGTTGCTATTGATATTACCAAAAGTAATGATCATGTATATGAACCACAAATCGTTGATGAATGTAGAAATATTTGGCCAATGTGAAAAGAGGCAATTCAAGTAGAACTAAATTCACAAAGTAAACGTAAAATTTTTGGACCTATAATCTGAACACCTAAAGGTGTGATGCCTATTGAATACAAATGGGTATTTGTACGAAATAAGAAAAATGAAATTATATAGTACAAAGCGAGATTTGTAGCACAAGGTTTCTCGCAGAGACATGATATTAATTATGAAGAAACATATACTCCTGTAATGGACGCAATTACATTCAAATTTTTAATTAGCTTGGTAGCAAGAGAAATTAATGGATGTTGTTACATCATATTTGTATGGATCATTAGATAATGATATCTACATGAAAATCCCTGAAGGATATAAAATGTCTGAAGCATATAATTCTACATCTCGAAGTATGTATTCTATCAAGCTACAAAGATTCTTATATGAGTTAAAGCAATCCAGATGCATATTGTGGTATAATCGCCTGAGTGGATATCTTTTGAAAGAAGGATTTGAGAATAATCCAATTTGTGCATGCATTTTTATCAAAAGATCATAATCTGGATTTGCTATTATTATTGTATTTATTGATGAAAGATATTGATCTAGAAGAGTCGACAATAACAACAAATTTGAGATAAAAGATATTGGTAAGACAAATTTTTGTCTTGGCCTACAAATTGAACTATGGAATTCTTGTTCATCAATCAACATACACAGAAAAAGTCCTGAAGTAACTTTACATGGTTAATGTTAATCCTTTGAGTACTCCAATGATGGGTTGGTCACTTGATATCAAGAAAGATCCGTTTTGACCACAAGAAAATAATAAAGACACTCTTGGTCTTGAAGTACCATATATTAGGTCCTGAAGTACCATATCTTAATGCAATTGATGTTTTGATGTATCTTGCAAATTTCACACGACCTGATATAGCATTTGCAGTTAACTTACTAGCAATGTATAGTTATGCACAAACTCGAAGACATTGTAATGAAATTAAACATATTTTATGTTATCTTTGTGAGACTATTGATTTGGGATTATTTTATCCAAAGGGTGATAGAACCAAGAATATTGCACCAAAATTATTTTATACACATGAGCCCTAGAATAATGGTATATTGTTATCAAGCATATATGATCATGTGATAATTTGGTTGATATATTCATTAAGTCATTACCAACTACGATATTGAAGAAGATGGTGCACAATATTGGCATGCTTCGACTTAATGATATTTTTACCATGAACAATGAAAATTCTATGTACTTAATTTGGGGAGTAAAAATGATATGTGCTGATTGTACTCTTTTTTCTTCGCTAAGGTTTTTTCCCACTGGGTTTTCCTTTACAAGATTTTAATGAGGCAATCTTAATGCACTAGAAGTTATACAAGAATATTGTACTCTTTTCCTTAACCAAATTTTTTTTCCCACGGGGTTTTTATTTGGTAAGGTTTTTAACAAGGCATATTCTTAGAAAGTGGGTTATCCTGCAGCAAAAAAACTCCAACCATTCTGTATGAAGACAATGTTGCATGTATAGCTCAATTAAAGGGAAGATACATCAAAGGAGATAGAATAAAGCACATCTCACCAAAAATTCTTTTCACACATGATCACATTGATAAGTGCGGTGATATTGATGTTCAGCAAATTCGCTCAAAAGATAATTTAGTAAATTTGTTCACTAAAGCATTACCAACTACAACGTTGAAGAATTGTGACGCAACATTGGAATGTGACAACTGAAGGACTTAAGAATACATTCTTGAGGAGTAGCTAATACGTGTTGCACTCTTTTTCCCTTAACCAAGGTTTTTTTTTCATTGGGTTTTTCCTGGTAAGGTTTTTAACGAGGCAGCTTTCAATGCGTATTGCTGTACAATAGACATCCAAGGGGGGTGTTATGAAATTATAATTTATAACATATATGGATGTCTAGATTCATTCCTCCCACCTTGAATACCATGTCCTTTAAGCTTTGCAACTCCCATGTCCTTTCAAGCTTTGAAACTCGCATGTATTTTAAGTGTTGATTATGATCTTTTAAAGTTTTATAACCTCCAAGTGTTTATATACATTTGCCTATAAATAGAAGCATGAGATACACACAAAAGAACACAACTTATATGAAATAAGAATGTTTTCTCTCTTCCTCTAATCATCATTGTTCTTAATATTTAGTATATTTTCATAACAATTGTTGAAATTTTATAATCAATATGTAATAAATAATAGCATAACAATTTGTAGATGGCGTAATAGTTTAGATAAAATAATTATAATTGTTTAAGCACATCAAATTTGTAATGACCCTCCATCCCAAAAGGATGAAAGGACAATATTCATACAAATTATTAAGGTAGTCAAATAATTAGGAGTTAGAGAGTATAGATTTTCTTCTTAATATATCCTTGTATATGACCCGACCCATATAATAATATTATCGTATCATTTGTATGAATTAATTGATTTAATTGCGTTTTGGGTTTGGAGAGGGAGAGAAAATTAATGTGAACCACTCGTTTGTGATGTGAGTTGTAAGACCCCAACTTTTATGAATAAAAATTTAATTTTCTTTATATATTATTTCGAAACAGTAAGGTGTTGTTTTGATAAATATGAAAGTTATGGGTGAAATGTGCAAATATTTTTAAAATGAGCAAGTGGTTATAAAATATTCTTGTTGTCGGGGAATATTCGTTTGGTCGTGGAATATTCTTGTTGTCGGGGAATATTCGTACGACGGCGCAGCTATTTGTGGGCCCCCACAACGGAATAACTGTCGGATATAGAAAGCGACAGAAATAACTTTTTTACAAAATAACGGCGTGGTTGTTACCGTTAGTACTGTTGAAATACCTGGTGGTTAAAATACAGTGATACACGGTGTTGCACAGTAGCACACGGTATTGCACAGTATTTCAAATTATTGAGTCTTACGTGAGAAGGAACTTACTCAATTATTGTTACAGTAATTACTGTTTAATATTTTATATTATTGACTCAATAATTGCTACGTTGATATTTTATATTATTGACTCAATAATTGCTACGTTGCTATTTTATATGATTGATTCAATAATGGCTACAGTTGATATTTTGGTATTATTGATTCAATAATTGTCACTGCACATTATTTCACATTATCAACTCAATAATTCATATTATTTGAATAATATTATTAGATAGCATTATTGACAATGTCTAAGGAAGTTCTGTCTAGGAGGGGTTATTTAATTGCGCGCCAGTAAGGAGAAGTCCTTATCGGAAGGCCCCCTCTTTCCTGGGAACGACCTAGTTGTCAATATTGTAGTTCTGTAATATTATTTGTGAATAATTAATTATTAATTTATATGATAAAGAAATATTTATTTTGTGGATATTAAAGAAGGAATTGGCGCTGATGAGTTTTTATCAATATTTTGGTGTGAGAAATCATCTGTTTATGGATTTCGGATAATTTATGCTTGGAATTTGAAAAAACTTACTTCTACAAAGTTGTAGATAATTAAATTTCCTATGGAAGGACATAGAATTTGTATTTTTCTGACAAAGGGGCTATTTGTTATGAATTATTGAAGTTTCAGAAAATAAATATTTTTTAATGGGTGGGCCCCACTTTTGTTGAAAAATTCAGAATTTTGAAAGCCGCCAGGCGGCGGAATTTTTTTAAAAAAATAATATTATTTTATTATTTTAGTCTCCTTTGGCATCCTAAGCTTTTCCTATAAATAGGGTGCTTAGGTTAGAATTGAAAATCACACCAGAATCAGAAGTTTTCTCTCTCTATAATATCAAGCGTATTTTTGTGAGTATTTCAATACTTTGAGTGTTAGTATTCAGTGCAAGTTTCCTTCGATATTATATCCGATATTCCAGTCGGAAGTACTATTCTTTTGAGGTAAGGGATGTTATTTCTTTCGTAAATGATGTTATTCTTTTCAATATCATTATACAGAAATATTGTCATGGATTTTATTATGAAATTCTTACTTTTTTCCGTCGGGGTTACTATTCACGTATACGGCACTATTCACGGAAAAATTAAAATTTCTTCTATTTGTCCAGATTATTTGTTAAGGTTACTATCTTTGGTTGGATCTAAATTTTGAGCTTTATTCTTGAATTTTGCTCCACAATTGATTATTACGAAGTATTTTTGAATTGGATATACTAAAATACGAATCCTTAATCTTATCCTTTATTTCACTAGATTCGTTATTTATATGGTTTTTCATTATCCTCAGTCCTAAAAGGTGATGTAACTGAATATCTTTGGCCTGTAGAGCAAAGATGAATGATTACCTGATGAATATCTTTGGCCTGTAGTGCAAAGATGACAGGTGTTGAGATGAACATGACCACTGATGATACAAATGAATATCTTTGGCCTGTAGTGCAAAGATGAATATTTGATTCGAGATGTATATTGATTGATGTTACAAGAATAAAATATTGATGATTGACTTTTAAATCATAGAAGATAGTAGACTTCATTCTCTGCTTAACTCTTCTAATGAATTGTTATTTCCGCTGCGAATATTGATCTTAAGTTGGTTGTCCATTATATTTTATCTTATTTGTTGAAGACTAACGATAATTTATTTTTCATTATCTTAGTCATAATATTCTTTACTGAGCTAGTTGAGCTCACCCTTTTCATCTGTTGTCCTCTTCAGGAAATGAGAATGTTGCGAGAACTAGTCGGGGGACAGAGTGATGGTCCGAGTTAGAGCAGTAGTAGTCCTCACTATTTCTGATAAATAGTGTGATAATAATTGTAATGAGGACTTAGTTTGAATCTTAATATTTTCTACATATTTGTATTGACACTCACAGTTGTGTGGTCGTATTTTGCACGACCGTATGATATAAAGTTTGTATTTGAATTCTGTACCATGTATTTGGCGACTCAGAATGGATTGGGTTGACTGGACCTATTCTGGGGGCGTCACATGAGTGATTCACGATTTAGCTAAGTAAGATAAAATATGTAGTCGAGGGCAGGGGCGAATGGATATGAAGGGCAACATAAGCAACTACCTATGCTGATTTTTTTTAGGTATAGGGTAGGGGCATAATTTATAAATTAATTTTTTCAAGATAGCAGATTAATAAAAAAGTTAAACTTGGTGGGACCAAAATTAAAAATTACATTATAATCTAATTTGTAAAGACTACAGAGTAAGTGAGTAAAAGAGAATAAAGTCTTAACGAACATCAGAGCATACTTGAAAGAACTTGTCGACTTCTCTTCTTCTTAGCGACCATCACCGCGACCTCTACTGCTCCTCTCATTTCATTGCAGTCTCTACTCCCTCGCCGCTTGTGCATTTCAGACTTAAATTAGGGCTTTTTTGTTTGATAATTTAACATTTGTAATTTGTTTGAATTTATTTGTCGTTGGGGACTTGGGGTTAAACCCAATTCAATTTATTTGTTGCATTTTTTACTTAAGAGGTAACTAATTAATTAGGTTTTTTTGTTTGATAGTTTAAAGTTTAAATCTATTTTAATTTGTTGTGACCTTGTGGGTTTGGGCAAAATGAATATGCAGCTATGCACTTCAATTTTTTTGAATTTGTTGTGTTTGTGAATTGTGAGTTGATTTTGACTGTTATGACTTGATTTTGTTTGAATATAGAAATTGAATTTGGTTTGAGATTTTGTTCATACTGTTGAAATTGTAATTGTTTGAGGAATAATTCAAATTGAACTATGACAAGTAACCGAATTAACTGAAATTGTACCCACCTATTCTACTGGTATTACAAAACTCCACAGAGGACCCAAGATCTAAACAAACCTAGCCAATAATTCTTTGGTAGCGGGTGGATCTGCAAGTAATGATATTTCATATCATCTAGTTTTATTTTAAAACCCCAAAAATATTCAAATATAAAATAGAGCCAAAATGTATAATTTTTCTGTTTGAAAATTTTGCAAATTCATATTCACATAATTGTGTGTGTTTGATTATATAAATAGGGTGCTTCAGGAGTTAGTATTGGAAATTTTGAGGAGGTTGGACCATTGGATACATATTTAAAGCCTAGAAATATACTTGGTTAGAAAAGGATGATCTTTTGTTTGTGGTGAGAATTTCTAGTTGAATTCTAGTATCTTTGAGTACATAATTTTCTAGTTATAGTTTTATGTAACTAAATTAATTCTTATTTTAATTTGGGAATTATAGAATAATTTAGTTGGGATTGGATATAATTTTGTGGATGATAAAAATTTGTTTGTGAAAACTGATGAAGAAACAGCAATAGATTTGATTACATTACTGATTTCAATTTTTTGGTGTTCAAAATATAAATTTTAGCTGATTTGTTTCTCTTATTTCAAGTAAAGGTTATAAAAAGATACCAAAATAGGTTTATGCTTTGAAATTAATTCATGATTTTGTTTGAATATAGAAATCAAATTTGGTTTGAGACTTTGAGTATTTGGAAAATCATTTAAATTGAACTACGACAAGTAACCGAAGTAAGTTTATGAGAACTGTCGTTATTACCCAAAAATTAATAAAACCTTACTCAACTCTACGAACACAACAATTAGTAAAGTGACAAGTAAGAGTCGATCTCACAAAGAACAATGTTGTTTCTTATTTACCTTAATATTTCTAATGAGTAAGATTAAATAAAAGATGGGGGGGGGGGGTTTGGATTTATAAAACTAATTAACAAAAAAAAATTTAAACTAATAGAATTAACTAGTGATTAAAACCTCAGTTATTCCAGTTCAGTTTCACGTACCTTCTTACATCATTAAACCAATCAAGTATAAAAATATCCAACCTTCGATGAAACTAATAGCCCTAGATAACAACAAGCTTTGTCACCCAAAATTTCTCTTAAATTATCACTTAATGAAACAAGTTTTTCACAAGATTTTAACTATTATATAACCTAAAATAAGCTCTTTAGATTTAATGACAACAACATTAAGAACTAAGGAATTAGATTATTCAAAGAAATAATTGTTAGGTTTGTAATAACTAAAGTAGCGGAAGAAAATGGATTTTAAATTTTTTACAAATCATATACCCGGATCATCTTTTATACACATCTATTAATTAAAACGAAATAGATGGATATTAGATTCATACACTTGTAGAACTAAGCTTTCACAGATACGAGTTCAACTCCAAATCCTTCACGCTTTCCTTAGTTCTCCGGGTTTGATTCATTCCTTTGATCAACGTTAGCCACCCAAGTGTCTGGCCTCTAGAGGTGATCCACTAAGGAAGAAGAGTTGTTCAAGAAGGTGGGTATTTGGCTAAACCTTAGTTTTTATCTCTATAGAAATTGTATACTTTCTCAACTTTTAGAATGTAGTGTGTAACATTGTTTCATAATAAGGCTTTCTTATTTATAGATGAAGGCAACCCTCCTAAACCATTTAGGCATAGGATTTCATATTAAATAATTAACCTTTTAATTTATTGGGCTTCTCAATCCTATTGAGAATAATTAAACTCTTTTAATTAATTAGCCTCCTAATCTTATTAGGAATATATGAGAGAGATAGAGTATCTTATTAATTAATTCTCAAACTTCTTTAGGAATTAAATAATAATAATAATATGACTCCTTTTATTAATTTATATTTAATATTTTTAAAATATTAAATAATAAATATTAAGCTATTTAATTTATTCTGTCACCATAGATTAAATTAAACATACTTAACTTATTATTACGATTATGTCATTAGCTTCTTTAATAAATATTCTTCTTTTTATGGTGTGACCCTTTAGGTTCTCCATATTAAATCGGTTGTGAATAAATCAATTAGAACAATTCTAATCTTATTTAAATGAATAAATAAAACTAATAATTTATTTAAATAAATAATATTTATTCTACAATAAGGGTAAGCCCCCTTAACGATTAAAGACATTCCAGATAATATAGATTTAACATTAATCATAAAAGAATATTTGAGTAAATAGTTACCGTACAATTCATTCCTTCCACCATACAATGTCTCAATTAATTAGAAGACATGAAATTACTATCAAGTCTTATTTTATTTAATTATATGTATTTTGATTCTAAAATGCACAACTCCAAATAATACAAATTAGAAACTCCTTTCTAATTTCATTCTGCCTTAGCCAAGGACTACTGGGTTGTCATTTATCGAATCATATAGGACATTCTCTTCTTTTACTAGAAGCGGTAGATCCTTTATTGATCATTCATTATCTCCATGTATAAATTATTATACCCAAGCATACCCTTTGATATACCCTTAAGGTCTTAAGAAATATGTCAAAGTATAACTCATCATACACAAAATACTATGATAATCTCAAGTCTAAGGATTATTTATACTACTCTTACTTAAGGAATTTCTATTGATAGGCAAGTAAAACTCCATTAGGTATTCCTTAGCGAGACATGTTCTGTGTACTTATTCTCCAATAAGCACATACATACTTGCTTTAGTGTCTCCACACAAATGAATTTGAGATTGATCATCCTCATCCAATGAGCAAGCAACGTATATACCATTCTATCTGGATTCACTAATTCCCTTTATAGTAATCCAACGATTGGGAACAATTTTAGTTTTAAGCTATATAAGAATTTAGATCTCATTCGCATGATCATCATCATGATTCTAAAAGCATTGCTTAAAATTATGGGTTTATCAAATATTATAAAACAACACCATGTAGATAAATAAATATCTTTAATTAAATAACACTTATTTAATAAATGAATAAGATTGTTACAAATTAAGTATATGCTTTATCATCATACATGATTGGCTTGTGTGAATACTATTTTCAACAATCACATAAACTCGAATTGTTTAACATGCCTTCTGACAACCATAGTAATACATAAAATCTTTACCACAATCAGTATTACTAACTGCTACTTATGATAAAGAACAATATCAATTACACGTAATACTCTTCCTTAATCTAGCAAATATTATCAATTAATCAATTTAATCCTGAAAAAACCAAATTAGTTGATCAAATGACATGCAACCTTTAAAACAGATTATCAGAACAAATTTCATATAAGAAGATATAAATAATGAATACTCGATTAAACCATTAACTGTAAATAAGGTTTCACGTCCCCTTCAAACTGAATAACAGAACTAAGCTAACATACTGATAAATTAAAAAAATATGATATAGGATGATGATCCAGAATGTCCCCAAACTGATTACAAGTTGAAGGTATTTATAGATACTTTGAAATCCTAAAAGAATTCTAATCTTATTCTAATTCGGAAGTCTTCACTCTGCAGATATAGTAACTTCTTAATCCTTATCAACCTCTACAATACAACTTTAAATAACTTACTTATCAAATTAGAATTAATTTTCCAAAGCCAAGTCTTCTTCAGCTTCCTTTTCCAGTTCGGATTCAGCTCGTACTCAATTTTCATGTCGAACTTTGATTCAGATTCCATATCAGGCTCTACTTCCCATAACCAACTCCAGCTTCCTTCTTAGATTGTAATTCCATCTCCAAGTCATGTTAGGAATCATATTCATCAGCTTCAGCATCCCAAATCTTTCTTTGACTTGGATTCCAAAAGTCAACTCAATCACAAGTCAAGCGGGATAATTGACTTTTTTGATCACTGTACTTGGGTTACAATCGCGTAACTATACTCTAAAATAATTTCCAAATGGTCATTACTTATGATTTTCGTCCAAAAAATGGACGGAAATGCTGAGTGTGCATATAACGTTTTTTTTTTGCTGATGTATACATGGGATTTGTCATATGTATCATTATGTGCCAAACACATGTTCATAGATATTAAGAATAATTGTATCTTAATAATAATTTTAAAATAATAATAATAATAATATGAATAACAAAAATTAGTTATATGAGAAATTAAGTTTATGGGATAAATACATATTGGATAAAGATGAGGAGAGAGAAAGTAAATGAATAGAGACCTGGCAAAACATGGTCCAAGCCCGCGGGCCAGGCCGACCCGCCCACCACGGGCCGGGCTTTGGGTGGTAGAATTTTAGCCCAGCAAAACCAGGGTCTTTTTGGCCCGCCCGTTTTTTGCCCGGCCTGTCACCTGCCCGGCCTGTTTGGGCCAAACCCAAAAAAGTAGCAGAAAATAGGCATGAATTAGTCTCGGCCCGCGGGCCGGGCTTTGGGCTGCAACTTTTTAGCCCAACAAACTTTTTTGGCCCTTACGTTTTTGGCCCGACTCGTTTGAGTTTGGTTCGCTCGTTTGCCAGGTCTAAATTTATAGACAAATGAAAGGGTGTTTTGGGCATTTAGTACCATATTTAAATAAGTTTCTTAATATATGTGTTCAACCTTAAAAGTGATAAAAAGAAGTGAGAGAGTATAATTAAAACTAATTAAAATATATTTACAAATGATTGAGTTGTTTTTAAGTATAACCTTACAACATGTGCATTTTCAATCACGGAATGTCATATCATTACTTCATAAATTCCCAAAAGGAGCATTTGATTTCCGTAGCTAGCATTCCCTAAGTTCTTTATTCATTTTTAATTGAGGAAATGATAATTATGTTAATTTGTTAAATTCTAAAAATTTTATGTTAATTATTTTAGGTACTCTTTCCGTTCCTTAATATATGTCGTTTTAGAGTTGTGCACCAAGTATTAAGGAAATGAGTGTATAACATTAAATATAATATCAATTACCTATATTGTTCTTGAACTTTTTTTTCCAAAATTACGTTTGACTTTATAAAAGGCAGCCCAATTATGCCCCTCCCGTTAACAGACTTGCCAACTAGACAAACGGGTCTCAATAACGACTGACACGTGGCAAAAATAAAATTTAATAAAAATAATAATTCTTCTCTTTCTATTCCCTCTTTTCTCTCTCTTCCGTCCCCCGATCATTTGCAGTCTATTTTCATGTGAATCTTTCAAAACCAACATATCATGAATCGAAATGTTTCGCCTCCGAATAGGTATAAAGTTCACCTAAACGTTTCTTCAAAACTAATTTCTTCCCCGCCCAAGCAAGAGTACAAAATCGCCACGGGTTTGTTCTGTAAGATCCAAACTTTTATAAATAAAAATTAAATTTCCTCTATATATAATTTTGAAATAGTCAGGGGTTAATTTGATAATGTGAAATGTTATAGGTAAAATGCGCAAATATTTTAAATAAGCAAGTGGTTATAAAATATTCATTGTTGTCAGAGAATATTCGTTTGGTCGTGAAATATTCTTGCTGTCGGAGAATATTCGTACGACGGCGCAGCCATTTGTGGGCCCCATAACGGAAAACTGTCGGATGAAGAAAACGACAAGAATAAGTTTTTTTATAAATAACGGCGTAGTTGTTACCGTTAACACTGTTGGAATACCAGGTGGGTAAAGTAAAGTAATACGCGTTGTTGCACAGTAGCACACGGTATTGCACAGTAATTTTATATTATTGTTAATCCAATAATTGTCACTGCACAATATTTTCTATTATCAGATCAATAATTCATATTATTTGAATAATATTATTAGATAACATTATTGACAATGTCTAAGGAAGTTTTGACTAGGAGGGGTTATTTAATTGCGCGCCAGTAAGGAGCAATCCTTATCGGAAGGCCCCCTCTTTCCTAGGAACGACCTAGTTGTTAATATTGTAGTTCTGTAATATTATTTGTGAATAATTAATTATTGATTTATAGGATAAGAAAATATTTATTTTTGTGGGTATAAAAGAAGGAATTAGTGATGAGGTATTTGTATCAGTATTTTGGTGTGGAAAATCATCCGTTTGTGGATTTCGGATAATTTATGTTTGGAATTTGGAAAAAATTTCTTCTACAAAGTTGTAGAGAATTAAATTTCCTATGAAAAGAATATAAGATTTGTATTTTTCTGATAAAAGGGTTATTTTTCATGAATTAATGTAGTTCTAGAATTTTGGGTCGGAAGTGATTTTTGGGGTTAAAAATATTTTTTTTAAGAAAAACCTTTTTTTAATGGGAGGTAGGCCCCACTGGTGGCTGATGGATTTTAGTCATGAGGTGGGTGTGAATTTTTTTTTTAAAATATTATTTTATTAAATTTTTTATTTTGGCGTTCTAAGCATTTTTCTATAAATAGGGTGCTTAGTTAGAATTTGAAAATCACACCAGAATCAGAAGTTTTCTCTCTCTATAATATCGAGCGTATTTTTGTCAGTATTTCGATACTTTGAGTGTTACTATTCAGTGCAAGTTTTTTTCAGTATTATATCTGATATTTCAGTTCAAAGTACTATTCTTTTGAGGTAAGGGATGTTATTTTTTTCAAAAATAATGTTATTTCTTTCAATATCATGACACCGAAATATTGGTATGCATTTTATTGTGAAATTTTTACCTTTTTATATTGAAGTTACTATTCACGTATACAGCACTATTCACGATTACAGTACTATTCACAAAAAAATTAAATTTTTTTCTTTGTCCAAGTTGGCTATTATGGTTCCTATATTTGATTGGATTCAAGTTTTGATCTTCATTCTTGAATTTTGCTCCACAATTAATTATTATGGAGTATTCTTGAACTTGGATAAACTAAATTATGAATTCCTAATTTGTTCTTTATCTCACTGAATTCATTTTTTAAAAATATTTTTCATCATCTTCAGTCTTAATGGTGATACAAAAGAATATTTTTGGCCTGTAGTGCAAAAATGGATGATTATTTGATGAATATCTTTGGCCTGTAGTGCAAAGATGAATGATTATCTGATGAATATCTTTGGCCCGTAGTGCAAAGATGAATATTTGATTCAAGATATATATTGATTGATGTTACAAGAATAAAATATTGATTATGGACTTTCAAATCATAGAAGATAGTAGACATTATTTCCTACTAAATTCTTCCGATGCATTATTATTTTCGCTGCAGTTGTTGATCTAAAACTTGTGGTCCATAATATTTTATCTGATTTGTTGAAGACTAATGATAAATTGTTCTTTATTATCTTAGTCATAATATTCTTTACTGGGCTAGTTGAGCTCACCCTTTTCATCTATTGTCCTCTTCAGGAAATGAGAATGTCGCAGGGACGAGTCGGGGGACAGAGTGATGGTCCGAGTTAGAGCAGTAGTAGTCCTCACTATTTTTATATAGTGTGATAATAATTGTAATGAGGACTTAGTTGAATGTTTATATTTTTTAGATGTTTGTATTGACACTCACAGTGTCTGGTCGTATTTTTCACGACCTTGTGTTATAAAAGATTGTATTTGGATTCTGTACCATGTGTTTGGCGACTCAGAATGGATAGGTTGGATTGGACCTATTATAGGGGCGTCACAGTTGGTATCAGAGCTTAGGGATATGATCTCTGGCGAAGATCGGAAAATAGAATTAGAAGGGGAGAGACGAATAAATCCTTTACTAGTATGTCCTACCTAAGCTTATGTGGTATTTAATTGGTCAGTTGGAACATAGGGTTAATATGTGATATGTTAATTTATTTAATTAACCCTTGTTTTATAGCAGTATTTGAGAATGGCAGCTGAGAATGTTAACAATGGAGTGAATGAGACCGTGGAGACACCTTTAATCACCAACCAGGAGAACGTGTAACAGGAAGGCAATGTTCATCCTGAAAACAACACTGATCAGACGATAAACGATGAGATGTTTAGAAGCTTTTTGCAATTCATGTAAAACCAGACGAGGGAGACTCGTGTGCAAAATACAGGTGGAGATAATAACAACACATGAATTGTCACTGCCAAGCAGTTCAAAGGGTTGGGACCACCAGAGTTTCAGGGAAAGCCAGATCCAATCAAGGCAGAGACGTGGGTTAAGCAAATTACCAAGATATTTGATGTCTTGGGATGCACGGAGGAACAGAAGGTTCCATTCGCCACCTTTATGTTCTGTAGAGAGGCAGATTACTGGTGGGAGTCTGTGAAGCGTACCCAGCCTGCCGCACTCAAGATGTCTTGGGAAGCATTCCAGAAATAGTTCAATGACAAGTACTTTCCTGAAAGTATTCGTCATATAAAGGAGGTAGAGTTTATCAGACTAGAACAAAACAACATGACTGTGTCCCAGTACGAGGCTAAGTTCGCGGAGTTGTCCAGGTTAGAGAATGAGGAACGTATGACGCGAATGTTTCTGAGAGGTTTGAAACCCGAAATACGTCAATACCTCATTTCTCACAAATTTTCTTTATATTCAGATTTGTGAACAGGGCTCAATTATTAGAGCGGGATAATGAGTCTATTCAACCGAGGGACCACAATCAGAGTCGTACCGGTGGCAGCAGTCATTGGAGCACTGACAACCAACGGGGAGGAAAGTATGATAGAGGCGGTAACCACTCCGGTGGTAGTCGTGGCCATGATAGTAGAAAAAGCGAATCGGGGGGAGATTTCAAGAAGAGAAGGTACAACAATGAGAACGTGAAGACGTCAACATCAGCACCAGCATCAACTGTTTCTATGGGAGGAGAACGACCACCGGTCGTATGCTATAAATGCGGAAAAGAGGGACACATCAGCCCAAACTGCCCACAATAATTCAAAGCAAGCTATAACTGTGGAAACGAAGGACATATAGCTCAAGATTGTCCTGTAGCGAAACCAAGTCCAGCGGGGGTAGTGATTCCAAAGGCGGTTTCGAACAAATCAAAGTCAGTAGTTCTTGGAAGAGCGTTTGTCGTGACAGCCCAAAATGCGAGGGACCCACACGAGGTGATTACGGGTAAGCTAATCATAAACTCTTGCGAAGTTTACACCTTGTTAGATACCGGTGCTACCCATTCTTTTATTTCACCTGCTTGTGCTCAACGATTAAATTTGACACCTGAGAAGTTAAACTTTGACTTATCTGTTGAAACTCCGTTAGGAGAAACCTTCGTTACATCTGCAGTTTACAAATCTTGCTTGATTCAGATTGGTACCCTTACCTTACCTGTTGATCTTATATCTTTGAAAATACTTGCATTTGACGTGATTTTAGGAATTGGCTGGTTAACCACTTACCATGCCAAAATTGATTGTTTTCGTAAGGTTGTTAGTTTTTATATTCCTAACCAACCTATTGTGCGAATCCAAACAACCAAACCACTAAAATCAGTCAATGTCATTTCAAGTCAAAGCTATTCGTTTATTGAAAAACGCATGTCAAGCTTTCTTAGCTCATGTCACTGATCTAAATTAAAATATGTCAGATTTGAATAATATTTCTGTTGTTAATGAGTTTCCTGATGTATTTTCCGAAGAACTTCCCGGTCTACCCCCAGAACGTAAAGTTGAATTCTTTATTGACCTTGAGCCCGGTACAAAACCCATTTCTAAAACTCCATATCGAATGGCTCCTATTGAACTTCAGGAGTTAAGGTCCAATTACAGGAGTTGTTAGACATCGGTTTCATTCGTCCTAGTATGTCTCCTTGGGGTGCTCCTATTTTATTCATAAAGAAGAAAGACAGGAGTATGCGACTTTGTATTGACTATCGGGAGTTGAACCATGTCACCCATCAAGAATAGGTATCCGCTACCTCGTATTGATGACCTGTTCGACCAGTTGCAAGGAGCACAATTCTTTTCAAAGATCGAGCTTCGTTCTGGATATCATCAGCTGAAGATTAAAACTGAGGATATTCCGAAGACTGCCTTTAGAACTCGGTACGGTCATTATGAGTTCTTAGTCATGTCTTTTGGATTGACTAATGCTCCTACTGCTTTCATGGATATGATGAACCGTGTATTCAAGGAATATTTGGATCCGTTCGTGGTTGTCTTTATTGATGACATCCTCATCTATTTCAAAAGCCGTGAAGATCATGAGCACCACTTGAAGCTAGTACTTCAAAGACTTCGTGAAAACAAGTTATATGCTAAGTTGAAGAAATTCGAGTTCTGGCTTGAGGAAGTAGCATTCCTTGGGCATGTGGTATCCAAACATGGAATATCTGTTGACCCGGCGAAGATTGAAGCAATACAAAGTTGGGAGCAACCAAAGTCGGCGACCGAAGTGCGTAGCTTTCTGTGCTTAGCTGGTTATTATCGGAGGTTCGTAGAGGGATTTTCTCAAATTGCTACTCCATTAACTCAGTTGACTCGAAAAGATACAAAATTCATTTGGAGCGAGGAATGCGAGAAGAGCTTCCAAGAGCTCAAGAGGAGACTTATCTCGGCACCTGTTCTGACAATACCATCTGGTTCGGATGGATTTGTTATCTACAGCGATGCTTCGGGCAAAGGGTTAGGATGTGTTCTCATGCAACATGGGAAAGTCATAGCATATGCCTCGCGACAACTCAAGGAGTATGAGAGGAATTATCCTACTCATGATCTAGAGTTGGCAGCAGTCGTTTTCGCGTTGAAGATCTGGAGACAATACCTGTACGGGGAGAAAGTAGAGATTTATACGGATCATAAGAGCCTTAAATATTTTTTCACTGAGAAGGAACTCAACATGCGGCAACGACGTTGGCTTGAGCTTTTGAAAGATTACGATCATACCATCTTATACCATCCGGGAAAAGCGAACGTGGTAGCTGACGCGTTGAGTAGAAAATCATATGCGGGAACGAGTGCGATGATGTCAAGTATACGCATAGAACCAGCTTTGATTGATAAAGTTAAAGCTGCTCAAGCTACGAATCCGGAGCTGATGAATATGAAGAAGAAGGTGCAAGAAGGTGCGGTTCCAGAAGCAAGAATCGATGAAGAAGGAATACTCCGAGTCAACTCCAGACTTTGTGTTCCTAACGATTCTGATTTGAAGTATAGACCATGATAGAGGCACACAACACACCGTTTGCAATCCATCCTGGGAGTACCAAAATGTATCATGATCTTCGACATACATTTTGGTGGAGCAATATGAAGAGAGAGATCGCGGAGTTTATTTCAAGATGTTTAACTTGTCAACGTGTAAAGGCGGAGCATCAAGTGCCGAAGGGTCCATTGCAATCACTGGAGATTCCGAGATGGAAGTGGGAACACATTACTATGGATTTCGTTACGGGTCTTCCCAAGGTTTCTCAAGGCATAGATGCGATTTGGGTTATTGTTGATAGATTAACCAAGTCTGCTCATTTCTTGCCGATACGGGAGACCTATTCCCTTGAACGACTTGCTCGTATGTACGTGAATGAGATTGTGAGGTTGCATGGCATGCCAGTATCCATAGTTTCGGATCGTGACCCAAGATTTACTTCACGATTTTGGGTTAGCTTGCAGAAAACTATGGGCACGGACTTACGATTCAGTTCGGCATATCATCCTCAAACGGACGGCCAATTAGAAATGACTATTCAAACTCTTGAAGATCTATTGAGACTCTATGTTCTAGACTTCAAAGGGAGTTGGGATAAGTACCTACCATTGGTGGAATTCTCCTACAATAACAGTTATCAAGCAAGTATAGGTGTGGCTCCATTCGAGGCGTTGTATGGGAGAAAGTGTCGTTCTCCATTATGTTGGGATGAGGTGGGTGAGGCAACATTATTGGGACCGGAGTTAGTACGTATGACTATGAAAAAGATTCAAATGATCCGACAACATATACAAACGGCACAGGATCGGCAAAAGAGTTATGCGGATCTTCATCGAAAGGACGTGGCATTTAATATTGGGGACCATGTATTGTTACGTGTTGCTCCGTGGAAAAGAGTTACGAGGTTTGGGAAGAGAGGAAAGCTCAATCCACGATTTATTGGTCCATTTGAGATTCTTAGCCGAGTAGGAAATGTGGCCTATAGACTCGCATTACCTCCAATCATGTCTCGTGTTCATAACATGTTTCATATATCTGTGTTACGTAAATATGTGAAAAACCCGAGCCACATTATTGAGTTAGAACCGGATGAGATAGCCGAAGATTTAACGTACGAGGAGGTACCTGTAAGATCCCGACTTTTATGAAATAAAAGTCTAATTTAATTTATGATTAATATTTTAAAATTTTAAAATGTTAATTTGATAAATGGTCGAACGGACAATTAAATGGATAAGTGAGTAAATAAAAGAGGGGGATTAAATATTCTAGAAGGTTGGCATGTGGGTGGCGGTTAGGAATTGAGAAGGAAATTGGTGGGGAGAAAATTTTGAAAATTTTTCCATATGCCTCCAAATAAATCATTACCCATTTCTCACCAACTTTTGTATGATTGGCCCTTTAATTTGTGTGTGTCTTGAATGTTGGTAAATTATTTTGGCAGCTGAGAATGTTAACAATGGAGTGAATGAGACCGTGGAGACACCTTTAATCACCAACCAGGAGAACGTGTAACAGGAAGGCAATGTTCATCCTGAAAACAACACTGATCAGACGATAAACGATGAGATGTTTAGAAGCTTTTTGCAATTCATGTAAAACCAGACGAGGGAGACTCGTGTGCAAAATACAGGTGGAGATAATAACAACACATGAATTGTCACTGCCAAGCAGTTCAAAGGGTTGGGACCACCAGAGTTTCAGGGAAAGCCAGATCCAATCAAGGCAGAGACGTGGGTTAAGCAAATTACCAAGATATTTGATGTCTTGGGATGCACGGAGGAACAGAAGGTTCCATTCGCCACCTTTATGTTCTGTAGAGAGGCAGATTACTGGTGGGAGTCTGTGAAGCGTACCCAGCCTGCCGCACTCAAGATGTCTTGGGAAGCATTCCAGAAATAGTTCAATGACAAGTACTTTCCTGAAAGTATTCGTCATATAAAGGAGGTAGAGTTTATCAGACTAGAACAAAACAACATGACTGTGTCCCAGTACGAGGCTAAGTTCGCGGAGTTGTCCAGGTTAGAGAATGAGGAACGTATGACGCGAATGTTTCTGAGAGGTTTGAAACCCGAAATACGTCAATACCTCATTTCTCACAAATTTTCTTTATATTCAGATTTGTGAACAGGGCTCAATTATTAGAGCGGGATAATGAGTCTATTCAACCGAGGGACCACAATCAGAGTCGTACCGGTGGCAGCAGTCATTGGAGCACTGACAACCAACGGGGAGGAAAGTATGATAGAGGCGGTAACCACTCCGGTGGTAGTCGTGGCCATGATAGTAGAAAAAGCGAATCGGGGGGAGATTTCAAGAAGAGAAGGTACAACAATGAGAACGTGAAGACGTCAACATCAGCACCAGCATCAACTGTTTCTATGGGAGGAGAACGACCACCGGTCGTATGCTATAAATGCGGAAAAGAGGGACACATCAGCCCAAACTGCCCACAATAATTCAAAGCAAGCTATAACTGTGGAAACGAAGGACATATAGCTCAAGATTGTCCTGTAGCGAAACCAAGTCCAGCGGGGGTAGTGATTCCAAAGGCGGTTTCGAACAAATCAAAGTCAGTAGTTCTTGGAAGAGCGTTTGTCGTGACAGCCCAAAATGCGAGGGACCCACACGAGGTGATTACGGGTAAGCTAATCATAAACTCTTGCGAAGTTTACACCTTGTTAGATACCGGTGCTACCCATTCTTTTATTTCACCTGCTTGTGCTCAACGATTAAATTTGACACCTGAGAAGTTAAACTTTGACTTATCTGTTGAAACTCCGTTAGGAGAAACCTTCGTTACATCTGCAGTTTACAAATCTTGCTTGATTCAGATTGGTACCCTTACCTTACCTGTTGATCTTATATCTTTGAAAATACTTGCATTTGACGTGATTTTAGGAATTGACAGGTTAACCAATTACCATGCCAGAATTGATTATTTTCGTAAGGTTGTTAGTTTTCATATTCTTAATCAACCTGTTGTGCGAATCCAAACCACCAAACCACTAAAATCTGTGACGCCCCCAGAATAGGTCCATTCAACCCAACCCATTCTGAGTCGCCAAATACATGGTACAGAATTCAAATACAAACTTTATATCATACGGTCGTGCAAAATACGACCACACAACTGTGAGTCTCAATACAAATATGTAGAAAATATTAAGATTCAAACTAAGTCCTCATTATAATTATTATCACACTATTTATCAGAAATAGTGAGGACTACTACTGCTCTAACTCGGACCATCACTCTGTCCCCCGACTAGTCCCCGCAACATTCTCATTTCCTGAAGAGGACAACAGATGAAAAGGATGAGCTCAACTAGCCCAGTAAAGAATATTATGACTAAGATAATGAAAAATAAATTATCGTTAGTCTTCAACAAATCAGATAAAATATAATGGACAACCAACTTCAGATCAATATTCGCAGCGGAAATAACAGTTCATTAGAAGAATTAAGCAGAGAATAAAGTCTACTATCTTCTATGATTTAAAAGTCCATCATCAATATTTTATCCCTATAACATCAATCAATATACATCTCGAATCAAATATTCATCTTTGCACTACAGGCCAAAGATATTCATTTGTATCATCAGTGGTCATGTTCATCTCGACACCTGTCATCTTTGCACTACAGGCCAAAGATATTCATCAGGTAATCATTCATCTTTGCTCTACAGGCCAAAGATATTCATCAAGTAATCATTCATCTTTGCTCTACAGGCCAAAGTTATTCAGTTACATCACCTTTTAGGACTGAGAATGATGAAAAATATTTTAAAAAAACGAATCCAGTTAGATAAAAGACAAAGACTAAGGATTCGTATTTTAGTATATCCAATTCAAAAATACCTCGTAATAATCAATTATGGAGCAAAATTCAAGAATAGAGCTCAAACTTGGATACAATCAAAGATAGTAACCTTAACAAGCAATTTGGACAAATCGAAGAAAATTTAATTTTTCCGTGAATAGTGCCGTATACGTGAATAGTAACCCCGACGGAAAAAGTAAGAATTTCAACATAAAATCCATGACAATATTTCTGTATAATGATATTGAAAAGAATAATATCATTTACGAAAGAAAATAACATCCCTTACCTCAAAATAATAGTACTTCTGGCTGGAATATCGGATATAATTTCGAAAGAAACTTGCACTGAATGCTAATACTCAAAGTATTAAAATACTCACAAAAATACGCTCGATATTATAGAGAGAGAAAACTTCGAATTCTGGTGTGATTTTCAATTCTAACATAAGCACCCTATTTATAGGAAAAGCTTAGGATGCCAAAGGAGACTAAAATAATAAAATATTATTATTTTTTCCTTAGCCGCCGGCTGCTCCAAAAAGCCATCAGCCATTTTGTTTCAACCAAAAGTGGGTCCCACCCATTAAATAATATATTTATTTTCCAAAACTTCAATAATTCATAATAAATAGCCCCTTTGTCAGAAAAATATAAATTCTATGTCCTTCTATAGGAAATTTAATTCTCTACAACTTTGCAGAAGAAAATTTTTCCAAATTCCCAACATAAACTATCCGAAATTCATAAACGGATGATTTTTCACACCAAAATACTGATAAAAACACATTAGCACAAATTCCTTCTTTAATATCCACAAAATAAATATTTCCTTATCATATAAATCAATAATTAATTATTCATAAATAATATTATAGAACTACAATATTAACAACCAGGTCGTTCCTAGGACAGAGGGGGCCTTCCGATAAGAACTTCTCCTTACTGGCGCGCAATTAAATAACCCCTCCTAGACAGAACTTCCTTAGACATTGTCAATAATGCTATCTAATAATATTATTCAAATAATATGAATTATTGAGTTGATAACGTGAAATACTGTGCAACAACAATTATTGAATCAATACTACAAAATATCAACTGTAGTCATTATTGAATCAATTATATAAAATGGCAACGTAGCAATTATTGAGTCAATAAAATATCAATGCAGCAATTATTGAGTCAATAATATAAAATATCAACGTAGCAATTATTGAGTCAATAATATAAAATATTGAACAGTAATTACTGTAACAATAATTGAGTAATGGCTTCTCACGTAAGACTCAATAATTCGAAATACTGTGCAATACCGTGTGCTACTGCGCACCACCGCGTACTGTATTTTAACCACCGGGTATTTCAACAGTACTAACGGTAACAACCACGCCGTTATCTTATAAAAAAAGTTATTTCTGTCGCTTTCTATATCCGACAGTTATTCCGTTGTGGGGGCCCACAAATAGCTGCGCCGTCGTACGAATATTCCCCGACAACAAGAATATTCCACGACCAAACGAATATTCCCCGACAACAAGAATAATTTATAACCACTTGCTCATTTTAAAAATATTTGCACATTTCACCCATAACTTTCATATTTATCAAAACAACACCTTACTGTTTCGAAATAATATATAAAAAAAATTAAATCTTTATTCATAAAAGTTGGGGTCTTACAAAATCAGTCAATATCATTTCAAATCCCAAAGCTATTCGTTTATTGAAAAACGGATGTCAAGCTTTCTTAGCTCATGTCACTGATCTAAACCAGAATACATCAGATTTGAATGATATTTCCGTTGTTAATGAGTTTCCTGATGTATTTCCCGAAGAACTTTCCGGTCTACCCCCAGAACGTGAAGTTGAATTCTTTATTGACCTTGAGCCCGGTACAAAGCCCATTTCTAAAATCCCATATCGAATGGCTCCTATTGAACTTCAGGATTTAAAGGTCCAATTACAAGAGTTGTTAGACATCGTTTTTATTCGTCCTAGTACGTCTCCTTGGGGTGCTCCTGTTTTATTCGTAAAGAAGAAAGACGGGAGTATGCGACTTTGTATTGACTATCGGGAGTTGAACCATGTCACCATCAATAGGTATCCGTTACCTCGTATTGATGACCTGTTCGACCAGTTGCAAGGAGCGCAATTCTTTTCAAAGATCGATCTTCGTTCTGGATATCATCAGTTGAAGATTAAAACTGATGATATTCCAAAGACTGCTTTCAGAACACGGTACGGGCATTATGAGTTCTTAGTCATGTCTTTTGGATTGACTAATGCTCCTGCTGCTTTCATGGATATGATGAACCGTGTATTTAAGGAATATTTGGATCAATTCGTTGTTGTCTTTATTGATGACATCCTCATTTATTCTAAAAGCCGTGAAGATCATGAACACCATTTGAAGTTAGTACTTCAAAAGCTTCGTGAGAACAAGCTATATGCTAAGCTGAAGAAATGCGAGTTTTGGCTTGAGGAAGTAGCATTCCTTGGGCACGTGGTATAGAAACGTGGAGTATCTGTGGACCCGGCGAAGATTGAAGCAATACAAAGCTGGGAGCAACCTAAGTCGGTGACTGAAGTACGAAGCTTTCTGGGCTTAGCTGGTTATTATCGGAGGTTCGTAGAGGGATTTTCTCCAATCGCTACTCCATTAACTCAGTTGACTCGGAAAGATACAAAATTCGTTTGGAGCGAGGAATGCGAGAAGAGCTTCCAAGAGCTCAAGAGGAGACTTATTTCGGCACCTGTTCTGACAATACCATCTGGTTCGGATGGATTTATTATCTACAGCGATGCTTCGGGCAAAGGGTTAGGATGTGTTCTCATGCAACATGGGAAAGTCATAGCCTATGCCTCTCGACAACTCAAAGAATATGAGAGAAATTATCCTACTCATGATCTAGAGTTGGCAACTGTCGTTTTCGCGTTGAAGATCTGGAGACATTACTTGTACGGAGAGAAAGTGGAGATTTATACGGATTATAAGAGCCTTAAATATTTCTTCACTCAAAAGGAACTCAACATGCGGCAACGACGTTGGCTTGAGCTGTTGAAAGATTACGATCATACCATCCAATACCATCCTGGAAAAGCGAACGTGGTAGCTGACGCGTTGAGTAGAAGATCATATATGAAAACGAATGCGATGATGTCAAGTATACGCGTAGAACCAGCTTTGATTGATAAAGTTAAAGCTGCTCAAGCTACGGATGCGGAGCAGATGAAGATGAAGAAGAAGGTACAAGAAGGTGCCATCCCAGAAGCAAGAATCGATGAAGAGGGAATACTTCGAGTCAACTCCAGACTTTGTGTTCCTAACGATTCCAACTTGAAGTATAGAATCATGATGGAGGCACACAACACACCGTTTGCGATCCATCCTGGGAGTACTAAAATGTATCGTGATCTTCGACATACATTTTGGTGGAGCAATATGACGAGAGAGATTGCGGAGTTCATCTCGAGATGTTTAACTTGTCAACGTGTAAAGGCGGAGCATCAAGTGTCGAAGGGTCCATTGCAACCACTGGAGATTCCGAAATGGAAGTGGGAACACATTACGATGGATTTCGTTACGGGTCTTCCCAAGGTTTCTCAAGGCTTAGATGCGATTTGGGTTATTGTTGATAGATTAACCAAGTCTGCTCATTTCTTGCCGATACGAGAGACTTATTCCCTTGAACGTCTTGCTCATATGTACGTGAATGAGATTGTGAGATTGCATGGCATGCCAGTATCCATAATTTCGGATCGTGATCCCAGATTTACTTCACGATTTTAGATCAGTTTGCAGAAAGCTATGGGCACGGATTTACGATTCAGTTCGGCTTATCATCCTCAAACAGACGGACAATCGGAAAGGACTATCCAAACTTTTGAAGATCTATTGAGACTCTGTGTTCTAGACTTCAAAGGGAGTTGGGATAAGTATTTACCATTGGTGGAATTCTCCTACAACAACAGTTATCAAACAAGTATAGGCGTAGCTCCATTGGAAGTATTGTATGGGAGAAAGTGTCGCTCTCCAGTATGTTGGAACGAGGTGGGTGAAACAACATTGTTGGGACCAGAGTTAGTACGTATGACTACGGAAAAGATCCAAATAATCCGACAACGTATACAAACAGCACAAGATCGACAAAAGAGTTATGCGGATCTTCATCGAAAGGACGTGGAATTTAATGTTGGGGACCATGTGTTATTACGTGTTGCTCCGTGGAAAGGAGTTACGAGGTTTGGCAAGAGAGGAAAGCTCAATCCACGATTCATTGGTCCATTTGAGATTCTTGACCGAGTAGGAAATGTGGCTTATAGACTCGCTTTACCTCCAAGCATGTCTCGTGTTCATAAAGTGTTTCACATATCCGTGTTACGTAAATATGTGAAGGATCCAAACCACATTATTGAGTTAGAACCAGACGAGATAACCGAAGATTTAACGTACGAGGAGGTACCTGTCAAGATCTTGGATAGGAAGGAGCATGTCCTACGCTCGAAAATTATACCTCAAGTTAAAGTTTTGTGGAGAAACCAGGCTATTGAGGAAATGACCTGGGAGTTGGAATCGGAAATGAAAGTGAGGTATTCTTACCTTTTCGACATACCAGGTACGTATGTCAATTTCGAGGATGAAATTTCATAAGGAGGGGAGGTTGTAAGACCCCAACTTTTATGAATAAAGATTTAATTTTCTTTATATATTATTTCGAAACAGTAAGGTGTTGTTTTGATAAATATGAAAGTTATGGGTGAAATGTGCAAATATTTTAAAATGAGCAAGTGGTTATAAAATATTCTTGTTGTCGGGGAATATTCATTTGGTCGTGGAATATTCTTGTTGTCGGGGAATATTCGTACGACGGCGCAGCTATTTGTGGGCCCCCACAACGAAATAACTGTCGGATATAGAAAGCGACAGAAATAACTTTTTTACAAAATACGGCGTGGTTGTTACCGTTAGTACTGTTGAAATACCTGGTGGTTAAAATACAGTGATACACGGTGTTGCACAGTAGCACACGGTATTGCACAGTATTTCGAATTATTGAGTCTTACGTGAGAAGGAACTTACTCAATTATTGTTACAGTAATTACTGTTCAATATTTTATATTATTGACTCAATAATTGCTACGTTGATATTTTATATGATTGATTCAATAATGGCTACAGTTGATATTTTGGTATTATTGATTCAATAATTATCACTGCACATTATTTCACATTATCAACTCAATAATTCATATTATTTGAATAATATTATTAGATAGCATTATTGACAATGTCTAAGGAAGTTCTGTCTAGGAGGGGTTATTTAATTGCGCGCCAGTAAGGAGAAGTCCTTATCGGAAGGCCCCCTCTTTCGTGGGAACGACCTGGTTGTCAATATTGTAGTTCTGTAATATTATTTCTGAATAATTAATTATTGATTTATATGATAAGGAAATATTTATTTTGTGGATATTAAAGAAGGAATTGGCGCTGATGAGTTTTTATCAATATTTTGGTGTGAGAAATCATCTGTTTATGGATTTCGGATAATTTATGCTTGGAATTTGGAAAAACTTACTTCTACAAAGTTGTAGAGATTAAATTTCCTATGGAAGGACATAAATTTGTATTTTTCTGACAAAGGGGTTATTTGTTATGAATTATTGAAGTTTCAGAAAATAAATATTTTTTAATGGGTGGGCCCCACTTTTGTTGAAAAATTCAGAATTTGAAAGCCGCCAGGCGGCGGAATTTTTTTAAAAAAATAATATTATTTTATTATTTTAGTCTCCTTTGGCATCCTAAGCTTTTCCTATAAATAGGGTGCTTAGGTTAGAATTAAAAATCACACCAGAATCAGAAGTTTTCCTCTCTCTATAATATCAAGCGTATTTTGTGAGTATTTCAATACTTTGAGTGTTAGTATTCAGTGCAAGTTTTCTTCGATATTATATCCGATATTCCAGTCGGAAGTACTATTCTTTTGAGGTAAGGGATGTTATTTCTTTCGTAAATGATGTTATTCTTTTCAATATCATTATACAGAAATATTGTCATGGATTTTATTATGAAATTCTTACTTTTTCCGTCGGGGTTACTATTCACGTATACGGCACTATTCACGGAAAAATTAAAATTTCTTCTATTTGTCCAGATTATTTGTTAAGGTTACTATCTTTGGTTGGATCTAAATTTTGAGCTTTATTCTTGAATTTTGCTCCACAATTGATTATTACGAAGTATTTTTGAATTGGATATACTAAAATACGAATCCTTAATCTTATCCTTTATTTCACTAGATTCGTTATTTATATGGTTTTTCATTATCCTCAGTCCTAAAAGGTGATGTAACTGAATATCTTTGGCCTGTAGAGCAAAGATGAATGATTACCTGATGAATATCTTTGGCCTGTAGTGCAAAGATGACAGGTGTTGAGATGAACATGACCACTGATGATACAAATGAATATCTTTGGCCTGTAGTGCAAAGATGAATATTTGATTCGAGATGTATATTGATTGATGTTACAAGAATAAAATATTGATGATTGACTTTTAAATCATAGAAGATAGTAGACTTCATTCTCTGCTTAACTCTTCTAATGAATTGTTATTTCCGCTGCGAATATTGATCTTAAGTTGGTTGTCCATTATATTTTATCTTATTTGTTGAAGACTAACGATAATTTATTTTTCATTATCTTAGTCATAATATTCTTTACTGAGCTAGTTGAGCTCACCCTTTTCATCTGTTGTCCTCTTCAGGAAATGAGAATGTTGCGAGAACTAGTCGGGGGACAGAGTGATGGTCCGAGTTAGAGCAGTAGTAGTCCTCACTATTTCTGATAAATAGTGTGATAATAATTGTAATGAGGACTTAGTTTGTCCTCTCCATGTTCTGTGTACTTATTCTCCAATAAGCACATACATACTTGCTTTAGTGTCTCCACACAAATGAATTTGAGATTGATCATCCTCATCCAATGAGCAAGCAACGTATATACCATTCTATCTGGATTCACTAATTCCCTTTATAGTAATCCAACGATTGGGAACAATTTTAGTTTTAAGCTATATAAGAATTTAGATCTCATTCGCATGATCATCATCATGATTCTAAAAGCATTGCTTAAAATTATGGGTTTATCAAATATTATAAAACAACACCATGTAGATAAATAAATATCTTTAATTAAATAACACTTATTTAATAAATGAATAAGATTGTTACAAATTAAGTATATGCTTTATCATCATACATGATTGGCTTGTGTGAATACTATTTTCAAACAATCACATAAACTCGAATTGTTTAACATGCCTTCTGACAACCATAGTATACATAAAATCTTTACCACAATCAGTATTACTAACTGCTACTTATGATAAAGAACAATATCAATTACACGTAATACTCTTCCTTAATCTAGCAAATATTATCAATTAATCAATTTAATCCTGAAAAAAACCAAATTAGTTGATCAAATGACATGCAACCTTTAAAACAGATTATCAGAACAAATTTCATATAAGAAGATATAAATAATGAATACTCGATTAAACCATTAACTGTAAATAAGGTTTCACGTCCCCTTCAAACTGAATAACAGAACTAAGCTAACATACTGATAAATTAAAAAAATATGATATAGGATGATGATCCAGAATGTCCCCAAACTGATTACAAGTTGAAGGTATTTATAGATACTTTGAAATCCTAAAAGAATTCTAATCTTATTCTAATTCGGAAGTCTTCACTCTGCAGATATAGTAACTTCTTAATCCTTATCAACCTCTACAATACAACTTTAAATAACTTACTTATCAAATTAGAATTAATTTTCCAAAGCCAAGTCTTCTTCAGCTTCCTTTTCCAGTTCGGATTCAGCTCGTACTCAATTTTCATGTCGAACTTTGATTCAGATTCCATATCAGGCTCTACTTCCCATAACCAACTCCAGCTTCCTTCTTAGATTGTAATTCCATCTCCAAGTCATGTTAGGAATCCTATTCATCAGCTTCAGCATCCAAATCTTTCTTTGACTTGGATTCCAAAAGTCAACTCAATCACAGTCAAGCGGGATAATTGACTTTTTTGATCACTGTACTTGGGTTACAATCGCGTAACTATACTCTAAAATAATTTCCAAATGGTCATTACTTATGATTTTCGTCCAAAAAAATGGACGAAATGCTGAGTGTGCATATAACGTTTTTTTTTTGCTGATGTATACATGGGATTTGTCATATGTATCATTATGTGCCAAACACATGTTCATAGATATTAAGAATAATTGTATCTTAATAATAATTTCAAAATAATATAATAATAATATGAATAACAAAAATTAGTTATATGAGAAATTAGTTTATGGGATAAATACATATTGGATAAAGATGAGGAGAGAGAAGTAAAATGAATAGAGACCTGGCAAAACATGGTCCAAGCCCGCGGGCCAGGCCGACCCGCCCACCACGGGCCGGGCTTTGGGTGGTAGAATTTTAGCCCAGCAAAAACAGGGTCTTTTTGGCCCGCCCGTTTTTTGCCCGGCCTGTCACCTGCCCGGCCTGTTTGGGCCAACCCAAAAAAGTAGCAGAAATAGGCATGAATTAGTCTCGGCCCGCGGGCCGGGCTTTGGGCTGCAACTTTTTAGCCCAACAAACTTTTTTGGCCCTACGTTTTTGGCCCGACTCGTTTGGAGGTTGGTTCGCTCGTTTGCCAGGTCTAAATTTATAGACAAATGAAAGGGTGTTTTGGGCATTTAGTACCATATTTAAATAAGTTTCTTAATATATGGTTCAAACCTTAAAAGTGATAAAAAGAAGTGAGAGAGTATAATTAAAACTAATTAAAATATATTTACAATGATTGAGTTGTTTTTAAGTATAACCTTACAACATGTGCATTTTCAATCACGGAATGTCATATCTTACTTCATAAATTCCCAAAAGGAGCATTTGATTTCCGTAGCTAGCATTCCCTAAGTTCTTTATTCATTTTTAATTGAGGAAATGATAATTATGTTAATTTGTTAAATTCTAAAAATTTATGTTAATTATTTAGGTACTCTTTCCGTTCCTTAATATATGTCGTTTTAGAGTTGTGCACCAAGTATTAAGGAAATGAGTGTATACATTAAATATAATATCAATTACCTATATTGTTCTTGAACTTTTTTTTCCAAAATTACGTTTGACTTTATAAAAGGCAGGCCCAATTATGCCCTCCCGTTAACAGACTTGCCAACTAGACAAACGGTCCTCAATAACGACTGACACGTGGCAAAAATAAAATTAATAAAAATAATAAGTCTTCTCTTTCTATTCCCTCTTTTCTCTCTCTTCCGTCCCCCGATCATTTGCAGTCTATTTTCATGTGAATCTTTCAAAACCAACATATCATGAATCGAAATGTTCGCCTCCCGAATAGGTATAAAGTTCACCTAAACGTTTCTTCAAAACTAATTTCTCTCCCGCCCAAGCAAGAGTACAAAATCGCCACGGGTTTGTTCTGTAAGATCCAAACTTTTATAAATAAAAAATTAATTTCCTCTATATATAATTTTGAAATAGTCAGGGGTTAATTTGATAATGTGAAATGTTATAGGTAAAATGCGCAAATATTTTAAATAAGCAACGTGGTTATAAAATATTCATTGTTGTCAGAGAATATTTCGTTTGGTCGTGAAAATATTCTTGCTGTCGGAGAATATTCGTACGACGGCGCAAGGCCATTTGTGGGCCCCATAACGGAAAACTGTCGGATGAAGAAAACGACAAGAATAAGTTTTTTTTATAAATAACGGCGTAGTGTTACCGTTAACACTGTTGGAATACCAGGTGGGTAAGTAAAGTAATACGCGTTGTTGCACAGTAGCACACGGTATTGCACAGTAATTTTATATTATTGTAATCCAATAATTGTCACTGCACAATATTTTCTATTATCAGATCAATAATTCATATTATTTGAATAATATTATTAGATAACATTATTGACAATGTCTAAGGAAGTTTTGACTAGGAGGGGTTATTTAATTGCGCGCCAGTAAGGAGCAATCCTTATCGGAAGGCCCCCTCTTTCCTAGGAACGACCTAGTTGTTAATATTGTAGTTCTGTAATATTATTTGTGAATAATTAATTATTGATTTATAGGATAAGAAAATATTTATTTTTGTGGGTATAAAAGAAGGAATTAGTGATGAGGTATTTGTATCAGTATTTTGGTGTGGAAAATCATCCGTTTGTGGATTTCGGATAATTTATGTTTGGAATTTGGAAAAAATTTCTTCTACAAAGTTGTAGAGAATTAAATTTCCTATGAAAAGAATATAAGATTTGTATTTTTCTGATAAAAGGGTTATTTTTCATGAATTAATGTAGTTCTAGAATTTTGGGTCGGAAGTGATTTTTGGGGTTAAAAATATTTTTTTTTAAGAAAAACCTTTTTTTAATGGGAGGTAGGCCCCACTGGTGGCTGATGGATTTTAGTCATGAGGTGGGTGTGAATTTTTTTTTTAAAATATTATTTTATTAAATTTTTTATTTTGGCGTTCTAAGCATTTTTCTATAAATAGGGTGCTTAGTTAGAATTTGAAAATCACACCAGAATCAGAAGTTTTCTCTCTCTATAATATCGAGGCGTATTTTTGTCAGTATTTCGATACTTTGAGTGTTACTATTCAGTGCAAGTTTTTTTCAGTATTATATCTGATATTTCAGTTCAAAGTACTATTCTTTTGAGGTAAGGGATGTTATTTTTTTCAAAAATAATGTTATTTCTTTCAATATCATGACACCGAAATATTGGTATGCATTTATTGTGAAATTTTTACCTTTTTATATTGAAGTTACTATTCACGTATACAGCACTATTCACGATTACAGTACTATTCACAAAAAAATTAAATTTTTTTCTTTGTCCAAGTTGGCTATTATGGTTCCTATATTTGATTGGATTCAAGTTTTGATCTTCATTCTTGAATTTTGCTCCACAATTAATTATTATGGAGTATTCTTGAACTTGGATAAACTAAATTATGAATTCCTAATTTGTTCTTTATCTCACTGAATTCATTTTTAAAAATATTTTTCATCATCTTCAGTCTTAATGGTGATACAAAAGAATATTTTTGGCCTGTAGTGCAAAAATGGATGATTATTTGATGAATATCTTTGGCCTGTAGTGCAAAGATGAATGATTATCTGATGAATATCTTTGGCCGTAGTGCAAAGAGAATATTTGATTCAAGATATATATTGATTGATGTTACAAGAATAAAATATTGATTATGGACTTTCAAATCATAGAAGATAGTAGACATTATTTCCTACTAAATTCTCCGATGCATTATTATTTTCGCTGCAGTTGTTGATCTAAAACTTGTGGTCCATAATATTTTATCTGATTTGTTGAAGACTAATGATAAATTGTTCTTTATTATCTTAGTCATAATATTCTTTACTGGGCTAGTTGAGCTCACCCTTTTCATCTATTGTCCTCTTCAGGAAATGAGAATGTCGCAGGGACGAGTCGGGGGACAGAGTGATGGTCCGAGTTAGAGCAGTAGTAGTCCTCACTATTTTTATATAGTGTGATAATAATTGTAAATGAGGACTTAGTTGAATGTTTATATTTTTAGATGTTTGTATTGACACTCACCAGTGTCTGGTCGTATTTTTCACGACCTTGTGTTATAAAAGATTGTATTTGGATTCTGTACCATGTGTTTGGCGACTCAGAATGGATAGGTTGGATTGGACCTATTATAGGGGCGTCACAGTTGGTATCAGAGCTTAGGGATATGATCTCTGGCGAAGATCGGAATAATAGAATTAGAAGGGGAGAGACGAATAAATCCTTTACTAGTATGTCCTACCTAAGCTTATGTGGTATTTAATTGGTCAGTTGGAACTAGGGTTAATATGTGATATGTTAATTATTTAATTAACCCCTTGTTTTATAGTAGTATTTGAGAATGGCAGCTGAGAATGTTAACAATGGAGTGAATGAGACCGTGGAGACACCTTTAATCACCAACCAGGAGAACGTGTAACAGGAAGGCAATGTTCATCCTGAAAACAACACTGATCAGACGATAAACGATGAGATGTTTAGAAGCTTTTTGCAATTCATGTAAAACCAGACGAGGGAGACTCGTGTGCAAAATACAGGTGGAGATAATAACAACACATGAATTGTCACTGCCAAGCAGTTCAAAGGGTTGGGACCACCAGAGTTTCAGGGAAAGCCAGATCCAATCAAGGCAGAGACGTGGGTTAAGCAAATTACCAAGATATTTGATGTCTTGGGATGCACGGAGGAACAGAAGGTTCCATTCGCCACCTTATGTTCTGTAGAGAGGCAGATTACTGGTGGGAGTCTGTGAAGCGTACCCAGCCTGCCGCACTCAAGATGTCTTGGGAAGCATTCCAGAAATAGTTCAATGACAAGTACTTTCCTGAAAGTATTCGTCATATAAAGGAGGTAGAGTTTATCAGACTAGAACAAAACAACATGACTGTGTCCCAGTACGAGGCTAAGTTCGCGGAGTTGTCCAGGTTAGAGAATGAGGAACGTATGACGCGAATGTTCTGAGAGGTTTGAAACCCGAAATACGTCAATACCTCATTTCTCACAAATTTTCTTATATTCAGATTTGTGAACAGGGCTCAATTATTAGAGCGGGATAATGAAGTCTATTCAACCGAGGGACCACAATCAGAGTCGTACCGGTGGCAGCAGTCATTGGAGCACTGACAACCAACGGGGAGGAAAGTATGATAGAGGCGGTAACACCTCCGGTGGTAGTCGTGGCCATGATAGTAGAAAAGCGAATCGGGGGAGATTTCAAGAAGAGAAGGTACAACAATGAGAACGTGAAGACGTCAACATCAGCACCAGCATCAACTGTTTCTATGGGAGGAGAACGACCACCGGTTCGTATGCTATAAATGCGGAAAAGAGGGACACATTCAGCCCAAACTGCCCACAATAATTCAAGCAAGCTATAACTGTGGAAACGAAGGACATATAGCTCAAGATTGTCCTGTAGCGAAACCAAGTCCAGCGGGGTAGTGATTCCAAAGGCGGTTTCGAACAAATCAAAGTCAGTAGTTCTTGGAAGAGCGTTTGTCGTGACAGCCCAAAATGCGAGGGACCCAACACGAGGTGATTACGGTAAGCTAATCATAAACTCTTGCGAAGTTACACCTTGTTAGATACCGGTGCTACCCATTCTTTTATTTCACCTGCTTGTGCTCAACGATTAAATTTGACACCTGAGAAGTTAAACTTTGCTTATCTGTTGAACTCCGTTAGGAGAAACCTTCGTTACATCTGCAGTTTACAAATCTTGCTTGATTCAGATTGGTACCCTTACCTGTTGATCTTATATCTTTGAAAATACTTGCATTTGACGTGATTTTAGGAATTGGCTGGTTAACCACTTACCATGCCAAAATTGATTGTTTTCGTAAGGTTGTTAGTTTTTATATTCCTAACCAACCTATTGTGCGAATCCAAACAACCAAACCACTAAAATCAGTCAATGTCATTTCAAGTCAAAGCTATTCGTTTATTGAAAAACGCATGTCAAGCTTTCTTAGCTCATGTCACTGATCTAAATTAAAATATGTCAGATTTGAATAATATTTCTGTTGTTAATGAGTTTCCTGATGTATTTTCCGAAGAACTTCCCGGTCTACCCCCAGAACGTAAAGTTGAATTCTTTATTGACCTTGAGCCGGTACAAAACCCATTCTAAAACTCCATATCGAATGGCTCCTATTGAACTTCAGGAGTTAAGGTCCAATTACAGGAGTTGTTAGACATCGGTTTCATTCGTCCTAGTATGTCTCCTTGGGGTGCTCCTATTTTATTCATAAAGAAGAAAGACAGGAGTATGCGACTTTGTATTGACTATCGGGAGTTGAACCATGTCACCCATCAAGAATAGGTATCCGCTACCTCGTATTGATGACCTGTTCGACCAGTTGCAAGGAGCACAATTCTTTTCAAAGATCGAGCTTCGTTCTGGATATCATCAGCTGAAGATTAAAACTGAGGATATTCCGAAGACTGCCTTTAGAACTCGGTACGGTCATTATGAGTTCTTAGTCATGTCTTTTGGATTGACTAATGCTCCTACTGCTTTCATGGATATGATGAACCGTGTATTCAAGGAATATTTGGATCCGTTCGTGGTGTCTTTATTGATGACATCCTCATCTATTTCAAAAGCCGTGAAGATCATGAGCACACACTTGAAGCTAGTACTTCAAAGACTTCGTGAAAACAAGTTATATGCTAAGTTGAAGAAATTCGAGTTCTGGGCTTGAGGAAGTAGCATTCCTTGGGCATGTGGTATCCAAACATGGAATATCTTGTTGACACCGGCGAAGATTGAAGCAATACAAAGTTGGGAGCAACCAAAGTCGGCGACCGAAGTGCGTAGCTTTCTGTGCTTAGCTGGTTATTATCGGAGGTTCGTAGAGGGATTTTCTCAAATTGCTACTCCATTAACTCAGTTGACTCGAAAAGATACAAAATTCATTTGGAGCGAGGAATGCGAGAAGAGCTTCCAAGAGCTCAAGAGGAGACTTATCTCGGCACCTGTTCTGACAATACCATCTGGTTCGGATGGATTTGTTATCTACAGCGATGCTTCGGGCAAAGGGTTAGGATGTGTTTCTCATGCAACATGGGGAAAGTCATAGCATATGCCTCGCGACACTCAAGGAGTTATGAGAGGAATTATCCTACTCATGATCTAGAGTTGGCAGCAGTCGTTTTTCGCGTTGAAGATCTGGAGACAATACCTGTACGGGAGAAAGTAGAGATTTATACGGATCATAAGAGCCTTAAATATTTTTTCAACTGAGAAGGAACTCAACATGCGGCAACGACGTTGGCTTGAGCTTTTGAAAGATTACGATCATACCATCTTATACCACTCGGGAAAAGCTGAACGTGGTAGCTGACGCGTTGAGTAGAAAATCATATGCGGGAACGAGTGCGATGATGTCAAGTATACGCATAGAACCAGCTTTGATTGATAAAGTTAAAGCTGCTCAAGCTCCGAATCCGGAGCTGATGAATATGAAGAAGAAGGTGCAAGAAGGTGCGGTTCCAGAAGCAAGAATCGATGAAGAAGGAATACTCCGAGTCAACTCCAGACTTTGTGTTTCCTAACGATTCTGATTTGAAGTATAGACCATGATAGAGGCACACAACACACCGTTTGCAATCCATCCTGGGAGTACCAAATGTATCATGATCTTCGACATACATTTTGGTGGAGCAATATGAAGAGAGAGATCGCGGAGTTTATTTCAAGATGTTTAACTTGTCAACGTGTAAAGGCGGAGCATCAAGTGCCGAAGGGTCCATTGCAATCACTGGAGATTCCGAGATGGAAGTGGGAACACATTACTATGGATTTCGTTACGGGTCTTCCCAAGGTTTCTCAAGGCATAGATGCGATTTGGGTTATTGTTGATAGATTAACCAAGTCTGCTCATTTCTTGCCGATACGGGAGACCTATTCCCTTGAACGACTTGCTCGTATGTACGTGAATGAGATTGTGAGGTTGCATGGCATGCCAGTATCCATAGTTTCGGATCGTGACCCAAGATTTACTTCACGATTTGTGGGTTAGCTTGCAGAAAACTATGGGCACGGACTTACGATTCAGTTCGGCATATCATCCCTCAAACGGACGGCCAATTAGAATGACTATTCAAACTCTTGAAGATCTATTGAGACTCTATGTTCTGACTTCAAGGGAGTTGGGATAAGTACCTACCATTGGTGGAATTCTCCTACAATAACAGTTATCAAGCAAGTATAGGTGTGGCTCCATTCGAGGCGTTGTATGGGGAAAAGTGTCGTTCTCCATTATGTTGGGATGAGGTGGGTGAATGCAACATTATTGGGACCGGAGTTAGTACGTATGACTATGAAAAAGATTCAAATGATCCGACAACATAACAAACGGCACAGGATCGGCAAAAGAGTTATGCGGATCTTCATCGAAAGGAAGTGGCATTTAATATTGGGGACCATGTATTGTACGTTGTTGCTCCGTGGAAAAGAGTTACGAGGTTTGGGAGAGAGGAAGCTCAATCCACGATTTATTGTCCATTTGAGATTCTTAGCCGAGTAGGAAATGTGGCCTATAGACTCGCATTACCTCCAATCATGTCTCGTGTTCATAACATGTTTCATATCTGTGTTACGTAAATATGTGAAAAACCCGAGCACATTATTGAGTTAGAACCGGATGAGATAGCCGAAGATTTAACGTACGAGGAGGTACCTGTAAGATCCCGACTTTTATGAAATAAAAGTCTAATTTAATTTATGATTAATATTTTAAAATTTTAAAATGTTAATTTGATAAATGGTCGAACGGACAATTAAATGGATAAGTGAGTAAATAAAAGAGGGGGATTAAATATTCTAGAAGGTTGGCATGTGGTGGCGGTTAGGAATTGAGAAGGAAATTGGTGGGGAGAAAATTTTGAAAATTTTTCCATATGCCTCCAAATAAATCATTACCCATTTCTCACCAACTTTTGTATGATTGGCCCTTTAATTTGTGTGTGTCTTGAATGTTGGTAAATTATTTTGGCCGCTGAGAATGTTACCAATGGAGTGGAATGAGACCCGTGGAGACACCTTAATCACCAACCCAGGAGAACGTGTAACCAGGAGGCATGTTCCTCCTGAAAACAACACTGATCAGACGATAAACGATGAGATGTTAGAAGCTTTTTGCAATTCATGTAAAACCTAGACGAGGTGATCTCGTGTGCAAAATACAGTGGAGATAATAACAACACATGAATTGTCACTGCCCAAAGCAGTTCAAAGGGTTGGGACCACCAGGTTTCAGGGAAAGCAGATCCAATCAAGGCAGAGACGTGGGTTAAGCAAATTACCAAGATATTTGATGTCTTGGGATGCACGGAGGAACAGAAGGTTCCATTCGCCACCTTTATGTTCTGTAGAGAGCAGATTACTGTTGGGAGTCTGTGAAGCGTACCCGCCTGCCGCACCAAGATGTCTTGGAAGCATTCCAGAAATAGTTCAATGACAAGTACTTTCCTGAAAGTATTCGTCATATAAAGGAGGTAGAGTTTATCAGACTAGAACAAAACAACATGACTGTGTCCCAGTACGAGGCTAAGTTCGCGGAGTTGTCCAGTTGTTAGAGAATGAGGAACGTATGACGCGAATGTTTCTGAGAGGTTTGAAACCCGAAATACGTCAATACCTCATTTCTCACAAATTTTCTTTATATTCAGATTTGTGAACAGGGCTCAATTATTAGAGCGGGATAATGAGTCTATTCAACCGAGGGACCACAATCAGAGTCGTACCGGTGGCAGCAGTCATTGGAGCACTGACAACCAACGGGGAGGAAAGTATGATAGAGGCGGTAACCACTCCGGTGGTAGTCGTGGCCATGATAGTAGAAAAAGAATCGGGGGGAGATTTCAAGAAGAGAAGGTACAACAATGAGAACGTGAAGACGTCAACATCAGCACCAGCATCAACTGTTTCTATGGGAGGAGAACGACCACCGGTCGTATGCTATAAATGCGGAAAAGAGGGACACATCAGCCCAAACTGCCCACAATAATTCAAAGCAAGCTATAACTGTGGAAACGAAGGACATATACGCAAGATTGTCCTGTAGCGAAACCAAGTCCAGCGGGGGTAGTGATTCCAAAGGCGGTTTCGAACAAATCAAAGTCAGTAGTTCTTGGAAGATGCGTTTGTCGTGACAGCCCAAAATGCGAGGACCACACGAGGTGATTACGGTAAGCTAATCATAAACTCTTGCGAAGTTACACCTTGTTAGATACCGGTGCTACCCATTCTTTTATTTCACCTGCTTGTGCTCAACGATTAAATTTGACACCTGAGAAGTTAAACTTTGACTTATCTGTTGAAACTCCGTTAGGAGAAACCTTCGTTACATCTGCAGTTTACAATCTTGCTTGATTCAGATTGGTACCCTTACCTACCTGTTGATCTATATCTTTGAAATACTTGCATTGACGTGATTTAGGAATTGACAGGTTAACCAATTACCATGCCAGAATTGATTATTTTCGTAAGGTTGTTAGTTTTCATATTCTTAATCAACCTGTTGTGCGAATCCAAACCACCAACCACTAAAATCTGTGACGCCCCCAGAATAGGTCCATTCAACCCAACCCATTCTGAGTCGCCAAATACATGGTACAGAATTCAAATACAAACTTTATATCATACGGTCGTGCAAAATACGACCACACAACTGTGAGTCTCAATACAAATATGTAGAAAATATTAAGATTCAAACTAAGTCCTCATTATAATTATTATCACACTATTTATCAGAAATAGTGAGGACTACTTACTGCTCTAACTCGGACCATCACTCTGTCCCCCGACTAGTCCCCGCAACATTCTCATTTCCTGAAGAGGACAACAGATGAAAAGGATGAGCTCAACTAGCCCAGTAAAGAATATTATGACTAAGATAATGAAAAATAAATTATCGTTAGTCTTCAACAAATCAGATAAAATATAATGGACAACCAACTTCAGATCAATATTCGCAGCGGAAATAACAGTTCATTAGAAGAATTAAGCAGAGAATAAAGTCTACTATCTTCTATGATTAAAAGTCCATCATCAATATTTTATCCCTATAACATCAATCAATATACATCTCGAATCAAATATTCATCTTTGCACTACAGGCCAAAGATATTCATTTGTATCATCAGTGGTCATGTTCATCTCGACACCTGTCATCTTTGCACTACAGGCCAAAGATATTCATCAGGTAATCATTCATCTTTGCTCTACAGGCCAAAGATATTCATCAAGTAATCATTCATCTTTGCTCTACAGGCCAAAGTTATTCAGTTACATCACCTTTTAGGACTGAGAATGATGAAAAATATTTTAAAAAAACGAATCCAGTTAGATAAAAGACAAAGACTAAGGATTCGTATTTTAGTATATCCAATTCAAAAATACCTCGTAATAATCAATTATGGAGCAAAATTCAAGAATAGAGCTCAAAACTTGGATACAATCAAAGATAGTAACCTTAACAAGCAATTTGGACAAATCGAAGAAATTTAATTTTTCCGTGAATAGTGCCGTATACGTGAATAGTAATCCCGACGGAAAAAGTAAGAATTTCAACATAAAATCCATGACAATATTTCTGTATAATGATATTGAAAAGAATAATATCATTTACGAAAGAAAATAACATCCCTTACCTCAAAATAATAGTACTTCTGGCTGGAATATCGGATATAATTTCGAAAGAAACTTGCACTGAATGCTAATACTCAAAGTATTAAAATACTCACAAAAATACGCTCGATATTATAGAGAGAGAAAACTTCGAATTCTGGTGTGATTTTCAATTCTAACATAAGCACCCTATTTATAGGAAAAGCTTAGGATGCCAAAGGAGACTAAAATAATAAAATATTATTATTTTTTCCTTAGCCGCCGGCTGCTCCAAAAAGCCATCAGCCATTTGTTTCAACCAAAAGTGGGTCCCACCCATTAAATAATATATTATTTTCCAAAACTTCAATAATTCATAATAAATAGCCCCTTTGTCAGAAAAATATAAATTCTATGTCCTTCTATAGGAAATTTAATTCTCTACAACTTTGCAGAAGAAAATTTTTCCAAATTCCCAACATAAACTATCCGAAATTCATAAACGGATGATTTTTCACACCAAAATACTGATAAAAACACATTAGCACAAATTCCTTCTTTAATATCCACAAAATAAATATTTCCTTATCATATAAATCAATAATTAATTATTCATAATAATATTATAGAACTACAATATTAACAACCAGGTCGTTCCTAGGACAGAGGGGGCCTTCCGATAAGAACTTCTCCTTACTGGCGCGCAATTAAATAACCCCTCCTAGACAGAACTTCCTTAGACATTGTCAATAATGCTATCTAATAATATTATTCAAATAATATGAATTATTGAGTTGATAACGTGAAATACTGTGCAACAACAATTATTGAATCAATACTACAAAATATCAACTGTAGTCATTATTGAATCAATTATATAAAATGGCAACGTAGCAATTATTGAGTCAATAAAATATCAATGCAGCAATTATTGAGTCAATAATATAAAATATCAACGTAGCAATTATTGAGTCAATAATATAAAATATTGAACAGTAATTACTGTAACAATAATTGAGTAATGGCTTCTCACGTAAGACTCAATAATTCGAAATACTGTGCAATACCGTGTGCTACTGCGCACCACCGCGTACTGTATTTTAACCACCGGGTATTTCAACAGTACTAACGGTAACAACCACGCCGTTATCTTATAAAAAAAGTTATTTCTGTCGCTTTCTATATCCGACAGTTATTCCGTTGTGGGGGCCCACAAATAGCTGCGCCGTCGTACGAATATTCCCCGACAACAAGAATATTCCACGACCAAACGAATATTCCCCCGACAACAAGAATAATTATAACCACTTGCTCATTTTAAAATATTTGCACATTTCACCCATAACTTTCATATTTATCAAAACAACACCTTACTGTTTCGAAATAATATATAAAAAAATTAAATCTTTATTCATAAAAGTTGGGGTCTTACAAAATCAGTCAATATCATTTCAAATCCCAAGCTATTCGTTTATTGAAAAACGGATGTCAAGCTTTCTTAGCTCATGTCACTGATCTAAACCAGAATACATCAGATTGAATGATATTCCGTTGTTAATGAGTTTCCTGATGTATTTCCCGAAGAACTTTCCGGTCTACCCCAGAACGTGAAGTTGAATTCTTTATTGACCTTGAGCCCGGTACAAAGCCCATTTCTAAAATCCCATATCGAATGGCTCCTATTGAACTTCAGGATTTAAAGGTCCAATTACAAGAGTTGTTAGACATCGTTTTTATTCGTCCTAGTACGTCTCCTTGGGGTGCTCCTGTTTATTCGTAAAGAAGAAAGACGGGAGTATGCGACTTTGTATTGACTATCGGGAGTTGAACCATGTCACCATCATAGGTATCCGTTACCCTCGTATTGATGACCTGTTCGACCCAGTTTGCAGGAGCGCAATTCTTTTCAAAGATCGATCTTCGTTCTGGATATCATCAGTTGAAGATTAAAACTGATGATATTCCAAAGACCTGCTTCAGAAACACGGTACGGGCATTATGAGTTCTTAGTCAGGTCTTTTGGATTGACTAATGTCCTGCTGCTTTCATGGATATGATGAACCGTGTATTTAAGGAATATTTGGATCAATTCGTTGTTGTCTTATTGATGACATCTCATTTATTCTAAAAGCCGTGAAGATCATGAACACCATTTGAAGTTAGTACTTCAAAAGCTTCGTGAGAACAAGCTATATGCTAAGCTGAAGAAATGCGAGTTTGGCTTGAGGAAGTAGCATTCCTTGGGCACGTGGTATAGAAACGTGGAGTATCTGTGGACCCGGCGAAGATTGAAAGCAATACAAAGCTGGGAGCAACCTAAGTCGGTGACTGAAGTACGAAGCTTCTGGGCTTAGCTGGTTATTATCGGAGGTTCGTAGAGGGATTTTCTCCAATCCGCTACTTCCATTAACTCAGTTGACTCGGAAAGATACAAAATTCGTTTGGAGCGAGGAATGCGAGAAGAGCTTCCAGAGCTCAAGAGGAGACTTATTTCGGCACCTGTTCTGACAATACCATCTGGTTCGGATGGATTTATTATCTACAGCGATGCTCGGGCAAAGGGTTAGGATGTGTTCTCATGCAACATGGGAAAGTCATAGCCTATGCCTCTCGACAACTCAAAGAATATGAGAGAAATTATCTACTCATGATCTAGAGTTGAGCAACTGTCGTTTTCCGCGTGAAGATCTGGAGACATTACTTGTACGGAGAGAAAGTGGAGATTTATACGGATATAAGAGCCTTAAATATTTCTTCACTCAAAAGGAACTCAACATGCGGCAACGACGTTGGCTTGAGCTGTTGAAAGATTACGATCATACCATCCAATACCATCCTGGAAAAGCGAACGTGGTAGCTGACGCGTTGAGTAGAAGATCATATGATGAAACGAATGCGATGATGTCAAGTATACGCGTAGAACCAGCTTTGATTGATAAAGTTAAAGCTGCTCAAGCTACTGGATGCGGAGCAGATGAAGATAGAAGAAGTACAAGTAGTGCCATCCCAGAAGCAAGAATCGATGAAGAGGGAATACTTCGAGTCAACTCCAGACTTTGTGTTTCCTAACGATTCCAACTTGAAGTATAGAATCATGATGGAGGCACACAACACACCGTTTGCGATCCATCCTGGGGAGTACTAAAATGTATCGTGATCTTCGACATACATTTTGGTGGAGCAATATGACGAGAGAGATTGCGGAGTTCATCTCGAGATGTTTAACTTGTCAACGTGTAAAGGGCGGAGCATCAAGTGTCGAAGGGTCCATTGCAACCACTGGAGATTCCGAAATGGAAGTGGGAACACATTACGATGGATTCGTTACGGGTCTTCCCAAGGTTTCTCAAGGCTTAGATGCGATTTGGGTTATTGTTGATAGATTAACCAAGTCTGCCTATTTCTTGCCGATACGAGAGACTTATTCCCTTGAACGTCTTGCTCATATGTACGTGAATGAGATTGTGAGATTGCATGGCATTGCCAGTATCCATAATTTCGGATCGTGATCCCAGATTTACTTCACGATTTTAGATCAGTTTGCAGAAAGCTATGGGCACGGATTTACGATTCAGTTCGGCTTATCATCCTCAACAGACGGACAATCGGAAAGGACTATCCAAACTTTTGAAGATCTATTGAGCTCTGTGTTCTAGACTTCAAAGGGAGTTGGGATAAGTATTTACCATTGGTGGAATTCTCCTACAACAACAGTTATCAAACAAGTATAGGCGTAGCTCCATTGGAAGTATTGTATGGGAGAAGTGTCGCTCTCCAGTATGTTGGAACGAGGTGGGTGAAACAACATTGTTGGGACCAGAGTTAGTAGTATGACTACGGAAAGATCCAAATAATCCGACTAACGTATACAAACAGCACAAGATCGACAAAAGAGTTAGGCGGATCTTCATCGAAAGGACGTGGAATTTAATGTTGGGGACCATGTGTTATTACGTGTTGCTCAGTGGAAAGGAGTTACGAAGGTTTGGCAAGAGAGAAACTCAATCCACGATTCATTGGTCCATTTGCAGATTCTTGACCGAGTAGGAAATGTGGCTTATAGACTCGCTTTACCTCCAAGCATGTCTCGTGTTCATAAAGTGTTCACATATCCGTGTTACGTAAATATGTGAAGGATCCCAAACCACATTATGAGTTAGAACCAGACGAGATAACCGACAGATTTAACGTACGAGGAGGTACCTGTCAGATCTGGATAGGAAGGAGCCTATGTCCTTACGCCTCGAAAATTATACCTCAAGTTAAGTTTTGTGGAGGAACCAGGCTATTGAGGAAATGACCTGGGAGTTGGAATCGGAAATGAAAGTGAGGTATTCTTAACCTTTTCGACATACCAGGTACGTATGTCAATTTCGAGGATGAAATTCATAAGGAGGGGAGGTTGTAAGACCCAACTTTTATGAATAAAGATTTAATTTTCTTTATATATTATTTCGAACAGTAAGGTGTTGTTTTGATAAATATGAAAGTTATGGGTGAAATGTGCAAATATTTTTAAAAATGAGCAAGTGGTTATAAAATATTCTTGTTGTCGGGGAATATCATTTGGTCGTGGAATATTCTTGTTGTCGGGGAATATTCGTACGACGGCGCAGCTATTTGTGGGCCCCCACAACGAAATAACTGTCGGATATAGAAAGCGACAGAAATACTTTTTTACAAAATAACGGCGTGGTTGTTACCGTTAGTACTGTTGAAATACCTGGTGGTTAAAATACAGTGATACACGGTGTTGCACAGTAGCACACGGTATTGCACAGTATTCGAATTATTGAGTCTTACGTGAGAAGGAACTTACTCAATTATTGTTACAGTAATTACTGTTCCATATTTTATATTGATTGACTCAATAATTGCTACGTTGATCTTTATATGATTGATTCAATAATGGCTACAGTTGATATTTTGGTATTATTGATTCAATAATTATCACTGCACATTATTTCACATTATCAACTCAATAATTCATATTACTTTGAATAATATTATTAGATAGCATTATTGACAATGTCTATGAAGTTCTGTCTAGGAGGGGGTATTTAATTGCGCGCCAGTAAGGAGAAGTCCTTAGCGGAAGGCCCCCTCTTTCGTGGGAACGACCTGGTTGTCAATATTGTAGTTCTGTAGATATTATTTCTGAATAATTAATTATTGATTTATATGATAAGGAAATATTTTATTTTGTGGATATTTAAGAAGGAATTGGCGCTGCTGAGTTTTTATCAATATTTTGGTGTGAGAATAATCATCTGTTTATGGATTTTCGGATAATTTATGCTTGGAATTTGGAAAACTTACTTCTACAAAGTTGTAGAGAATTAATTTCCTATGGAAGGACATAAAATTTGTATTTTTCTGACAAAGGGGTTATTTGTTATGAATTATTGAAGTTTCAGAAAATAAATATTTTTAATGGGTGGGCCCCACTTTTGTTGAAAAATTCAGAATTTTGAAAGCCCGCCAGGCGGCGGAATTTTTTTAAAAAAATAATATTATTTTATTATTTTAGTCTCCTTTGGCATCCTAAGCTTTTCCTATAAATAGGGTGCTTAGGTTAGAATTAAAAATCACACCAGAATCAGAAGTTTTCTCTCTCTATAATATCAAGCGTATTTTTGTGAGTATTTCAATACTTTGAGTGTTAGTATTCAGTGCAAGTTTTCTTCGATATTATATCCGATATTCCAGTCGGAAGTACTATTCTTTTGAGGTAAGGGATGTTATTTCTTTCGTAAATGATGTTATTCTTTTCAATATCATTATACAGAAATATTGTCATGGATTTTATTATGAAATTCTTACTTTTTCCGTCGGGGTTACTATTCACGTATACGGCACTATTCACGGAAAAATTAAAATTTCTTCTATTGTCCAGATTATTTGTTAAGGTTACTATCTTTGGTTGGATCTAAATTTTGAGCTTTATTCTTGAATTTTGCTCCACAATTGATTATTACGAAGTATTTTTGATTGGATATACTAAAATACGAATCCTAATCTTATCCTTTATTTCACTAGATTCGTTATTTATATGGTTTTTCATTATCCTCAGTCCTAAAAGGTGATGTAACTGAATATCTTTGGCCTGTAGAGCAAAGATGAATGATTACCTGATGATATCTTTGGCCTGTAGTGCAAAGATGACAGGTGTTGAGATGAACATGACCACTGATGATACAAATGAATATCTTTGGCCTGTAGTGCAAAGATGAATATTGATTCGAGATGTATATTGATTGATGTTACAAGAATAAAATATTGATGATTGACTTTTAAATCATAGAAGATAGTAGACTTCATTCTCTGCTTAACTCTTCTAATGAATTGTTATTTTCCGCTGCGAATATTGATCTTAAGTTGGTTGTCCATTATATTTTATCTTATTTGTTGAAGACTAACGATAATTTATTTTCATTATCTTAGTCATAATATTCTTTACTGAGCTAGTTGAGCTCACCCTTTTCATCTGTTGTCCTCTTCAGGAAATGAGAATGTTGCGAGAACTAGTCGGGGGACAGAGTGATGGTCCGAGTTAGAGCAGTAGTAGTCCTCACTATTTCTGATAAATAGTGTGATAATAATTGTAATGAGGACTTAGTTTGTCCTCTCCATGTTCTGTGTACTTATTCTCCAATAAGCACATACATACTTGCTTAGTGTCTCCACACAAATGAATTTGAGATTGATCATCCTCATCCAATGAGCAAGCAACGTATATACCATTCTATCTGGATTCACTAATTCCCTTATAGTAATCCAACGATTGGGAACAATTTTAGTTTTAAGCTATATAAGAATTTAGATCTCATTCGCATGATCATCATCATGATTCTAAAAGCATTGCTTAAAATTATGGGTTTATCAAATATTATAAAACAACACCATGTAGATAAATAAATATCTTTAATTAAATACACTTATTTATAAATGAATAAGATTGTTACAAAATTAAGTATATGCTTTATCATCATACATGATTGGCTTGTGTGAATACTATTTCAACAATCACATAAACTCGAATTGTTTAACATGCCTTCTGACAACCATAGTAATACATAAAATCTTTACCACAATCAGTATTACTAACTGCTACTTATGATAAAGAACAATATCAATTACACGTAATACTCTTCCTTAATCTAGCAAATATTATCAATTAATCAATTTAATCCTGAAAAAAACCAAATTAGTTGATCAAATGACATGCAACCTTTAAAACAGATTATCAGAACAAATTTCATATAAGAAGATATAAATAATGATACTCGATTAAACCATTACTGTAAATAAGGTTTCACGTCCCCTTCAAACTGAATAACAGAAACTAAGCTAACATACTGATAAATTAAAAAAATATGATATAGGATGATGATCCAGAATGTCCCCAAACTGATTACAAGTTGAAGGTATTTATAGATACTTTGAAATCCTAAAAGAATTCTAATCTTATTCTAATTCGGAAGTCTTCACTCTGCAGATATAGTAACTTCTTAATCCTTATCAACCTCTACAATACAACTTTAAATAACTTACTTATCAAATTAGAATTAATTTTCCAAAGCCAAGTCTTCTTCAGCTTCCTTTTCCAGTTCGGATTCAGCTCGTACTCAATTTCATGTCGAACTTTGATTCAGATTCCATATCAGGCTCTACTTCCCATAACCAACTCCAGCTTCCTTCTTAGATTGTAATTCCATCTCCAAGTCATGTTAGGAATCATATTCATCAGCTTCAGCATCCCAAATCTTTCTTTGACTTGGATTCCAAAAGTCAACTCAATCACAAGTCAAGCGGGATAATTGACTTTTTGATCACTGTACTTGGGTTACAATCGCGTAACTATACTCTAAAATAATTTCCAAATGGTCATTACTTATGATTTCGTCCAAAAATGGACGGAAATGCTGAGTGTGCATATAACGTTTTTTTTTTGCTGATGTATACATGGGATTTGTCATATGTATCATTATGTGCCAAACACATGTTCATAGATATTAAGAATAATTGTATCTTATATAATTTCAAAATAATAATAATAATAATATGAATAACAAAAATTAGTTATATGAGAAATTAAGTTTATGGGATAAATACATATTGGATAAAGATGAGGAGAGAGAAAGTAAATGAATAGAGACCTGGCAAAACATGGTCCAAGCCCGCGGCCAGGCCGACCCGCCCACCACGGGCCGGGCTTTGGGTGGTAAATTTAGCCAGCAAAACCAGGGTCTTTTTGGCCCGCCCGTTTTTTGCCCGGCCTGTCACCCTGCCCGGCCTGTTTGGGCCAAACCCAAAAAAGTAGCAGAAAATAGGCATGAATTAGTCTCGGCCCGCGGCCGGGCTTTGGGCTGTCAACTTTTTAGCCCAACAAACTTTTTGGCCCTTACGTTTTGGCCCGACTCGTTTGAGTTTGGTTCGCTCGTTTGCCAGTCTAAATTTATAGACAAATGAAAGGGTGTTTTGGGCATTTAGTACCATATTTAAATAAGTTTCTTAATATATGTGTTCAACCTTAAAAGTGATAAAAAGAAGTGAGAGAGTATAATTAAAACTAATTAAAATATATTTACAAATGATTGAGTTGTTTTTAAGTATAACCTTACAACATGTGCATTTTCAATCACGGAATGTCATATCATTACTTCATAAATTCCCAAAAGGAGCATTTGATTTCCGTAGCTAGCATTCCCTAAGTTCTTTATTCATTTTTAATTGAGGAAATGATAATTATGTTAATTTGTTAAATTCTAAAAATTTTATGTTAATTATTTTAGGTACTCTTTCCGTTCCTTAATATATGTCGTTTTAGAGTTGTGCACCAAGTATTAAGGAAATGAGTGTATAACATTAAATATAATATCAATTACCTATATTGTTCTTGAACTTTTTTTTCCAAAATTACGTTTGACTTTATAAAAGGCAGCCCAATTATGCCCCTCCCGTTAACAGACTTGCCAACTAGACAAACGGGTCTCAATAACGACTGACACGTGGCAAAAAATAAAATTTATAAAAATAATAATTCTTCTCTTTCTATTCCCTCTTTCTCTCTCTTCCGTCCCCCGATCATTTGCAGTCTATTTTCATGTGAATCTTTCAAAACCAACATATCATGAATCGAAATGTTTCGCCTCCGAATAGGTATAAAGTTCACCTAAACGTTTCTTCAAAACTAATTTCTTCCCCGCCCAAGCAAGAGTACAAAATCGCCACGGGTTTGTTCTGTAAGATCCAAACTTTTATAAATAAAAAATTAAATTTCCTCTATATATAATTTTGAAATAGTCAGGGGTTAATTTGATAATGTGAAATGTTATAGGTAAAATGCGCAATATTTTAAATAAGCAAGTGGTTATAAAATATTCATTGTTGTCAGAGAATATTCGTTTGGTCGTGAAATATTCTTGCTGTCGGAGAATATTCGTACGACGGCGCAGCCATTTGTGGGCCCCATAACGGAAAACTGTCGGATGAAGAAAACGACAAGAATAAGTTTTTTTATAAATAACGGCGTAGTTGTTACCGTTAACACTGTTGGAATACCAGGTGGGTAAAGTAAAGTAATACGCGTTGTTGCACAGTAGCACACGGTATTGCACAGTAATTTTATATTATTGTTAATCCAATAATTGTCACTGCACAATATTTTCTATTATCAGATCAATAATTCATATTATTTGAATAATATTATTAGATAACATTATTGACAATGTCTAAGGAAGTTTTGACTAGGAGGGGTTATTTAATTGCGCCGCAGTAAGGAGCAATCCTTATCGGAAGGCCCCCTCTTTCCTAGGAACGACCTAGTTGTTAATATTGTAGTTCTGTAATATTATTTGTGAATAATTAATTATTGATTTATAGGATAAGAAAATATTTATTTTTGTGGGTATAAAAGAAGGAATTAGTGATGAGGTATTTGTATCAGTATTTTGGTGTGGAAAATCATCCGTTTGTGGATTTCGGATAATTTATGTTTGGAATTTGGAAAAAATTTCTTCTACAAAGTTGTAGAGAATTAAATTTCCTATGAAAAGAATATAAGATTTGTATTTTTCTGATAAAAGGGTTATTTTTCATGAATTAATGTAGTTCTAGAATTTTGGGTCGGAAGTGATTTTTGGGGTTAAAAATATTTTTTTTAAGAAAAACCTTTTTTAATGGGAGGTAGGCCCCACTGGTGGCTGATGGATTTTAGTCATGAGGTGGGTGTGAATTTTTTTTTAAAATATTATTTTATTAAATTTTTTATTTTGGCGTTCTAAGCATTTTTCTATAAATAGGGTGCTTAGTTAGAATTTGAAAATCACACCAGAATCAGAAGTTTTCTCTCTCTATAATATCGAGCGTATTTTTGTCAGTATTTCGATACTTGAGTGTTACTATTCAGTGCAAGTTTTTTTCAGTATTATATCTGATATTTCAGTTCAAAGTACTATTCTTTTGAGGTAAGGGATGTTATTTTTTTCAAAAATAATGTTATTTCTTTCAATATCATGACACCGAAATATTGGTATGCATTTTATTGTGAAATTTTTACCTTTTTATATTGAAGTTACTATTCACGTATACAGCACTATTCACGATTACAGTACTATTCACAAAAAAATTAAATTTTTTTCTTTGTCCAAGTTGGCTATTATGGTTCCTATATTTGATTGGATTCAAGTTTTGATCTTCATTCTTGAATTTTGCTCCACAATTAATTATTATGGAGTATTCTTGAACTTGGATAAACTAAATTATGAATTCCTAATTTGTTCTTTATCTCACTGAATTCATTTTTTAAAAATATTTTTCATCATCTTCAGTCTTAATGGTGATACAAAAGAATATTTTTGGCCTGTAGTGCAAAAATGGATGATTATTTGATGAATATCTTTGGCCTGTAGTGCAAAGATGAATGATTATCTGATGAATATCTTTGGCCCGTAGTGCAAAGATGAATATTTGATTCAAGATATATATTGATTGATGTTACAAGAATAAAATATTGATTATGGACTTTCAAATCATAGAAGATAGTAGACATTATTTCCTACTAAATTCTTCCGATGCATTATTATTTTCGCTGCAGTTGTTGATCTAAAACTTGTGGTCCATAATATTTTATCTGATTTGTTGAAGACTAATGATAAATTGTTCTTTATTATCTTAGTCATAATATTCTTTACTGGGCTAGTTGAGCTCACCCTTTTCATCTATTGTCCTCTTCAGGAAATGAGAATGTCGCAGGGACGAGTCGGGGGACAGAGTGATGGTCCGAGTTAGAGCAGTAGTAGTCCTCACTATTTTTATATAGTGTGATAATAATTGTAATGAGGACTTAGTTGAATGTTTATATTTTTTAGATGTTTGTATTGACACTCACAGTGTCTGGTCGTATTTTTCACGACCTTGTGTTATAAAGATTGTATTTGGATTCTGTACCATGTGTTTGGCGACTCAGAATGGATAGGTTGGATTGGACCTATTATAGGGGCGTCACAGTTGGTATCAGAGCTTAGGGATATGATCTCTGGCGAAGATCGGAAAATAGAATTAGAAGGGGAGGAGACGAATAAATCCTTTACTAGTATGTCCTACCTAAGCTTATGTGGTATTTAATTGGTCAGTTGGAACATAGGGTTAATATGTGATATGTTAATTTATTTAATTAACCCTTGTTTTATAGTAGTATTTGAGAATGGCAGCTGAGAATGTTAACAATGGAGTGAATGAGACCGTGGAGACACCTTTAATCACCAACCAGGAGAACGTGTAACAGGAAGGCAATGTTCATCCTGAAAACAACACTGATCAGACGATAAACGATGAGATGTTTAGAAGCTTTTTGCAATTCATGTAAAACCAGACGAGGGAGACTCGTGTGCAAAAATACAGGTGGAGATAATAACAACACATGAATTGTCACTGCCAGCAGTTCAAAGGGTTGGGACCACCAGAGTTTCAGGGAAAGCCAGATCCAATCAAGGCAGAGACGTGGGTTAAGCAAATTACCAAGATATTTGATGTCTTGGGATGCACGGAGGAACAGAAGGTTCCATTCGCCACCTTTATGTTCTGTAGAGAGGCAGATTACTGGTGGGAGTCTGTGAAGCGTACCCAGCCTGCCGCACTCAAGATGTCTTGGGAAGCATTCCAGAAATAGTTCAATGACAAGTACTTTCCTGAAAGTATTCGTCATATAAAGGAGGTAGAGTTTATCAGACTAGAACAAAACAACATGACTGTGTCCCAGTACGAGGCTAAGTTCGCGGAGTTGTCCAGGTTAGAGAATGAGGAACGTATGACGCGAATGTTTCTGAGAGGTTTGAAACCCGAAATACGTCAATACCTCATTTCTCACAAATTTTCTTTATATTCAGATTTGTGAACAGGGCTCAATTATTAGAGCGGGATAATGAGTCTATTCAACCGAGGGACCACAATCAGAGTCGTACCGGTGGCAGCAGTCATTGGAGCACTGACAACCAACGGGGAGGAAAGTATGATAGAGGCGGTAACCACTCCGGTGGTAGTCGTGGCCATGATAGTAGAAAAAGCGAATCGGGGGGAGATTTCAAGAAGAGAAGGTACAACAATGAGAACGTGAAGACGTCAACATCAGCACCAGCATCAACTGTTTCTATGGGAGGAGAACGACCACCGGTCGTATGCTATAAATGCGGAAAAGAGGGACACATCAGCCCAAACTGCCCACAATAATTCAAAGCAAGCTATAACTGTGGAAACGAAGGACATATAGCTCAAGATTGTCCTGTAGCGAAACCAAGTCCAGCGGGGGTAGTGATTCCAAAGGCGGTTTCGAACAAATCAAAGTCAGTAGTTCTTGGAAGAGCGTTTTGTCGTGACAGCCCAAAATGCGAGGGACCCACACGAGGTGATTACGGGTAAGCTAATCATAAACTCTTGCGAAGTTTACACCTTGTTAGATACCGGTGCTACCCATTCTTTTATTTCACCTGCTTGTGCTCAACGATTAAATTTGACACCTGAGAAGTTAAACTTTGACTTATCTGTTGAAACTCCGTTAGGAGAAACCTTCGTTACATCTGCAGTTTACAAATCTTGCTTGATTCAGATTGGTACCCTTACCTTACCTGTTGATCTTATATCTTTGAAAATACTTGCATTTGACGTGATTTTAGGAATTGGCTGGTTAACCACTTACCATGCCAAAATTGATTGTTTTCGTAAGGTTGTTAGTTTTTATATTCCTAACCAACCTATTGTGCGAATCCAAACAACCAAACCACTAAAATCAGTCAATGTCATTTCAAGTCAAAGCTATTCGTTTATTGAAAAACGCATGTCAAGCTTTCTTAGCTCATGTCACTGATCTAAATTAAAAATCTGTCAGATTTGAATAATATTTCGGTTTGTTAATGAGTTTCCTGATGTATTTTCCGAAGAACTTCCCGGTTCTACCCCCAGAACGTAAAGTTGAATTCTTTATTGACCTTGAGCCCGGTACAAAACCCAATTTCTAAAACTCCATATCGAATGGCCTCCTATTGAACTTCAGGAGTTAAGGTCAATTACAGGAGTTGTTAGGACATCGGTTTCATTCGTCCTAGTATGTCTCCTTGGTGTGCTCCTATTTTTATTCATAAAGAAGAAAGACAGGAAGTATGCGACTTTGTATTGACTATCGGGAGTTGAACCATGTCACCCATCAAGAATAGGTATCCGCTACCTCGTATTGATGACCTGTTCGACCAGTTGCAAGGAGCACAATTCTTTTCAAAGATCGAGCTTCGTTCGGGATATCATCAGCTGAAGATTAAACTGAGGATATTCCGAAGACTGCCTTTAGAACTCGGTACGGTCATTATGAGTTCTTAGTCATGTCTTTTGGATTGACTAATGCTCCTACTGCTTTCATGGATATGATGAACCGTGTATTCAAGGAATATTTGGATCCGTTCGTGGTTGTCTTTATTGATGACATCCTCATCTATTTCAAAAGCCGTGAAGATCATGAGCACCACTTGAAGCTAGTACTTCAAAGACTTCGTGAAAACAAGTTATATGCTAAGTTGAGAAATTCGAGTTCTGGCTTGAGGAAAAGTAGCATTCCTTGGGCATGTGGTATCCAAACATGGAATATCTGTGACCCGGCGAAGATTGAAGCAATACAAAGTTGGGAGCAACCAAAGTCGGCGACCGAAGTGCGTAGCTTTCTGTGCTTAGCTGGTTATTATCGGAGGTTCGTAGAGGGATTTTCTCAATTGCTACTCCATTAACTCAGTTGATCTCGAAAAGATACAAAATTCATTTGGAGCGGAGGAATGCGAGAAGAGCTTCCAAGAGCTCAAGAGGAGACTTATCTCGGCACCTGTTCTGGACAATACCATCTGGTTCGGATGGATTTGTTATCTACAGCGATGCTCGGGCAAAAGGTGTTAGGATGTGTTCTCATGCAACATGGGAAAGTCACTAGCATATGCCCTCGCGACAAGCTCAAGGAGTATGAGAGGAATTATCCTACTCATGATCTGAGTTGGCAGCAAGTCGTTTTCCGCGTTGAAGATCTGGAGACAATACTGTACGGGGAGAAAGGTAGAGATTTATACGGATCATAAGAGCCTTAAATATTTTTTCACTGAGAAGGAACTCAACATGCGGCAACGACGTTGGCTTGAGCTTTTGAAAGATTACGATCATACCAATACCATCCTGGAAAAGCGAACGTGGTAGCTGACGCGTTGAGTAGAAGATCATATGTGGGAACGAGTGCGATGATGTCAAGTATACGCGTAGAACCAGCTTTGATTGATAAAGTTAAAGCTGCTCAAGCTACGGATGCGGAGCTGATGAAGATGAAGAAGAAGGTGCAAGAAGGTGCATTCCAGAAGCAAGAATCGATGAAGAGGAATACTTCGAGTCAACTCCAGACTTTGTGTTCCTAACGATTCTGACTTGAAGTATAGAATCATGATGGAGGCACACAACACACCGTTTGCAATCCATCCTGGGAGTACAAAATGTGATCTTCGACATACATTTTGGTGGAGCAATATGAAGAGAGAGATCGCGGAGTTTATTTCAGATGTTTAACTTGTCAACGTGTAAAGGCGGAGCATCAAGTGCCGAAGGGTCCATTGCAACCACTGGAGATTCCGAATGGAAGTGGGAACACTATGGATTTCGTTACGGGTCTTCCCAAGGTTTCTCAAGGCATAGATGCGATTTGGGTTATTGTTGATAGATTAACCAAGTCTGCTCATTTCTTGCCGATACGGAGACTATTCCCTTGAACGACTTGCTCGTATGTACGTGAATGAGATTGTGAGGTTGCATGGCATGCCAGTATCCATAGTTTCGGATCGTGACCCAAGGATTTACTTCACGATTTTGGGTTAGCTTGCAGAAAACTATGGGCACGGACCTTACGATTACAGTTCGGCATATCATCCTCAAAACGGACGGCCAATTAGAAATGACTATTCAAACTCTTGAAGATCTATGAGACTCTATGTTCTAGACTTCAAAGGGAGTTGGGATAAGTACCCTACCATTGGTGGAATTCTCCTACAATAACAGTTATCAAGCAAGTATAGGTGTGGCTCCATTCGAGGCGTTGTATGGGAGAAAGTGTCGTTCTCCCATTATGTTGGGATGAGGTGGGTGAGGCAACATTATTGGGACCGGAGTTAGTACGTTATGACTATGAAAAAGATTCAAATGATCCGACAACATATACAAACGGCACAGGATCGGCAAAAGAGTTATGCGGATCTTCATCGAAAGGACGTGGCATTTAATATTGGGGACCATGTATTGTTACGTGTTGCTCCGTGGAAAGAGTTACGAGGTTTGGGAAGAGAGGAAAGCTCAATCCACGATTTATTGGTCCATTTGAGATTCTTAGCCGAGTAGGAAATGTGGCCTATAGACTCGCATTACCTCCAATCATGTCTCGTGTTCATAACATGTTTCATATATCTGTGTTACGTAAATATGTGAAAAACCCGAGCCACATTATTGAGTTAGAACCGGATGAGATTAGCCGAAGATTTAACGTACGAGGAGGTACCTGTAAGATCCCCGACTTTTATGAAATAAAAGTCTAATTTATTTATGATTAATATTTTAAAATTTTAAAATGTTAATTTGATAAATGGTCGAACGGACAATTAAATGGATAAGTGAGTAAATAAAAGAGGGGGATTAAATATTCTAGAAGGTTGGCATGTGGGTGGCGGTTAGGAATTGAGAAGGAAATTGGTGGGGAGAAAATTTTGAAAATTTTTCCATATGCCTCCAAATAAATCATTACCCATTTCTCACCAACTTTTGTATGATTGGCCCTTTAATTTGTGTGTGTGTCTTGAATGTTGGTAAATTATTTTGGCAGCTGAGAATGTTAACAATGGAGTGAATGAGACCGTGGAGACACCTTTAATCACCAACCAGGAGAACGTGTAACAGGAAGGCAATGTTCATCCTGAAAACAACACTGATCAGACGATAAACGATGAGATGTTTAGAAGCTTTTTGCAATTCATGTAAAACCAGACGAGGGAGACTCGTGTGCAAAATACAGGTGGAGATAATAACAACACATGAATTGTCACTGCCAAGCAGTTCAAAGGGTTGGGACCACCAGAGTTTCAGGGAAAGCCAGATCCAATCAAGGCAGAGACGTGGGTTAAGCAAATTACCAGATATTTGATGTCTTGGGATGCACGGAGGAACAGAAGGTTCCATTCGCCACCTTTATGTTCTGTAGAGAGGCAGATTACTGGTGGGAGGTCTGTGAAGCGTACCCAGCCTGCCGCACTCAAGATGTCTTGGGAAGCATTCCAGAAATAGTTCAATGACAAGTACTTTCCTGAAAGTATTCGTCATATAAAGGAGGTAGAGTTTATCAGACTAGAACAAAACAACATGACTGTGTCCCAGTACGAGGCTAAGTTCGCGGAGTTGTCCAGGTTAGAGAATGAGGAACGTATGACGCGAATGTTTCTGAGAGGTTTGAAACCCGAAATACGTCAATACCTCATTTCTCACAAATTTTCTTTATATTCAGATTTGTGAACAGGGCTCAATTATTAGAGCGGGATAATGAGTCTATTCAACCGAGGGACCACAATCAGAGTCGTACCGGTGGCAGCAGTCATTGGAGCACTGACACCAACGGGAGGAAAGTATGATAGAGGCGGTAACCACTCCGGTGGTAGTCGTGGCCATGATAGTAGAAAAAGCGAATCGGGGGAGATTTCAAGAAGAGAAGGTACAACAATGAGAACGTGAAGACGTCAACATCAGCACCAGCATCAACTGTTTCTATGGGAGGAGAACGACCACCGGTCGTATGCTATAAATGCGGAAAAGAGGGACACATCAGCCCAAACTGCCCACAATAATTCAAAGCAAGCTATAACTGTGGAAACGAAGGACATATAGCTCAAGATTGTCCTGTAGCGAAACCAAGTCCAGCGGGGGTAGTGATTCCAAAGGCGGTTTCGAACAAATCAAAGTCAGTAGTTCTTGGAAGAGCGTTTGTCGTGACAGCCCAAAATGCGAGGGACCCACACGAGGTGATTACGGGTAAGCTAATCATAAACTCTTGCGAAGTTTACACCTTGTTAGATACCGGTGCTACCCATTCTTTTATTTCACCTGCTTGTGCTCAACGATTAAATTTGACACCTGAGAAGTTAAACTTTGACTTATCTGTTGAAACTCCGTTAGGAGAAACCTTCGTTACATCTGCAGTTACAAATCTTGCTTGATTCAGATTGGTACCCTTACCTTACCTGTTGATCTTATATCTTTGAAAATACTTGCATTTGACGTGATTTTAGGAATTGACAGGTTAACCAATTACCATGCCAGAATTGATTATTTTCGTAAGGTTGTTAGTTTTCATATTCTTAATCAACCTGTTGTGCGAATCCAAACCACCAAACCACTAAAATCTGTGACGCCCCCAGAATAGGTCCATTCAACCCAACCCATTCTGAGTCGCCAAATACATGGTACAGAATTCAAATACAAACTTTATATCATACGGTCGTGCAAAATACGACCACACAACTGTGAGTCTCAATACAAATATGTAGAAAATATTAAGATTCAAACTAAGTCCTCATTATAATTATTATCACACTATTTATCAGAAATAGTGAGGACTACTACTGCTCTAACTCGGACCATCACTCTGTCCCCCGACTAGTCCCCGCAACATTCTCATTTCCTGAAGAGGACAACAGATGAAAAGGATGAGCTCAACTAGCCCAGTAAAGAATATTATGACTAAGATAATGAAAAATAAATTATCGTTAGTCTTCAACAAATCAGATAAAATATAATGGACAACCAACTTCAGATCAATATTCGCAGCGGAAATAACAGTTCATTAGAAGAATTAAGCAGAGAATAAAGTCTACTATCTTCTATGATTTAAAAGTCCATCATCAATATTTTATCCCTATAACATCAATCAATATACATCTCGAATCAAATATTCATCTTTGCACTACAGGCCAAAGATATTCATTTGTATCATCAGTGGTCATGTTCATCTCGACACCTGTCATCTTTGCACTACAGGCCAAAGATATTCATCAGGTAATCATTCATCTTTGCTCTACAGGCCAAAGATATTCATCAAGTAATCATTCATCTTGCTCTACAGGCCAAAGTTATTCAGTTACATCACCTTTTAGGACTGAGAATGATGAAAAATATTTTAAAAAAACGAATCCAGTTAGATAAAAGACAAAGACTAAGGATTCGTATTTTAGTATATCCAATTCAAAAATACCTCGTAATAATCAATTATGGAGCAAAATTCAAGAATAGAGCTCAAAACTTGGATACAATCAAAGATAGTAACCTTAACAAGCAATTTGGACAAATCGAAGAAAATTTAATTTTTCCGTGAATAGTGCCGTATACGTGAATAGTAACCCCGACGGAAAAAGTAAGAATTTCAACATAAAATCCATGACAATATTTCTGTATAATGATATTGAAAAGAATAATATCATTTACGAAAGAAAATAACATCCCTTACCTCAAAATAATAGTACTTCTGGCTGGAATATCGGATATAATTTCGAAAGAAACTTGCACTGAATGCTAATACTCAAAGTATTAAAATACTCACAAAAATACGCTCGATATTATAGAGAGAGAAAACTTCGAATTCTGGTGTGATTTTCAATTCTAACATAAGCACCCTATTTATAGGAAAAGCTTAGGATGCCAAAGGAGACTAAAATAATAAAATATTATTATTTTTTCCTTAGCCGCCGGCTGCTCCAAAAAGCCATCAGCCATTTTGTTTCAACCAAAAGTGGGTCCCACCCATTAAATAATATATTTATTTTCCAAAACTTCAATAATTCATAATAAATAGCCCCTTTGTCAGAAAAATATAAATTCTATGTCCTTCTATAGGAAATTTAATTCTCTACAACTTTGCAGAAGAAAATTTTTCCAAATTCCCAACATAAACTATCCGAAATTCATAAACGGATGATTTTTCACACCAAAATACTGATAAAAACACATTAGCACAAATTCCTTCTTTAATATCCACAAAATAAATATTTCCTTATCATATAAATCAATAATTAATTATTCATAAATAATATTATAGAACTACAATATTAACAACCAGGTCGTTCCTAGGACAGAGGGGGCCTTCCGATAAGAACTTCTCCTTACTGGCGCGCAATTAAATAACCCCTCCTAGACAGAACTTCCTTAGACATTGTCAATAATGCTATCTAATAATATTATTCAAATAATATGAATTATTGAGTTGATAACGTGAAATACTGTGCAACAACAATTATTGAATCAATACTACAAAATATCAACTGTAGTCATTATTGAATCAATTATATAAAATGGCAACGTAGCAATTATTGAGTCAATAAAATATCAATGCAGCAATTATTGAGTCAATAATATAAAATATCAACGTAGCAATTATTGAGTCAATAATATAAAATATTGAACAGTAATTACTGTAACAATAATTGAGTAATGGCTTCTCACGTAAGACTCAATAATTCGAAATACTGTGCAATACCGTGTGCTACTGCGCACCACCGCGTACTGTATTTTAACCACCGGGTATTTCAACAGTACTAACGGTAACAACCACGCCGTTATCTTATAAAAAAAGTTATTTCTGTCGCTTTCTATATCCGACAGTTATTCCGTTGTGGGGGCCCACAAATAGCTGCGCCGTCGTACGAATATTCCCCGACAACAAGAATATTCCACGACCAAACGAATATTCCCCGACAACAAGAATAATTTATAACCACTTGCTCATTTTAAAAATATTTGCACATTTCACCCATAACTTTCATATTTATCAAAACAACACCTTACTGTTTCGAAATAATATATAAAAAAATTAAATCTTTATTCATAAAAGTTGGGGTCTTACAAAATCAGTCAATATCATTTCAAATCCCAAAGCTATTCGTTTATTGAAAAACGGATGTCAAGCTTTCTTAGCTCATGTCACTGATCTAAACCAGAATACATCAGATTTGAATGATATTTCCGTTGTTAATGAGTTTCCTGATGTATTTCCCGAAGAACTTTCCGGTCTACCCCCAGAACGTGAAGTTGAATTCTTTATTGACCTTGAGCCCGGTACAAAGCCCATTTCTAAAATCCCATATCGAATGGCTCCTATTGAACTTCAGGATTTAAAGGTCCAATTACAAGAGTTGTTAGACATCGTTTTTATTCGTCCTAGTACGTCTCCTTGGGGTGCTCCTGTTTTATTCGTAAAGAAGAAAGACGGGAGTATGCGACTTTGTATTGACTATCGGGAGTTGAACCATGTCACCATCAATAGGTATCCGTTACCTCGTATTGATGACCTGTTCGACCAGTTGCAAGGAGCGCAATTCTTTTCAAAGATCGATCTTCGTTCTGGATATCATCAGTTGAAGATTAAAACTGATGATATTCCAAAGACTGCTTTCAGAACACGGTACGGGCATTATGAGTTCTTAGTCATGTCTTTTGGATTGACTAATGCTCCTGCTGCTTTCATGGATATGATGAACCGTGTATTTAAGGAATATTTGGATCAATTCGTTGTTGTCTTTATTGATGACATCCTCATTTATTCTAAAAGCCGTGAAGATCATGAACACCATTTGAAGTTAGTACTTCAAAAGCTTCGTGAGAACAAGCTATATGCTAAGCTGAAGAAATGCGAGTTTTGGCTTGAGGAAGTAGCATTCCTTGGGCACGTGGTATAGAAACGTGGAGTATCTGTGGACCCGGCGAAGATTGAAGCAATACAAAGCTGGGAGCAACCTAAGTCGGTGACTGAAGTACGAAGCTTTCTGGGCTTAGCTGGTTATTATCGGAGGTTCGTAGAGGGATTTTCTCCAATCGCTACTCCATTAACTCAGTTGACTCGGAAAGATACAAAATTCGTTTGGAGCGAGGAATGCGAGAAGAGCTTCCAAGAGCTCAAGAGGAGACTTATTTCGGCACCTGTTCTGACAATACCATCTGGTTCGGATGGATTTATTATCTACAGCGATGCTTCGGGCAAAGGGTTAGGATGTGTTCTCATGCAACATGGGAAAGTCATAGCCTATGCCTCTCGACAACTCAAAGAATATGAGAGAAATTATCCTACTCATGATCTAGAGTTGGCAACTGTCGTTTTCGCGTTGAAGATCTGGAGACATTACTTGTACGGAGAGAAAGTGGAGATTTATACGGATTATAAGAGCCTTAAATATTTCTTCACTCAAAAGGAACTCAACATGCGGCAACGACGTTGGCTTGAGCTGTTGAAAGATTACGATCATACCATCCAATACCATCCTGGAAAAGCGAACGTGGTAGCTGACGCGTTGAGTAGAAGATCATATATGAAAACGAATGCGATGATGTCAAGTATACGCGTAGAACCAGCTTTGATGATAAAGTTAAAGCTGCTCAAGCTACGGATGCGGAGCAGATGAAGATGAAGAAGAAGGTACAAGAAGGTGCCATCCCAGAAGCAAGAATCGATGAAGAGGGAATACTTCGAGTCAACTCCAGACTTTGTGTTCCTAACGATTCCAACTTGAAGTATAGAATCATGATGGAGGCACACAACACACCGTTTGCGATCCATCCTGGGAGTACTAAAATGTATCGTGATCTTCGACATACATTTTGGTGGAGCAATATGACGAGAGAGATTGCGGAGTTCATCTCGAGATGTTTAACTTGTCAACGTGTAAAGGCGGAGCATCAAGTGTCGAAGGGTCCATTGCAACCACTGGAGATTCCGAAATGGAAGTGGGAACACATTACGATGGATTTCGTTACGGGTCTTCCCAAGGTTTCTCAAGGCTTAGATGCGATTTGGGTTATTGTTGATAGATTAACCAAGTCTGCTCATTTCTTGCCGATACGAGAGACTTATTCCCTTGAACGTCTTGCTCATATGTACGTGAATGAGATTGTGAGATTGCATGGCATGCCAGTATCCATAATTTCGGATCGTGATCCCAGATTTACTTCACGATTTTAGATCAGTTTGCAGAAAGCTATGGGCACGGATTTACGATTCAGTTCGGCTTATCATCCTCAAACAGACGGACAATCGGAAAGGACTATCCAAACTTTTGAAGATCTATTGAGACTCTGTGTTCTAGACTTCAAAGGGAGTTGGGATAAGTATTTACCATTGGTGGAATTCTCCTACAACAACAGTTATCAAACAAGTATAGGCGTAGCTCCATTGGAAGTATTGTATGGGAGAAAGTGTCGCTCTCCAGTATGTTGGAACGAGGTGGGTGAAACAACATTGTTGGGACCAGAGTTAGTACGTATGACTACGGAAAAGATCCAAATAATCCGACAACGTATACAAACAGCACAAGATCGACAAAAGAGTTATGCGGATCTTCATCGAAAGGACGTGGAATTTAATGTTGGGGACCATGTGTTATTACGTGTTGCTCCGTGGAAAGGAGTTACGAGGTTTGGCAAGAGAGGAAAGCTCAATCCACGATTCATTGGTCCATTTGAGATTCTTGACCGAGTAGGAAATGTGGCTTATAGACTCGCTTTACCTCCAAGCATGTCTCGTGTTCATAAAGTGTTTCACATATCCGTGTTACGTAAATATGTGAAGGATCCAAACCACATTATTGAGTTAGAACCAGACGAGATAACCGAAGATTTAACGTACGAGGAGGTACCTGTCAAGATCTTGGATAGGAAGGAGCATGTCCTACGCTCGAAAATTATACCTCAAGTTAAAGTTTTGTGGAGAAACCAGGCTATTGAGGAAATGACCTGGGAGTTGGAATCGGAAATGAAAGTGAGGTATTCTTACCTTTTCGACATACCAGGTACGTATGTCAATTTCGAGGATGAAATTTCATAAGGAGGGGAGGTTGTAAGACCCCAACTTTTATGAATAAAGATTTAATTTTCTTTATATATTATTTCGAAACAGTAAGGTGTTGTTTTGATAAATATGAAAGTTATGGGTGAAATGTGCAAATATTTTTAAAATGAGCAAGTGGTTATAAAATATTCTTGTTGTCGGGGAATATTCATTTGGTCGTGGAATATTCTTGTTGTCGGGGAATATTCGTACGACGGCGCAGCTATTTGTGGGCCCCCACAACGAAATAACTGTCGGATATAGAAAGCGACAGAAATAACTTTTTTACAAAATAACGGCGTGGTTGTTACCGTTAGTACTGTTGAAATACCTGGTGGTTAAAATACAGTGATACACGGTGTTGCACAGTAGCACACGGTATTGCACAGTATTTCGAATTATTGAGTCTTACGTGAGAAGGAACTTACTCAATTATTGTTACAGTAATTACTGTTCAATATTTTATATTATTGACTCAATAATTGCTACGTTGATATTTTATATGATTGATTCAATAATGGCTACAGTTGATATTTTGGTATTATTGATTCAATAATTATCACTGCACATTATTTCACATTATCAACTCAATAATTCATATTATTTGAATAATATTATTAGATAGCATTATTGACAATGTCTAAGGAAGTTCTGTCTAGGAGGGGTTATTTAATTGCGCGCCAGTAAGGAGAAGTCCTTATCGGAAGGCCCCCTCTTTCGTGGGAACGACCTGGTTGTCAATATTGTAGTTCTGTAATATTATTTCTGAATAATTAATTATTGATTTATATGATAAGGAAATATTTATTTTGTGGATATTAAAGAAGGAATTGGCGCTGATGAGTTTTTATCAATATTTTGGTGTGAGAAATCATCTGTTTATGGATTTCGGATAATTTATGCTTGGAATTTGGAAAAACTTACTTCTACAAAGTTGTAGAGAATTAAATTTCCTATGGAAGGACATAAAATTTGTATTTTTCTGACAAAGGGGTTATTTGTTATGAATTATTGAAGTTTCAGAAAATAAATATTTTTTAATGGGTGGGCCCCACTTTTGTTGAAAAATTCAGAATTTTGAAAGCCGCCAGGCGGCGGAATTTTTTTAAAAAAATAATATTATTTTATTATTTTAGTCTCCTTTGGCATCCTAAGCTTTTCCTATAAATAGGGTGCTTAGGTTAGAATTAAAAATCACACCAGAATCAGAAGTTTTCTCTCTCTATAATATCAAGCGTATTTTTGTGAGTATTTCAATACTTTGAGTGTTAGTATTCAGTGCAAGTTTTCTTCGATATTATATCCGATATTCCAGTCGGAAGTACTATTCTTTGAGGTAAGGGATGTTATTTCTTTCGTAAATGATGTTATTCTTTTCAATATCATTATACAGAAATATTGTCATGGATTTTATTATGAAATTCTTACTTTTTCCGTCGGGGTTACTATTCACGTATACGGCACTATTCACGGAAAAATTAAAATTTCTTCTATTTGTCCAGATTATTTGTTAAGGTTACTATCTTTGGTTGGATCTAAATTTTGAGCTTTATTCTTGAATTTTGCTCCACAATTGATTATTACGAAGTATTTTTGAATTGGATATACTAAAATACGAATCCTTAATCTTATCCTTTATTTCACTAGATTCGTTATTTATATGGTTTTTCATTATCCTCAGTCCTAAAAGGTGATGTAACTGAATATCTTTGGCCTGTAGAGCAAAGATGAATGATTACCTGATGAATATCTTTGGCCTGTAGTGCAAAGATGACAGGTGTTGAGATGAACATGACCACTGATGATACAAATGAATATCTTTGGCCTGTAGTGCAAAGATGAATATTTGATTCGAGATGTATATTGATTGATGTTACAAGAATAAAATATTGATGATTGACTTTTAAATCATAGAAGATAGTAGACTTCATTCTCTGCTTAACTCTTCTAATGAATTGTTATTTCCGCTGCGAATATTGATCTTAAGTTGGTTGTCCATTATATTTTATCTTATTTGTTGAAGACTAACGATAATTTATTTTTCATTATCTTAGTCATAATATTCTTTACTGAGCTAGTTGAGCTCACCCTTTTCATCTGTTGTCCTCTTCAGGAAATGAGAATGTTGCGAGAACTAGTCGGGGGACAGAGTGATGGTCCGAGTTAGAGCAGTAGTAGTCCTCACTATTTCTGATAAATAGTGTGATAATAATTGTAATGAGGACTTAGTTTGTCCTCTCCATGTTCTGTGTACTTATTCTCCAATAAGCACATACATACTTGCTTTAGTGTCTCCACACAAATGAATTTGAGATTGATCATCCTCATCCAATGAGCAAGCAACGTATATACCATTCTATCTGGATTCACTAATTCCCTTTATAGTAATCCAACGATTGGGAACAATTTTAGTTTTAAGCTATATAAGAATTTAGATCTCATTCGCATGATCATCATCATGATTCTAAAAGCATTGCTTAAAATTATGGGTTTATCAAATATTATAAAACAACACCATGTAGATAAATAAATATCTTTAATTAAATAACACTTATTTAATAAATGAATAAGATTGTTACAAATTAAGTATATGCTTTATCATCATACATGATTGGCTTGTGTGAATACTATTTTCAACAATCACATAAACTCGAATTGTTTAACATGCCTTCTGACAACCATAGTAATACATAAAATCTTTACCACAATCAGTATTACTAACTGCTACTTATGATAAAGAACAATATCAATTACACGTAATACTCTTCCTTAATCTAGCAAATATTATCAATTAATCAATTTAATCCTGAAAAAACCAAATTAGTTGATCAAATGACATGCAACCTTTAAAACAGATTATCAGAACAAATTTCATATAAGAAGATATAAATAATGAATACTCGATTAAACCATTAACTGTAAATAAGGTTTCACGTCCCCTTCAAACTGAATAACAGAACTAAGCTAACATACTGATAAATTAAAAAATATGATATAGGATGATGATCCAGAATGTCCCCAAACTGATTACAAGTTGAAGGTATTTATAGATACTTTGAAATCCTAAAAGAATTCTAATCTTATTCTAATTCGGAAGTCTTCACTCTGCAGATATAGTAACTTCTTAATCCTTATCAACCTCTACAATACAACTTTAAATAACTTACTTATCAAATTAGAATTAATTTTCCAAAGCCAAGTCTTCTTCAGCTTCCTTTTCCAGTTCGGATTCAGCTCGTACTCAATTTTCATGTCGAACTTTGATTCAGATTCCATATCAGGCTCTACTTCCCATAACCAACTCCAGCTTCCTTCTTAGATTGTAATTCCATCTCCAAGTCATGTTAGGAATCATATTCATCAGCTTCAGCATCCCAAATCTTTCTTTGACTTGGATTCCAAAAGTCAACTCAATCACAAGTCAAGCGGGATAATTGACTTTTTTGATCACTGTACTTGGGTTACAATCGCGTAACTATACTCTAAAATAATTTCCAAATGGTCATTACTTATGATTTTCGTCCAAAAAATGGACGGAAATGCTGAGTGTGCATATAACGTTTTTTTTTTTGCTGATGTATACATGGGATTTGTCATATGTATCATTATGTGCCAAACACATGTTCATAGATATTAAGAATAATTGTATCTTAATAATAATTTCAAAATAATAATAATAATAATATGAATAACAAAAATTAGTTATATGAGAAATTAAGTTTATGGGATAAATACATATTGGATAAAGATGAGGAGAGAGAAAGTAAATGAATAGAGACCTGGCAAAACATGGTCCAAGCCCGCGGGCCAGGCCGACCCGCCCACCACGGGCCGGGCTTTGGGTGGTAGAATTTTAGCCCAGCAAAACCAGGGTCTTTTTGGCCCGCCCGTTTTTTGCCCGGCCTGTCACCTGCCCGGCCTGTTTGGGCCAAACCCAAAAAAGTAGCAGAAAATAGGCATGAATTAGTCTCGGCCCGCGGGCCGGGCTTTGGGCTGCAACTTTTTAGCCCAACAAACTTTTTTGGCCCTTACGTTTTTGGCCCGACTCGTTTGAGTTTGGTTCGCTCGTTTGCCAGGTCTAAATTTATAGACAAATGAAAGGGTGTTTTGGGCATTTAGTACCATATTTAAATAAGTTTCTTAATATATGTGTTCAACCTTAAAAGTGATAAAAAGAAGTGAGAGAGTATAATTAAAACTAATTAAAATATATTTACAAATGATTGAGTTGTTTTTAAGTATAACCTTACAACATGTGCATTTTCAATCACGGAATGTCATATCATTACTTCATAAATTCCCAAAAGGAGCATTTGATTTCCGTAGCTAGCATTCCCTAAGTTCTTTATTCATTTTTAATTGAGGAAATGATAATTATGTTAATTTGTTAAATTCTAAAAATTTTATGTTAATTATTTTAGGTACTCTTTCCGTTCCTTAATATATGTCGTTTTAGAGTTGTGCACCAAGTATTAAGGAAATGAGTGTATAACATTAAATATAATATCAATTACCTATATTGTTCTTGAACTTTTTTTTCCAAAATTACGTTTGACTTTATAAAAGGCAGCCCAATTATGCCCCTCCCGTTAACAGACTTGCCAACTAGACAAACGGGTCTCAATAACGACTGACACGTGGCAAAAATAAAATTTAATAAAAATAATAATTCTTCTCTTTCTATTCCCTCTTTTCTCTCTCTTCCGTCCCCCGATCATTTGCAGTCTATTTTCATGTGAATCTTTCAAAACCAACATATCATGAATCGAAATGTTTCGCCTCCGAATAGGTATAAAGTTCACCTAAACGTTTCTTCAAAACTAATTTCTTCCCCGCCCAAGCAAGAGTACAAAATCGCCACGGGTTTGTTCTGTAAGATCCAAACTTTTATAAATAAAAAATTAAATTTCCTCTATATATAATTTTGAAATAGTCAGGGGTTAATTTGATAATGTGAAATGTTATAGGTAAAATGCGCAAATATTTTAAATAAGCAAGTGGTTATAAAATATTCATTGTTGTCAGAGAATATTCGTTTGGTCGTGAAATATTCTTGCTGTCGGAGAATATTCGTACGACGGCGCAGCCATTTGTGGGCCCCATAACGGAAAACTGTCGGATGAAGAAAACGACAAGAATAAGTTTTTTTATAAATAACGGCGTAGTTGTTACCGTTAACACTGTTGGAATACCAGGTGGGTAAAGTAAAGTAATACGCGTTGTTGCACAGTAGCACACGGTATTGCACAGTAATTTTATATTATTGTTAATCCAATAATTGTCACTGCACAATATTTTCTATTATCAGATCAATAATTCATATTATTTGAATAATATTATTAGATAACATTATTGACAATGTCTAAGGAAGTTTTGACTAGGAGGGGTTATTTAATTGCGCGCCAGTAAGGAGCAATCCTTATCGGAAGGCCCCCTCTTTCCTAGGAACGACCTAGTTGTTAATATTGTAGTTCTGTAATATTATTTGTGAATAATTAATTATTGATTTATAGGATAAGAAAATATTTATTTTTGTGGGTATAAAAGAAGGAATTAGTGATGAGGTATTTGTATCAGTATTTTGGTGTGGAAAATCATCCGTTTGTGGATTTCGGATAATTTATGTTTGGAATTTGGAAAAAATTTCTTCTACAAAGTTGTAGAGAATTAAATTTCCTATGAAAAGAATATAAGATTTGTATTTTTCTGATAAAAGGGTTATTTTTCATGAATTAATGTAGTTCTAGAATTTTGGGTCGGAAGTGATTTTTGGGGTTAAAAATATTTTTTTTAAGAAAAACCTTTTTTTAATGGGAGGTAGGCCCCACTGGTGGCTGATGGATTTTAGTCATGAGGTGGGTGTGAATTTTTTTTTTAAAATATTATTTTATTAAATTTTTTATTTTGGCGTTCTAAGCATTTTTCTATAAATAGGGTGCTTAGTTAGAATTTGAAAATCACACCAGAATCAGAAGTTTTCTCTCTCTATAATATCGAGCGTATTTTTGTCAGTATTTCGATACTTTGAGTGTTACTATTCAGTGCAAGTTTTTTTCAGTATTATATCTGATATTTCAGTTCAAAGTACTATTCTTTTGAGGTAAGGGATGTTATTTTTTTCAAAAATAATGTTATTTCTTTCAATATCATGACACCGAAATATTGGTATGCATTTTATTGTGAAATTTTTACCTTTTTATATTGAAGTTACTATTCACGTATACAGCACTATTCACGATTACAGTACTATTCACAAAAAAATTAAATTTTTTTCTTTGTCCAAGTTGGCTATTATGGTTCCTATATTTGATTGGATTCAAGTTTTGATCTTCATTCTTGAATTTTGCTCCACAATTAATTATTATGGAGTATTCTTGAACTTGGATAAACTAAATTATGAATTCCTAATTTGTTCTTTATCTCACTGAATTCATTTTTTAAAAATATTTTTCATCATCTTCAGTCTTAATGGTGATACAAAAGAATATTTTTGGCCTGTAGTGCAAAAATGGATGATTATTTGATGAATATCTTTGGCCTGTAGTGCAAAGATGAATGATTATCTGATGAATATCTTTGGCCCGTAGTGCAAAGATGAATATTTGATTCAAGATATATATTGATTGATGTTACAAGAATAAAATATTGATTATGGACTTTCAAATCATAGAAGATAGTAGACATTATTTCCTACTAAATTCTTCCGATGCATTATTATTTTCGCTGCAGTTGTTGATCTAAAACTTGTGGTCCATAATATTTTATCTGATTTGTTGAAGACTAATGATAAATTGTTCTTTATTATCTTAGTCATAATATTCTTTACTGGGCTAGTTGAGCTCACCCTTTTCATCTATTGTCCTCTTCAGGAAATGAGAATGTCGCAGGGACGAGTCGGGGGACAGAGTGATGGTCCGAGTTAGAGCAGTAGTAGTCCTCACTATTTTTATATAGTGTGATAATAATTGTAATGAGGACTTAGTTGAATGTTTATATTTTTTAGATGTTTGTATTGACACTCACAGTGTCTGGTCGTATTTTTCACGACCTTGTGTTATAAAAGATTGTATTTGGATTCTGTACCATGTGTTTGGCGACTCAGAATGGATAGGTTGGATTGGACCTATTATAGGGGCGTCACAGTTGGTATCAGAGCTTAGGGATATGATCTCTGGCGAAGATCGGAAAATAGAATTAGAAGGGGAGAGACGAATAAATCCTTTACTAGTATGTCCTACCTAAGCTTATGTGGTATTTAATTGGTCAGTTGGAACATAGGGTTAATATGTGATATGTTAATTTATTTAATTAACCCTTGTTTTATAGTAGTATTTGAGAATGGCAGCTGAGAATGTTAACAATGGAGTGAATGAGACCGTGGAGACACCTTTAATCACCAACCAGGAGAACGTGTAACAGGAAGGCAATGTTCATCCTGAAAACAACACTGATCAGACGATAAACGATGAGATGTTTAGAAGCTTTTTGCAATTCATGTAAAACCAGACGAGGGAGACTCGTGTGCAAAATACAGGTGGAGATAATAACAACACATGAATTGTCACTGCCAAGCAGTTCAAAGGGTTGGGACCACCAGAGTTTCAGGGAAAGCCAGATCCAATCAAGGCAGAGACGTGGGTTAAGCAAATTACCAAGATATTTGATGTCTTGGGATGCACGGAGGAACAGAAGGTTCCATTCGCCACCTTTATGTTCTGTAGAGAGGCAGATTACTGGTGGGAGTCTGTGAAGCGTACCCAGCCTGCCGCACTCAAGATGTCTTGGGAAGCATTCCAGAAATAGTTCAATGACAAGTACTTTCCTGAAAGTATTCGTCATATAAAGGAGGTAGAGTTTATCAGACTAGAACAAAACAACATGACTGTGTCCCAGTACGAGGCTAAGTTCGCGGAGTTGTCCAGGTTAGAGAATGAGGAACGTATGACGCGAATGTTTCTGAGAGGTTTGAAACCCGAAATACGTCAATACCTCATTTCTCACAAATTTTCTTTATATTCAGATTTGTGAACAGGGCTCAATTATTAGAGCGGGATAATGAGTCTATTCAACCGAGGGACCACAATCAGAGTCGTACCGGTGGCAGCAGTCATTGGAGCACTGACAACCAACGGGGAGGAAAGTATGATAGAGGCGGTAACCACTCCGGTGGTAGTCGTGGCCATGATAGTAGAAAAAGCGAATCGGGGGGAGATTTCAAGAAGAGAAGGTACAACAATGAGAACGTGAAGACGTCAACATCAGCACCAGCATCAACTGTTTCTATGGGAGGAGAACGACCACCGGTCGTATGCTATAAATGCGGAAAAGAGGGACACATCAGCCCAAACTGCCCACAATAATTCAAAGCAAGCTATAACTGTGGAAACGAAGGACATATAGCTCAAGATTGTCCTGTAGCGAAACCAAGTCCAGCGGGGGTAGTGATTCCAAAGGCGGTTTCGAACAAATCAAAGTCAGTAGTTCTTGGAAGAGCGTTTGTCGTGACAGCCCAAAATGCGAGGGACCCACACGAGGTGATTACGGGTAAGCTAATCATAAACTCTTGCGAAGTTTACACCTTGTTAGATACCGGTGCTACCCATTCTTTTATTTCACCTGCTTGTGCTCAACGATTAAATTTGACACCTGAGAAGTTAAACTTTGACTTATCTGTTGAAACTCCGTTAGGAGAAACCTTCGTTACATCTGCAGTTTACAAATCTTGCTTGATTCAGATTGGTACCCTTACCTTACCTGTTGATCTTATATCTTTGAAAATACTTGCATTTGACGTGATTTTAGGAATTGGCTGGTTAACCACTTACCATGCCAAAATTGATTGTTTTCGTAAGGTTGTTAGTTTTTATATTCCTAACCAACCTATTGTGCGAATCCAAACAACCAAACCACTAAAATCAGTCAATGTCATTTCAAGTCAAAGCTATTCGTTTATTGAAAAACGCATGTCAAGCTTTCTTAGCTCATGTCACTGATCTAAATTAAAATATGTCAGATTTGAATAATATTTCTGTTGTTAATGAGTTTCCTGATGTATTTTCCGAAGAACTTCCCGGTCTACCCCCAGAACGTAAAGTTGAATTCTTTATTGACCTTGAGCCCGGTACAAAACCCATTTCTAAAACTCCATATCGAATGGCTCCTATTGAACTTCAGGAGTTAAGGTCCAATTACAGGAGTTGTTAGACATCGGTTTCATTCGTCCTAGTATGTCTCCTTGGGGTGCTCCTATTTTATTCATAAAGAAGAAAGACAGGAGTATGCGACTTTGTATTGACTATCGGGAGTTGAACCATGTCACCCATCAAGAATAGGTATCCGCTACCTCGTATTGATGACCTGTTCGACCAGTTGCAAGGAGCACAATTCTTTTCAAAGATCGAGCTTCGTTCTGGATATCATCAGCTGAAGATTAAAACTGAGGATATTCCGAAGACTGCCTTTAGAACTCGGTACGGTCATTATGAGTTCTTAGTCATGTCTTTTGGATTGACTAATGCTCCTACTGCTTTCATGGATATGATGAACCGTGTATTCAAGGAATATTTGGATCCGTTCGTGGTTGTCTTTATTGATGACATCCTCATCTATTTCAAAAGCCGTGAAGATCATGAGCACCACTTGAAGCTAGTACTTCAAAGACTTCGTGAAAACAAGTTATATGCTAAGTTGAAGAAATTCGAGTTCTGGCTTGAGGAAGTAGCATTCCTTGGGCATGTGGTATCCAAACATGGAATATCTGTTGACCCGGCGAAGATTGAAGCAATACAAAGTTGGGAGCAACCAAAGTCGGCGACCGAAGTGCGTAGCTTTCTGTGCTTAGCTGGTTATTATCGGAGGTTCGTAGAGGGATTTTCTCAAATTGCTACTCCATTAACTCAGTTGACTCGAAAAGATACAAAATTCATTTGGAGCGAGGAATGCGAGAAGAGCTTCCAAGAGCTCAAGAGGAGACTTATCTCGGCACCTGTTCTGACAATACCATCTGGTTCGGATGGATTTGTTATCTACAGCGATGCTTCGGGCAAAGGGTTAGGATGTGTTCTCATGCAACATGGGAAAGTCATAGCATATGCCTCGCGACAACTCAAGGAGTATGAGAGGAATTATCCTACTCATGATCTAGAGTTGGCAGCAGTCGTTTTCGCGTTGAAGATCTGGAGACAATACCTGTACGGGGAGAAAGTAGAGATTTATACGGATCATAAGAGCCTTAAATATTTTTTCACTGAGAAGGAACTCAACATGCGGCAACGACGTTGGCTTGAGCTTTTGAAAGATTACGATCATACCATCTTATACCATCCGGGAAAAGCGAACGTGGTAGCTGACGCGTTGAGTAGAAAATCATATGCGGGAACGAGTGCGATGATGTCAAGTATACGCATAGAACCAGCTTTGATTGATAAAGTTAAAGCTGCTCAAGCTACGAATCCGGAGCTGATGAATATGAAGAAGAAGGTGCAAGAAGGTGCGGTTCCAGAAGCAAGAATCGATGAAGAAGGAATACTCCGAGTCAACTCCAGACTTTGTGTTCCTAACGATTCTGATTTGAAGTATAGACCATGATAGAGGCACACAACACACCGTTTGCAATCCATCCTGGGAGTACCAAAATGTATCATGATCTTCGACATACATTTTGGTGGAGCAATATGAAGAGAGAGATCGCGGAGTTTATTTCAAGATGTTTAACTTGTCAACGTGTAAAGGCGGAGCATCAAGTGCCGAAGGGTCCATTGCAATCACTGGAGATTCCGAGATGGAAGTGGGAACACATTACTATGGATTTCGTTACGGGTCTTCCCAAGGTTTCTCAAGGCATAGATGCGATTTGGGTTATTGTTGATAGATTAACCAAGTCTGCTCATTTCTTGCCGATACGGGAGACCTATTCCCTTGAACGACTTGCTCGTATGTACGTGAATGAGATTGTGAGGTTGCATGGCATGCCAGTATCCATAGTTTCGGATCGTGACCCAAGATTTACTTCACGATTTTGGGTTAGCTTGCAGAAAACTATGGGCACGGACTTACGATTCAGTTCGGCATATCATCCTCAAACGGACGGCCAATTAGAAATGACTATTCAAACTCTTGAAGATCTATTGAGACTCTATGTTCTAGACTTCAAAGGGAGTTGGGATAAGTACCTACCATTGGTGGAATTCTCCTACAATAACAGTTATCAAGCAAGTATAGGTGTGGCTCCATTCGAGGCGTTGTATGGGAGAAAGTGTCGTTCTCCATTATGTTGGGATGAGGTGGGTGAGGCAACATTATTGGGACCGGAGTTAGTACGTATGACTATGAAAAAGATTCAAATGATCCGACAACATATACAAACGGCACAGGATCGGCAAAAGAGTTATGCGGATCTTCATCGAAAGGACGTGGCATTTAATATTGGGGACCATGTATTGTTACGTGTTGCTCCGTGGAAAAGAGTTACGAGGTTTGGGAAGAGAGGAAAGCTCAATCCACGATTTATTGGTCCATTTGAGATTCTTAGCCGAGTAGGAAATGTGGCCTATAGACTCGCATTACCTCCAATCATGTCTCGTGTTCATAACATGTTTCATATATCTGTGTTACGTAAATATGTGAAAAACCCGAGCCACATTATTGAGTTAGAACCGGATGAGATAGCCGAAGATTTAACGTACGAGGAGGTACCTGTAAGATCCCGACTTTTATGAAATAAAAGTCTAATTTAATTTATGATTAATATTTTAAAATTTTAAAATGTTAATTTGATAAATGGTCGAACGGACAATTAAATGGATAAGTGAGTAAATAAAAGAGGGGGATTAAATATTCTAGAAGGTTGGCATGTGGGTGGCGGTTAGGAATTGAGAAGGAAATTGGTGGGGAGAAAATTTTGAAAATTTTTCCATATGCCTCCAAATAAATCATTACCCATTTCTCACCAACTTTTGTATGATTGGCCCTTTAATTTGTGTGTGTCTTGAATGTTGGTAAATTATTTTGGCTTAAGCATACTCACTCCCTCGCTTCCTCTCGTAGCCAAAGTTGAAAAAAAAAAGAGAAGAGAAAAGTTGGAGGAAGAAGAAAATAGGAGAAGAAGACAAAGGTGGGGTAGGAAAAAGGGAGAAAGAAAAAAAAATAAAAGGGGCCGGGAAGAGAAAAAGAGGGGGGAGGGAGAGAGAGAAATAGGGGAAGAAAAAGAGAGAGAGAGAGCCATCAGCATTTTTTTCTCCCGTACCAAATTGTTAGAGGAAGAAAAGAGAGAAGAGAGAAAGAAAAGAGAAGGAAGAAGAAAGAAGAATGGGAAAGGAAGAAATTGAAATGAGTAAGTTTTAATTTATAAGTTGATTTTCTTATATGGATGTTAAATTTTATATATGGATAGAACATGTTTATATTTGTTTTTAATGGATTAAACTTGTATAAACATGAATCAAATGAGAGAAATCAAGAAATCAAAAGAAAAACGAAATCTGAAAATTTTTAGAAAATTAGTTTATTACTTGATTTTTGTAAAATCTATAACTCTTTGTGTATAATGAGTTAGAAAGTGAGCCATATATCAAAACGAAGATATGAAAGTAAGCTAATTACAGAAATTGAAATCACCCAAAAATTCCTTGTAAATTTTTCGTGGTGACTGTTTGAAGGAAACTGGTCTGAAGGACTTATAGTCCGAAAAAATCAGTTTCTTAAGCTCTATTGCCGGAATTATAGTTCTTAATCCGACCGTTGGATCGTTGTAATTTTTGGATATGTTATACATAGATAAGTTGAGTACATGTCCACAAATTGTGAAACGTTAAAGATTAACGTATGATTTGTTATGAATTTCGTGAGGTAACTGATCTGGTATTTCTTTCAAAACAAAAATTTTACGACAAACTTTTTTGGTAAGCTTATTTCTATATGTTAGAGGTGGAATTTAAAAACACTTTCTTCTACAAAGTTGTAGAAAATTTAATTTTATATAGAAAAGACATAAGATCTGTAATTTTCTGATAAAAAGACTAATTACTATGAATTATTAAAGTTTCTGAATATTGGAAATTTTAATTAAATTATCAAAAAAATTATTTGGGCTGAAATATTTTTACAGAAATATTATTATATCAGTTTAGAGTTTCTGTAAATTTTTGATGAATTATTGAAAAGCAGAAGTAATTATGGTATTTTTAAACTATTTATAGTTGGTTTAAAAATAGAGGAAATTCATAGAAAATTCTATGAATGATGAAAAATTATGAAATTTGGTGAAAAGTCATATATAATATTATTTTATAGTTTTTAGACAGTTTTGGAAATTTATTAAGTAACATAAATACTTTCTTGTATTTTTAAGCTATTTATAGTTAGTTTGAAAATAGAGGAAATTAATGAAAAATTCTATGAATGGTGAAAAATTATAAAGTTTATTGAAAAATCTTATAATAATATAAGATTAATATTGATGATATTTTAAAGTTATAAAAGTATGTGGAATCAGTATTTCTATTTTAAAGCTATTAAATGATAGTTTTTATAAATAGAAATAATTATAAAAAATTGTCGGATAATCCAAAAAATGTGAAAGTTGTTTGAAAAATTCAAAATAATATTTTAAATATTTTTGAAGTGTTAGTAAGCTCATGAGGTGTCGGGATGTAAACGTACAAGTTATGATAAATATTTATATAATTATATTGTTGTATTTTATCATCACTTGAGATAGTGGCTTAGTGGTGGGAAGCCGGACATAAGTCCCCATTAACGTGGGTTCGAGTCTTGGTAAACTTCTATATGCTCAAGTGGTCTCACGACCTGAATTTATTCGGGGGTAAGTTGAGCTTTGGATTTATTCGGGAGTAAGTGAGTTGTGCCGATGAAGACACCACTGAGGCCTCTAAAATTTTTAGAGATCGGACCTTTATTTTTTTTTCTATCATGCATGTAATTATTTATTACATATGTTAATAAATAACAGTTATGATAAAACCAGTTGAAAGTATTGTGAGTCTACAATAATGATGGTGAATAATTGTTGAAAGATTAAAAAGGTGTAAATAATTGATGGTTAAAATGTGTTGATGATATGCAGATGTTTGTTCAATTATTTTCTCTTTACAAAAGTAAGTTTGTCAGGACTTGCCGACACTTTACTTTTTCTAAAGTAGTATGGACCACAACTCTATTGTTGAACAAATATTGTTAAAACGTGTACAAGCTGATTTAATTTTCTCTGTGGGACCATAAATTACACTATCAATATTTTTTTATATAGCTCATTGGGTTATTTTGTCAAAACTGATGTGCTAGTTGTTTCCTCGATTTTCAGTATAAATAAATTACTCGATTGAGTAACTAAACACACACGATGACTACACCAAAAGTATAAATTTTTTTTATTACAATATTGTGAGGATAATATTGTGAGTATTTCTTTTGAGTGTAAGGTTACTCCAAGTATTGATAAAGAATGCAAGTATTGTTCAGGTTGATCAATTTCATAAAAAACAGAATCCAGTCACATGCTAATTAAGCTAAAGGATATCATTTTTATGATAAGAGGTATCACTTTTTTATAATATGGTAAAAGAATATCATTTTCTTTAATGCTCCATATTATTGTGAGATATTATTATTTGTTCTTAAGGTTATTATTAAAAATGAAATGTTGATTGGTATATAGTTGAATATCTTTGGTCTGTAGTGCAAAGATGAGTTGTTACTTTATGAATATCTTTGGCCTGTAGTGCAAAGATGAGTCGTTGATTTATGAATATCTTTGACCTGTAGTGCAAAGATGAGTTGTTGATTTATGAATATCTTTGGCCTGTAGTGCAAAGATGAGTTGTTGATTTATGAATATCTTTGGCCAGTAGTGCAAAGATGAGCTGTTGATTTATGAATATCTTTGGCCGTAATGCAAAGATGAATTTATTAGCCCGATTATGAACAGGAACTGTGAATTGGTATAACCATAATTTTTGGTGTTTCAGGTAAAGACAGGTGATAAAAGTTCTCTTTATCTTGGGTACAACGTAGAACTGTTGATTGATATTACAGGAATAAAATATTAATGATGGACTTTTAATTGGGAGAAGATAGTGGACATTGTGTTCTACTCGACTCTCCAAATGGATTGTTGATTCCGCTGTAATTATGATTGATAATTTTTATCATCTACCATAGGTTTTAAATCTCTGATTTACTACTGATGAATGCTATTGATAATTTAATTATTTTAGTCATGATATTCTTTACTAAGCTATTTGTGCTCACCCCTTTTGCTTCATAATTCCTTTCAGAAAATAAAAGTGTAGCTGGAACTAGCAGATAGGACATGAGTATAAAGTGGTGTCTCGAGTTAGTCGCGATTCTCATCAAGTTATAGAATAAGGTGACATAATAGTTGTACGGGGAACTTAAAAATTTAAATGCGTGTGTCGTATTCTACACGTTATTTAACAGTTAATTTTGGTGACTCAAATAGAGTAAGGTGTTGTCCAAAATTGGGCCTTGAGGGTCACAGTTGGGTATGATAGTAGTTTTAAAACTCACAAATAATTATTTTTTTATTTGATACGACATTATGGTCATTCGGGTGCGGATACTGTCGTACTATATACGACATGATAATAGTTGTATACAGAAAGATTTGTATTTGGATTTTTATTGAGTGTATTAGTGGCGACCCAAAATAGGTTGGTGGATTGGACCTATTTTGGATAGGAAGAAACATGTCCTACACACAAAGGTTATACCACAAGTCAAAGTTTTGTGGAGAAACCATACTATTGAGGAAATGACTTGGAAGTTGGAATTGAAAATGAAAGCGAGGTATCCTCACCTTTTCGAAACACCAGGTACGCACGTCAATTTTGAAGACAAAATTTCATAAGAAGAGGAGGTTGTAAGAACCCAACTTTTATGAATAAAAAATTAAATTTCCTCTATATATTATTTTGAAATAGTCAGAGGTTAATTTGATAATATGGAATGTTATGGGTAAAATGCGCAAATATTTTAAATAAGCAAGTGGTTATAAAATATTCATTGTTGTCGGAGAATATTCGTTTGGTCGTGGAATATTCTTGTTGTTGAAGAATATTCGTACGACGGCGCAGCCATTTGTGGGCCCCATAACGAAAAACTGTCGGATGAAGAAAACGACAAGAATAAGTTTTTTATAAATAACGGCGTAGTTGTTACCGTTAACACTGTTGAAATACCCGGTGGATAAAGTAAAGTAATACGCGTTGTTGCACAGTAGCACACAGTATTGCACAGTATTTTTATATTATTGTTAATTCAATAATTGTTACTGCACAGTATTTTCCATTATCAGATCAATAATTCATATTATTTGAATAATATTATTAGATAACATTATTGGTAATGTCTAAGGAAGTTCTGACTAGGAGGGGTTATTTAATTATGCTCCAGTAAGGAGAAATCCTTATCAGAAGGCCCCCCTTTCTTGGGAACGACCTAGTTGTCAATATTGTAGTTCTATAATATTATTTGTGAATAATTAATTATTAATTTATATAATAAGAAAATATTTATTTTTGTGGATATAATAGAAGGAATTAGTGATGAGGTGTTTTTATCAGTATTTTGGTGTAGAAAATCATCTGTTTGTGGATTTCGAACAATTTATGTTTGGAATTTGAAAAAAATTTCTTCTACAAAGTTGTAGAGAATTAAATTTCCTATGAAAAGGATATAAGATTTGTATTTTTCTGATAAAAGGGTTATTTTTCATGAATTAATAAAGTTTTAAAATTTTGGGTCGGAAGTTATTTTTGGGGTTAAAAATATTTTTTTTAAGAAAAATATTTTTTTAATGGGAGATGGGCCCCACTGGTGGCTGATGGATTTTAGTCAAGAGGTGGGCGTGAATTTTTAATTTTTTTAAAAAATATTATTTTATTAAATTTTCTGTTTTGGCGTTCTAAGCATTTTTCTATAAATAGGGTGCTTAGTTAGAATTTGAAAATCACACCAAAATTAGAAGTTTTTTCTCTCTATAATATCGAGCGTATTTTTGTGAGTATTTCGATACTTTGAGTGTTACTATTCAGTGCAAGTTTCCTTTAGTATTATATCCGATATTCCAGTTCGAAGTACTATTCTTTTGAGGTAAGGGATGTTATTTTTTTCAAAATTGATGTTATTTTTTTTAATTTCATGACACCGAAATATTGGTATGAATTTTATTGTGAAATTTTTATCTTTTTATATTGGAGTTACTATTCACGTATACGGCACTATTCACGAATACTGCACTATTCACAGAAAAATTAAAAAAAAATTTCTCTGTCCAAGTTGGCTATTATGGTTCTATCTTTGATTGGATCTAAGTTTTGATCTTCATTCTTGAATTTTGTTCCACAATTAATTATTATGAAGTATTCTTGAACTTGGATAAACTAAATTACGAATTCCTAATTTGTCCTTTATCTCACTGAATTCATTTTTTAAAAATATTTTTCATCATCTTCAGTTTTAAATGGTGATACAAAAGAATATCTTTGGCCTGTAGTGCAAAGATGGATGATTATTTGATGAATATCTTTGGCCTGTAGTGCAAAGATGAATGATTACCTGATGAATATCTTTGGCCCGTAGTGCAAAGATGACTATTTGATTCAAGATATATATTGATTGATGTTACAGGGATAAAATATTGATCATGAACTTTTAAATCATAGAAGATAGTAGACATTATTTTCTACTAAATTCTTCTGATGCATTGTTATTTTCGCTGCAGTTGTTGATCTAAAACTTGTGGTCCATAGTATTTTATCTGATTTGTTGAAAACTAACGATAAATTGTTCTTTATTATCTTAGTCATAATATTCTTTACTGGGCTAGTTGAGCTCACCCTTTTTATCTATTGTCCTATTCAGGAAATGAGAATGTCGCAGGGACGAGTCGGGGGACAGAGTGATGGTCCGAGTTAGAGCACTAGTAGTCCTCACTATTTTTATATAGTGTGATAATAATTGTAATGAGGACTTAGTTGAATGTTTATATTTTCTAGATGTTTGTATTGACACTCACAGTGTCTGGTCGTATTTTTCACGGCCTTGTGTTATAAAAGATTGTATTTGAATTCTGTACCATGTGTTTGGCGATTCAGAATGGGTTGGTTGGATTGGACCTATTTTAGGGGCGTCACATGTTCGGATTTATTTCACTGACTGTGATGCCACTGATTGTTCTTGAAGTGATGATGATAAAGATAGTAATTCACAAATTTTTCGCAGATTAAACATCTTATTAGTTCAATAAATAAGATGCTTTTGTGCCCTTACTATACAGAGTACCCATCCCCTGCAGCACATGTGAAATTTGGAATTTTTTATGAATAAATTGAATTGGGTGTATTCAATCTGATCGCAAAAAAGTTGTGGACTCTGTGTTTGTGGGGTTTTTGTTGGGAGATTTATACAATTTATTTTGGTGATTAAGCTTTTAAGTAAAGGTAATTGGGTAGTAATTAAAATGTGGAAAAGAAAAGAGATTATTAAAGAAGAAAACTCCTGTAAATCCTAGAATTAGTGGATTTAAGGAAGAACGAGTTCTTCTCTGTTGAATGGAATAATTGGTGGTTGGTAAAATATAATTAGTTCAATAGGTTTAGAGTTATAATTAGCTTACTGGTCTCAAATTCCTCAAAACCAAGATTTAGGTTTTCATGAATACTTCTCCTGATCCCTATGCACCATCCAATCTACAAGTTCTGTTCTTCTGGCTAACTTGAGGAAATCATCACCACCAGATCTTCTACCACCACCAGATCTAGTACCATCACAAATCATCTATCACCAACAAACAAAAATTCGCCACCATCCACCACCACCTACTACAACGCCACACCTCAATAGCAACCACCACCAAATTAGATCTACACACTACCAACCAAGAGAGAAAGATGAATAGAGAGAAAGGAAAAGAGACTTACCATCATCCAACAAATAGATCCACCACTTTTTAACGGCCACCATCAACACCACCGATCAAAGAGAAGAGGAGAGGATGGAGAAATCAGATCGTAATAGTGCAATGGCTTGATTAGGACTTTTTCCTCCTTTTATCATCTACTCTCTTCATGCCTAGTCATCAATATTTGTCCAGGTGTAACTCTGTTTGTCTAGCTGGCAGGTCTGTTAAAGGGAGGGACATAATTGGGCTGCTTTTTATAACGTCAAGCGTACTTTTGAAAAAAAAAATAAGTTCAGAATGAAAGTGGGACATCGGGGAAAATATCAGGGACATTTTTGGACCTTTGCCCAATAATTATTACCTCAAAACTAGACGGTACATGGTAAGTTATTATAGTTATCTAGTGAGAGTGTCATTTTATTTTATTATTTTTATAAACTAAAATTAAAATATGAGATAACCAATGATATTACCTATATCGTGGTTGGATTAAATACGTGAAACTAAAACATAAACAAAATTGTCTCTTTGCAGGGTACAGAGTAGTATTACCAATGTAGGAGGTTTCATTGAATTCATCGTTTTTTCAAGTCTAATGTTATTAATTTTACCCCTATTCCTACTCATAATATTCCTTGGTTTTTAATTTTTATCTACATGTGTGCTCTAGAATATTTGGTTACATAGAAATTAAAAAAAAAATTAATCTAAAGGGCTTACATATCACTATCCATGATCATCAAAACTAGTTTCTTCCCAGCTTTCAATTTTAATTATCTTGGATACTCTAAGGTGGGGTTTGCTTCGTGGAATTTAAAATTTAATGTAATGCAATAGTACTCTAAGTAAATGCATTAGAGTTGTAATGTAATAGTAATATGTTATTACGACATATTTGTTTGGCTGATTCTTGATATTTGTGTAATAATTATAATATTATTATATTATGTTCAAAATTATCAAAACATGCCTACCATCAGCAGGAATGGGCATAATTTTTTTTATGACCCCCAAACCATTTATAATATTTATTGGAACTGAAATTTTTACAGAATCCAGTGATTTAGGTGTCATTTGGATAATGTAAAAAACAAGGTTGTACCGTCTGTGCAACTCTGTTTTTTACATGTATTCAAATGACAATAAATCACTAAATTCTATAAAAAAATTAATTCTAATAAATATTATAAATTATTTAAGAGTCCTAAAAAAATAAAATATGATCGATCGCTAGACCGATAGCCCATTCCCGATCCCCCAGAAGGATTGTTTAAATTACGGCGGATTGGGAGGGTTACCCATCGACGTTGATATCCTTTTGGAAACTTAAAGACTATGATGTACCGTGCTGTTTACAATTTTTTTAATCTTTGATAATAAATGGACTTTTTAATCTTATAAAAACCTTTTTAAGATTAATTTGGATAAATAAAAAACGGCTCTTCCTATAATTTAAACTATATTCATATAATCATATCTCAATTCCATGAAGAGCAACTTTAAGTTTTACATACAACAGATTACAATTAACCTATTTCAAATTAGATAGAGCAACTTCATTTAAAAAAGAATATATATGTTCATATATGAACTGAAAACAAAAAAACTAATCTTTATTATCGATCACTTCAAATATCTAGTACATCCATATCTTAATTTTGCAAGACACCACCAAAATTTTATTGTAAACACACAACACACAGATGGAAGATTAGAGTGCGGCATGATTGTTAAGTACTAGCCAGAAATGTCAACGGCCTTGACCTCAGGCTTCTTCACCTCCTCTTTGGGCACAGTCACCGTAAGCACGCCATTCTCCATACTAGCCTTCACTTCTTCCAGCTTTGCATTCTCCGGCAGCCGGAACCGGCGCAGGAACTTGCCGCTGCTCCTCTCCACACGGTGCCACTTGTCGTTCTTCTCCTCTTTCTCGCTGCTTCTCCCTCCGCAGATCTGGAGGACTCTGCCGTCTTCGACCTCAACCTTCACCTCCTCCTTCTTCAGACCGGGAAGATCGACCTTGAACACGTGAGCCTCCGGCGTCTCTTTCCAATCAATCCTAGTGTTTACAAATGCTGAGGTTTCCCGAGCAGCCGAATTGGGAACATTGGCCAGAACGTTGGAGAATTCCTGGAATGGATCGAAGAGAACAAGAGAGAATGGGTCGGATAGGCTGCTTCGCCGGCCGCCGAAGAAGCTCGGAATTAGGGCCATCGTTTGTACAATTGGTGGTATTGATTAACAGACTGGGGTTTGGAAGATGGAATTTAATTTGATAACAATGGAAATTTTTGTTTCTGATGGGTAAATGGGGGAGATTTGAATGGTATTTATAGGGTGAAAATGAGGAATCCAGACTTATCTGGGGTTTTCCATACTTGTTTAAACTTAGAGAAAGAGCGCGAGAGAGTTCTACAACCTTCTACGACACTCATTTGCTTCCGTTTTGTTACCCGCCGTTAAGTCCAAAGAAGTGGGCTAGTGGCAGTTAATAACATTTGGGTTTATACATCAAGGACATCAATAAGATCTTGTTTGATTGTCAAAACTTTTTGCAGGCCCAAAGTCCTGTAGCCCTTTATTTTGGTTGCAAATTAACCCATAGGTTTTCAGTTTTCTTTTGTTGCACCATCTTTTATTTAGTGTGATCACTAGGGCTGAGAAAAAAAAAAGAAACAAAAAAAAAGTACAAACCAAATCGTAAAAAAATTGTAACCGACTGAAAATTTAATAAATCGAAAAAAGTTGAACCACCCAATTTTATTTGTTCAATTAATTTGGTACGATTTTTCGTTAGCAACCCTTATTGTAACTTGATGTGTGGTTTGATTTGGTGATCACACAAAAACCTATGGGCCAATTTGCAACCAAAATAAAGAGCTATGGACTTTGGGCTTACAAAAAGTCGACAATCAAATAAAATCCAATGCTCAAGTTTCTTTTGGGCACTTTTTATTTTTTTTTTATTTATTGATTTACTCTTTTTCTCTTCCTCTTTTAACTTTATCTTCTTCCTCTGTTCTCCATTTTCTCCATCTTACGAACACAATTTTATCTCATTTTCTGTGCAATCAGGTTCATTTTCGTGAGGGAGTGGTGAGCATGAAGTTAATTTTAATAAATTGACTAATACAGTGTTAACACGCAGGCCGGAAGATGATCTCTCTTTTTACGTACTAGTATTTTATTGATCAATTGACTAACTTACCATGAAGTTAACTTCATAATAACTGAATCCATCATGTAACAACTTTGTAATCATCACTTGATGCATAAACCCAAATTCTTTGTTGTCAACTAAAATTAAGTTGTCACAAGAAACCAAAACATCGGACCATTTGTTTGGGTAATCAAAATTGAGCTTTGTTGCAGACCCAGAAAGATCTCGTGTTATTGCGTCGAAATTGGATCTCGAATCATCAAAAATTATATTGAGTTTGAAGATCTAAGATGGAGAAAATAGAGAACTAGAGGAAGAAGATAGAGTTGAAAAGAGAAAAAAAAGTTAATAAGCTAGAGAACTAAATATGTGCTTTTGAAACTGCGATAGGACAAGAATCTATGTGCATGTCTGGTATGGGACTTTAAAGTTTTTAGTGATTTTTGTTATTAATCATCCTCTTCGTCTACAGGAATTTATTCAAACGTAATTTTTTTAATTCATAAATAAAGTTTAAAGCCCCCAAATTTATCTACATTAATTTATTTTAAAACTCACAACCTTTGCAAGCAATGAACTTTCAGGGAATAGCTGAAAAGTTTACAGAGACTCAGGTGATTGTTTTTGCTATTGAGCGAAAGTGTTTGGTTGATCTTCTGCATCAAGAATATATGATGTACATCAAGAAATAATGGGAGTGTATTGAAATGGAATGTCCACTTTTGAAACAAATAGCTTCATTTATTTGTATATAATTGTCTATACACAGAAATTGCAGAAGAAACGTCTAAGAATAGTGGGACTTTGTATGCTCATCAACTCTCTTCCAGTTCGAAATCGTGGCCCTCTCTTCCACTCTATCCATTGGACTGTTACTTCCTTAATTAGTTCAATTACAATGCACTAACAACTTTGGGAGTGGAAGAGCTAGCTCTATATGGCTGAGCTCAATTTCATAAGTAGGGATGATAATCTTATTCCACGTCGAACTGTACCCCCCATAAAGTACTACACCGGACTGACCACGCCTGATGGATCATGATGTGACCTTATAGAGGTAGTTTAAAGCTAATTTTATTTTATTTCTGCTGATAATAGTCCGAGATAATTATGTTGTCAAAACTCTCCCTCTGTCTGTCATATTTCTCAATTTATTGAATTTGTAGGAAATTCAAAAGTTCTTTATTAATTAACTATCTGATCAATTATACCTTGGGTACAATCTCTACTGCACATTTGGTACATGCAGACCTTGAGTCAGATAAAATTATGAGTAAAAAATATCTTCAGTTGGTAACCCTTCACTTTATGTTAGTTGATTTTTGCAAAAACAGGAGTAACAACTGAAATGCCTAGGGTTTTAAAACCAAGTATGTTCACCGATTTCATGGAGAGGTGGGCCACAACTAGCATACACTTATCAAAGAGTATTGGGACAAACTTTATCGACGACGACCGACTATCAAAATCGTAATCTTCTTCTTACACTTGGCGGGCATTTTCAGTCTCTGAGTCCTGAGAAGTTATCTTATGCAGTGGCTAGAGCAGCACAACAGCAGGATGATGATGCTGAGGTAGTCTTGTCATTGTTTAGCTTTATGTTTAGTTTTGCATGTTTAGTTTAGCTTTAAATTCAATAATACATGTTTAGCTTTTTGTTATTGTAATATGTGACGACCCCAAAATAGGTTCAATACCAACCCAATCTGAGTCGCCAAATACATGGTACAGAATCCAAATACAATCTTTTATAACATACGGTCGTGCAAAATACAACCACGTAAACTGTGAGTTTCAATACAAATCGTATATATTACGAAATATAAACATTCACATTCAATCCTTATTTATTATAATTATTGTCCCACTATTTTATAGAATAGTGAGGACTTCTACAGATCTAACTCTGATCATCACACTGTTCTCCGACTAGTCCCTGCGATACTCTCATTTTCTGAAGAGAACAATAGAAGAAAAGGGTGAGCTCAACTAGCCCAGTAAAGAATATTATGACTAAGATAATGAAAAACAAATTATCGTTCGCCTTCAATAAATCAGATAGAATATTATGGACAACAAGTTTTAGATCAATATTCGCAGCAAAAATAAAAATTCATTAGAAGAGTTAAGTAGAGAATGATGTCTACTATCTTCTTTGATTTAAAAGTCCATCATCAATATTTTATCCCTGTAATATCAATCAATATACATCTCGAATCAAATATTCATCTTTTGTACTATGGGCCAAAGATATTCATTTGTATCACCAGTTAGTCATGTCCATCTTTGCACTACAGCCAAAGATATTCATCAGGTAATCATTCATCTTTGCACTACAGGCCAAAGATATTCATCAAGTAGTCATTCATCTTTGCACTACAGGCCAAAGATATTCAGCTATATCACCATTTAGGACTGAGGATGATGAAAAATATTTTAAAGAACGAATCCAGTGAGATAAAGGACAAAGATTAGGGATTCGTAATTTAGTTTATCCAAGTTCAAGAATACTCCATAATAATCAATTGTGGAGTAAAATTCAAGAATGAAATTCAAAACTTATATCCAATCAAAGATAATTTGGAAAGAAAAAAAAATATTTTTTTACCGTGAATAGTAACTCGATATGAAAAGATAAAAATTTCACAAGAAAGTTCAGACCAATATTTCAGTGAATTGATATTAGATGAAGCGCAAAACTCAAGGAATTTCTAATCATTTCAAGAATTATAGAAGCAATACTTACTGTAGTAAGTTTAGAGTTAGGAATCTGAAATGATACAATATACGAAACTGCAATTAGATTTTCACCCGTCAGGCGGTAGTCCGCTTAGACAGATTATTTTCACAATTTAATAACAACTGAATACGAAGGGTTATTCACCAGGCATGCGGTAGTCCGCGTAGACAGGTTATTCCCACAGAATAATAAAGAATGGAATAACAACAGGATTTCACCATACATGCGGTAGTCCGCGTAAACAGGTTATTTCAACAGAATAATAAAGAATGGAATAACAACCCTTACGAGTATTGAAAGAAAATAACTCTCTTCATGAATACGAAAGAAATAATACTCCTTACCTTAATAAAAATTTGGAGACTGCACTAGTGTAATAGCAGAATACTCTTCTTCTTTCTCTCTTATTTTCTCTATACTTTCTCTCTCTATAGCTTTAGTGAATTGGTGAGAAATAATGAAGAAATGAGCTTCTATTTATAGGCTCGGCAGAGTAAGGGTAAAATAGTCTTTTGTTATAATTTATGACATCATCGCTTATATCATCGATCCTATGACATCATTGCTTACCTCATCGTTCCGATGACATCATTGCTTATCTCATCGTTCTGATGACATCATTGCTTACATCATAAGAATTCAAATTCAATTTGTTCTCTTCTACCTCATTTTACTTTTATACCATGAATTTACTATAATAATGTTACCATTCAAATTATAAAAATCATACTATTATATAATCACATCATACTACTATAATGTAATATTATAATAATATATTTGAATGAATTATTTTATCAGAAAAGATAAAATACCAACTTTCAACAAATGTCGCATGCTAAAAATTCTTCCGTTTAAATCCACATTGAATAAATATTTCCTTATCATATATATCAAAAATTAATTATTCACAAATAATATCAAAATTTTGGGGGTCTTACAACCTCACCTTCTTATGAAATTTCGTCCTCGAAATTGACGTACGTACCTGGTATGTCAAAAAGGTGAGGATACCTCGCTTTCATTTCCGATTCTAACTCCCAGGTCATTTCCTCGATATAATGGTTCTTCTTCATCTTTATCAGCTCCGGGTCGGTAGCTTGAGCAGGTTTAACATTATCAATTAAAGTTGGTTCTACGCGTATATTTGACATCATCACGTGGATCCCCGGAGTCTTGAACTCTATTTCCATCCTTTGTAAGTCACACAAAATGGACCTTTGTGTTGACATCATCGCACTCATTCCCGCATATGATCTTCTACTTAACGCGTCTGCTACCACGTTTGCTTTTCCCGGATGGTATGATCGTAATCTTTCAACAGCTTAAGCCAACGTCGTTGCCGCATGTTGAGTTACTTCTGGGTGAAGAAATATTTAAGGATCTTATGATCCGTATAGATCTCCACTTTCTCTCCATACAAGTAGTGTCTCCAGATCTTCAATGCGAAAACGACAGCTGCCAATTCTAGATCATGAGTAGGATAATTCCTCTCATATTCCTTGAGTTGTCGTGTGTGGCATAGGCTATGACTTTCCCATGTTGCATGAGAACACATCCTAAACCTTTGCCCGAAGCATCACTATAAATGACAAATCCATCCGAACCAGATGGTATCGTCAGAACAGGTGCCGAAATGAGTCTTCTCTTGAGCTCTTGAAAGCTCTTCTCGCATTCCTCGTTCCATACGAATTTTGTATCTTTTCGAGTCAGCTGAGTTAATGGAGTAGCGATTCGAGAAAATCTTTCCACGAATATCCGATAATAACCAACTAAGCTCAGAAAGCTACGTACTTCGGTCACCGACTTCGGTAGCTCCCAACTTTGTATTGCTTCAATCTTCGCCGGGTCAACAGATACTCCACGTTTTGATACCACTTGCCCAAGGAATGCTACCTCCTCAAGCCAAAACTCGCATTTCTTCAGCTTAGCATATAGCTTGTTTTCACGAAGCCTTTGAAGTACCAGCTTCAGGTGGTGCTCATGATCTTCATGGCTTTTGGAATAGATGAGGATGTCATCAATAAAGACAACCACGAACTGATCCAAATATTCCTTAAATACACGGTTCATCATATCCATGAAAGCAGCAGGAGCATTAGTCAATCCAAAAGACATGACTAAGAATTCATAATGCCCGTACCGAGTTCTGAAAGCAGTTTTCAAAATATCCTCAGTTTTAATCTTTAACTGATGATATCCAGAACGAAGATCAATCTTTGAGAAGAATTATGCTCCTTGCAACTGGTCGAATAGGTAATCAATGCGAGGTAACGGATACCTATTCTTGATGGTGACATGGTTCAACTCCCGATAGTTAATACAAAGTCGCATACTCCCGTCTTTCTTCTTTACGAATAAAACAGGAGCACCCCAAGAAGACGTACTAGGATGAATAAAACCGATGTCTAACAACTCCTGTAGTTGGACCTTTGACTCTTGAAGTTCAATAGGAGCCATTCGACATGGGGTTTTAGAAATAGGTTTTGTACCAGGTTCAAGGTCAATAAAGAATTCAACTTCACGTTCTGGGGGTAGACCGGGAAGTTCTTCGGGAAATACATCAGGAAACTCATTAACAACAGAAATATCATTCAAACCTAACGTACTCTGGTTTCGATCAGTGACATGGGCTAAGAAAACTTGACATCCGTTTTTCAATAAACGAATAGCTTTATGACATGAAATGACATTGACTGATTTTAGTGGTTTGGTGGTTTTAATTCGCACAACAGGTTGATTAGGAATATGAAAACTAATAACCTTACGAAAATAATCACTTTTGGCATGATAAGTGGTTAACCAGTCAATTTCTAAAATCACGTCAAATGCAAGTATTTTCAAAGATATAAGATCAACAGGTAGGGTGAGGGTATCAATTTGAATCAAGCAAGATTTGTAAACTGTAGATGTAACGAAGGTTTCTCCCAACGGAGTTTCAACAGATAAGTCAAAGTCTAATTTATTAGGAGTCAAGTTCAAACGTTGAGCACAAGCAGGTGAAATAAAAGAATGGGTAGCACCGGTATCTAATAAGGTATAGACTTCACAAGAGCTTATGATTAACTTACCCGTAATAACCTCATTCGGGTTCCTCGCTTGTTGGGCAGTTACGACAAAAGCTCTTCCAGGAACCACTGACTTTGACTTGTCAGGGATAGCCTTTGGAGTCACCATCCCTGCTGGACTTGGTTTTGCTATAGGACACACTCGAGCTATGTGCCCTTTCTTTACACAGGTATAACATACCTTGGATTGTTGTGTGCAGTTGGGGCTGATGTTTCCCTCTTGCCCGCATTTATAGCATACGACCGGCGGTCGTTCTTCTCCCCTAAAAATAGTTGATGCTGGTGCTGCTGTCAACGTTTTCACGTTCTCATTGTTGTACCTTCTCTTCTTGAAATCTCCCCCCGACTCACTTCTTCTATTATCATGGCCACGATTATCATCGGAGTGGTTACCGCTTCTGTCATGATACTTTTCTCCCTGCTAGTTGTCATTATTCCAATGACTGCTACCACCGGTACGACCTTGGATGTGGTCCCTTGGTTGAACCGACTCATTATCTCGTTCTAATAACTGGGCCCTGTTCACTACATCCGAATATAGAGAAAATTTGTGAGAAATGAGGTATTGACGAATTTCTGGTTTCAAACCTCTCAGAAACATCTGCGTCATACGTTCCTCATTCTCCACCAGATGAGGTGATAACTCTGCGAACTTAGCCTCGTATTGGGACACCGTCATGTTGTTCTATTCCAGTCTGATAAACTATATCTCTTTCATGTGACGAATATTTTCTGAAAAGTACTTGTCATTGAACAGTTTCTGGAACGCCTCCCAAGACATCTTGAGTGCGACAGGCTGGGTACCCTTCACAGATTTTCACCAGTAATATGCCTATCCAAGGAACATAAAGGTGGCGAATGGAACCTTCTATTCCTCCGTGCATCCCAAGACATCAATATCTTGATAATTTGCTTAACCTACGTTTTCGCCTTGATTGGATCTGACTTTCCCAAAAACTTTGGTGGTCCCAACTCTTTGAACTGCTTGGCAGTGACAAGCCGCGAGTTGTTATTATTTCCACCTGTATTATGAACACGAGTCTCCTTCGTTTGGTTTTGCATGAACTGCAAAAAGCTTCTAAACACGCCATCATTCATCGTCTGATCGGTGGTGTCGTTTCCAGAAGGAATATTGCCTTCTTGTTGCACGTTCTCCTGGTTGGTGATTAAAGGTGTTTCAACGGTTTCATTCACTCCATTGTTTAGATTTTTAGCTGCCATTCTCAAATACAACCACAAAACAAGGGTTAATCAAATAAATTAACATATCACATATTAATCCTATGTTCCAAACGACCAATTAAATACCAAATAAGCTTAGGTAGGACACACACTAGCGAAGAATTTACTCGTCTCTCCCCTCCTAGTTTTATTCCCAGATCTCCGCCAGAGATCATATCCCTAAGCTCTGATACTAACTGTGACGCCCCAAAAATAGGTTCAATACCAACCCATTTGAGTCGCCAAATACATGGTACAGAATCCAAATACAATCTTTTATAACATACGGTCGTGCAAAATACAATCACGCAAACTGTGAGTTTCAATACAAATCGTATATAATACGAAATATAAATATTCAAATTCATTCCTTATTCATTATAATTATTGTCCCACTATTTTATAGAATAGTGAGGACTTCTACAGATCTAACTCTGATCATCACACTGTTCCTCGACTAGTCCCCGCGATACTCTCATTTTCTGAAGAGAACAATGGAAGAAAAGGCGAGCTCAACTAGCCCAGTAAAGAATATTATAACTAAGATAATGAAAAATAAATTATCGTTTGCCTTCAATAAATCAGATAAAATATTACGGACACCAAGTTTTAGATCAATATTCGCAGCAGAAATAACAATTCATTAGAAGAGTTAAGTAGAGAATGATGTCTACTATCTTCTTTGATTTAAAAGTTCATCATCAATATTTTATCCCTTTAACATCAATCAATATATATCTCGAATCAAATATTCATCTTTTGCACTACGGGCCAAAGATATTCATTTGTATCACCAGTTGATCATGTTCATTTCAACACTTGTCCATCTTTGCACTACGGCCAAAGATATTCATCAGGTAATCATTTATTTTTGCACTACAGGCCAAAGATATTCATCAAGTAGTCATTCATCTTTGCACTACAGGTCAAAGATATTCAGCTATATCACCATTTAGGACTGAGGATGATGAAAAATATTTTAAAGAACGAATCCAGTGAGATAAAGGACAAAGATTAGGAATTCATAATTTAGTTTATCCAAGTTCAAGAATACTCCATAATAATCAATTGTGGAGTAAAATTCAAGAATGAAGTTCAAAACTTATATCCAATCAAAGATAATTTGGAAAGAAAAAAAAATATTTTTTTATCGTGAATAGTAACTCGACATGAAAAGATAAAAATTTCACAAGAAAGTTCAGACCAATATTTCAGTGAAATGATATTAGATGAAGCGCAAAACTCAAGGAATTTCTAATCATTTCAAGAATTATAGAAGCAATACTTACTGTAGTAAGTTTAGAGTTAGGAATCCGAAATGATACAATATACGAAACTGCAATTAGATTTTCACCCGTCAGGCGGTAGTCCGCTTAGACAGATTATTTCCATAATTTAATAACAACTGAATACGAAGGGTTATTCACCAGGCATGCGGTAGTCCGCGTAGACAGGTTATTCCCACAGAATAATAAAGAATGAATAACAACAGGATTTCACCATACATGCGGTAGTCCGCGTAGACAGGTTATTCCAACAGAATAATAAAGAATGGAATAACAACCCTTACGAGTATTGAAAGAAAATAACTCTCTTCATGAATACGAAAGAAATAATACCCCTTACCTTAATAAAAATTTGGAGACTGCACTAGTGTAATAGCAGAATACTCTTCTTCTTTCTCTTTATTCTCTCTATACTTTCTCTCTCTATTGCTTTAGTGAATTGGTGAGAGATAATGAAGAAATGAGCTTCTATTTATAGGCTCGGCAGAGTAAGGGTAAAATAGTCTTTTTGCCATAATTTATGACATCATCGCTTACATCATCGATCCTATGACATCATTGCTTATCTCATCGTTCCGATGACATCATTGCTTACCTCATCGTTCTGATGACATGATTGGTTACATCATAAGAATTCAAATTTAATTTGTTCTCTTTACCTCATTTTATTTTTATACCATGAATTTACTATAATAATGTTACCATTCAAATTATATAATCACATCATACTATTATATAATCACATCATACTACTATAATGTAATATTATAATAATATATTTGAATGAATTATTTTATCAGAAAAGATAAAATACCAACTTTCAACAAATGTCACATTCTAAAAATTCCTCCGTTTAAATCCACATTGAATAAATATTTCTTTATCATATATATCTAAAATTATTTATTCACAAATAATATTACAGAACTACAATATTGACAACCAGGTCGTTCCCTGAAAAGAGGGGGCTTTCCGATATGGATTTCTCCTCATTGGCGCACAATTATATAACCTAACCCCTTTCCTCGACAGAACTTTTTAGATATTGTCAATAATGTTATCTAATAATATTATTCAAATAATATGAATTATTGATTTGATAATTTGAAATACTGTGCAATAACAATTTTTGAATCACTAATATAAAATATCAATGTAGAAATTATTGAATCAATAATATAAAATATTAAACAGTAATTACTGTAACAATTATTGAATAAGTGAATTCTTAAGTAAGAACTAATAATTCAAAATACTGTGCAATATCATGTGCTACTATGCAACACCGCGTATTACTGTATTTTAACCACCGGGTATTTCAACAGTTTAACAGTAAAAGTTTTGCCGTTATTTTTATAAAAAGTTTACTTCTATCGCTTTCTATATCCGACATTCATTCCGTTATAGGGTCCACCAATGATTGCGCTGTCGAACGAATATTCTCCAACAAAAAGAATATTCCTCGACCAAACGAATATTCTCCGACACAACGAATATTTTATAATCACTTGCTTACTTTGTAAACTTTGCACATCTCACCCATAACTTATCACATTTATCAAATCAACACCTTACTATTTCAAAATAAAAAAAAATTTAAATCTTATTCATAAAATTTGAGGTCTTACATAATACATCAAAAATGGTCGATTTTTGCTTTGCATAAGTCATACCAATATGAACATATATACTTTATATTTAACATGTTTTATTATTTTGTTACAGCCTCATTTGGACGATATTTGATGCGTGAAGACATTTATATTGTCCTCTTCTCTTGTTCTACATTTGTATTATTCTTTTTTTATCGACTGAATGTACATAGTTTATACTGTACGTTATGACATTTTATATGTATATAAATTTTAGTCGGACGATATATGTTTATGTTTATACGTATACATGCGTGGATGTTTATATATATTATGTTGGTTTTATTTTAATAGATGGATGGATCGATGAATTTGTATGGATGTTGGTTTGTTTATAGATACTGCTGTGTGTTGGGATATAAAGCATGTACAAACAGGTACAATTAGATATTGTTGTGTGTTGGAAATCCCAAAAGCAGTCAATTTTTTTTAAAAATTCAAGTATCAGCGACCGTTGATTCCTTGAGGGACTTAGCGGCCGCTTCGGTCGCTTACGCGTGATCCACATCACCCCTAAGACCTGACTCAAGATAACTCAGCTTAGCGACGACATCGGTAGCTGATAAGTAGGTTTTATACCTACTTATTGGACGCCAACTGACTTTGATTATGACGTAAACTCAAGCATTTTAGTGTCTTTTAATGCATTTTAGCTTTGTTTTGCATGTTATAGGCAGGAAGCTCTTTTGGCATAGAATGGCACTATAACGGCATGGAATGGCAGGAAAAGAGGTAAGGTGGCATGGGCTTGGCAACAAGGCAGGTAGGATGGCACTAAGTGGCTTGGAATGAAGATGGTATGGGGCATGGGCATGTGATGATGACCTTAATGTAAAGCAAATGAAGGAAAAAGAAGCATAAGAGAAAAGGGCAAAAGATTGCACAAGAAAGCAAGCCAGAAATTCAAGATGCAGCAGAAAGTGGCACGCGCGGCAGCGCCCAGAATATATAGGAAACCGGCGCGCCCGCGCCGGTTGGCAGACCAGAGAGGCATTTTCTGGGCATTGGCGCGCCCGCGCCAGAGAAGCATAGTGAGGTCGCGCGGCCGCGCTTGTCCAAAATTGTTGACTTTTCATTTGTTTGCTCGGCTGAATGTAATGAATATAAAGCTTGTATTTGCCTTGAACAACAAAGGACTTAGACTTAGCAGATTTCATTTTTTACTTTCAAGCTTGTTCTTACTTTTCTAGGGTTTGTAGAGAGCTAGAGAGTTGGAGAGCTTCACTCTTCTTCCCTTCTAGTTCTAAGTAGATTTCTTTTCTTGGGTTCATTGAAGAGCTTATTTGTGGTCTAAACTCAAGCTTGAAGCATTCTATTGGAAGAGAACCATCAAGATTTGCATTTCCATTCTCTTTTCTCTCCTCTTACTTAGTTGTTGAAATGCTTGGTTTAAATCTCATAATGGTGGGTAGTTCAGTGATGAACTAACTTCCATTATAGGATTCTAATGGATTCTATTTGCTAAATCTAGGGTTTATGCCTCTTTAATATGTATGGATGAAAATGTATAGTTTGCCTAGCATGGTTGCTTTGTATGTTTAGATGTCTAATCAACATTTACTCAAATAGTTTATATGGACTTGAAAAATGAAGTGTAAACTTAGATTTTGCCATGCTAGCATATGTTTGTGAAACTTGCATTGGATGAGTTTTGTGATTCGCTCTCCGGATAGAAATATATCGTATTGCCATATGTAGTCTAATGGGAGCTTGCACTTAAATCGGTTTAGCTTGTAAATTGCATAGAAATTTAGTAATTTAGGCTTTATCGATGTTCATATGATTTATATCTTAATTGTGGATATTATATGATATGGACTTGGTGTATTGAAAAATAGCCTTGTTTCGCATTCGTGCTCCTGGCTAGCATTCCTATGTGATTATTCATACTTGACATGAGGTGTTGTTAACCTAGATGAAGCAATAGATGAAGTTAGGATCCCATATTACTCTAATTTGAACCCCTTGCATATTAATTAGTTAAGTCTAGTTTAAATTCAATATAGTTAATTAAAGAACACTGTGACAACCGTTTGAGCAGACAAAGATAACCATAGGACTGTTGCATGATAGTGTAAGTCTGACTCCTTTCTCCGAGGGAACGATCTCGACTTATCGAATTATTACTTGTCGACCGTGTATACTTGCATGTGTTTTGTGTCCGTTTTTGTTAACACGTAAACGGCACAACAGTCGCTATAAGGCGGTCGCTAATAGTGGTCGTTGGAATCCACACAGCGATCAGATTATATGCGATTACTATCAGCGACCGCTGATACACATCTGCGACCGAGTACGGTCGCTGATAAGTCTTTTTCTTATAGTGTGTGTTAGATCATTTTTATTTTTATTTTTTTTAGTGTTCTATGTCAAGAGAGAGATGATTGTATAGTGCCAACATTTACTTGTAATTTTAACAATTTTTATAGTTGATTGGTTGCTTAGAAAATAAGTGACGGTTGTGATTTGTTGTTTGATAGTAACATAATTAGAATAAACAAGTCAAGTAAAAATGTTCATAAATTTTATTTTATTTTGCTTAAAGTGGCTTATACTTTTCATTTTTTGTGTGTAGGTTTTTATTTTGATGTGTTTGAAAATTTATTTGGACTATTGAAATTCTTCAGTATTTAATCAAAATAATTTCTTTATGGGCATGAAAAAATCAAATATTGTGATTAATTTAATACGTGATTTAAATAATACCTTTCTAATTTAAATAACAGATTTAATATTAATGAAATAGAGTGTGGATTCAATAGGTTTACCAAACGATGAAATTGTTTTGTTTTGATTTTGAAAATCAATGAATTATAGTACACCATAGAGTTACAAATCAAAATGAATTCAAAAACAACTTATCCAAACACACCCAATAAGAATTAGAATCGCTTTTCAATTTGTAGAAATCAATTAACAAATAGTCGAATAATAATATGTTTCCCCTAACAAATAACGTGTGTGAGATGTATACATCGTCTTTAATGATAGAATAATAAATTTTGTATGTTGGATTAAACAAAGTAGAACGAGTTAAAAATTCTCAATTATTAATTTACAAACTTAAAATAATCACAAAAATTGAAAAAAAAAATCTAATTGAATTAGCAAACATTTATAGTCATGACATAAATGCTTCATTATATATATATATATATATATATATATATATATATATATATATATATATATAATCTGCTTCTTATGCGGGTGGTCTGCATGCGGACCACCTTTAGTGACGGACAAAAACGTCGCTAAACTCGTCGCCATAAGGTCTAAATCGAGCTATAACGACTGTTCTGGGCTATGACGACGGCTCAGACCCTATGCCGACGGGTTTAGCGATGATTTTGTCCATTGCCATGCGGACCACCCGCATAAGAATCTCTCTCTCTCTCTCTCTCTCTCTCTCTCTCTCTATATATATATATATATATATATATATATATATATATATATATATTCCTTATTAATTCAAGGAAATTGATTCTCCCTTCTTTCTAAAAAGTGAGCAAATTAATTTTGTAAATATTAAGAATGTTTCTAATTTGTCGCATGCTCACCTCTAAAATTATAAGTTATTACTTCTATAATAATGGTATGCTAATAAAATTATAAAAAAAAAACATGACAATGAAATTGGAATTAGGATCCCCACTATTACACAGATCCTTCAATTTCTCTCAAGACACATTTAGCATTACGAATACTACTTTTAACTATTGTACCAACAACATAATTATTTGTGACAAATTTTACCATGTCGCTAATATTTGCGATGAATTTTTATTATTTCAATAAATATAATATTTATGTGGCCTGATGTGCATTGAGAGAAATAGGAGAATAAGTATAATAAATGAGATACTAATCCAAATTATATATTATGACAAATTTAAGATTTTTTGTCATTTTAAATTACTATTTCTTCCTCTTACGTACTTTTTAATTAATGTTTCTCAGAAAGCACATTAATCAAAGATTTAGTTTTTTATCTCTAATTGATTAAAATTGGGTATAAATATTTTTACTTTCATCATTTTAAAATTCATTAAAAGATGAAAAATAAATAAATAAGTATTTAATGTTCAAGAACAATTTGAGAAATTTATTATTTAAAAAAAAAAAACAAATACAGAAGGTAAGAAAAAAGATTTTTTTTAATAGAATAAAATTTTGATGAAAGAGATTTTTTTGTTTGAGGGGGGAGTAATAGAGAAAGACCATGTCAATTGTCATGTAGGCATGAATTATTTGCAGCATTTGAAGACATTATCAACGGTCCAAGTCGGCTGCCATTTTAATATATACATGAATTTGAAAGTCTTGCTTTTGGGCCTATATAATTTGAATTAACATTTGACTACTCTTCATTCATTTTCATTAAGCTTATCACTCTATATATATATAATTCATTTTCTTAATTCAAAACTCTCCCATATTTTCTCTCTCTTTTCCTTCACAACGGAATTCATGGCAAACCCTAAAGCATCACTGTCGCTGCCCCTAAAAACCCGAATCGCCGTTACCGCGCTTTCCACATTTTTGAATCTTTTTCAGCGCAGTGATGACACCGTCAACCGAGGCCTCTACAATCTCCTCACAAAACCATTAAACACATCACCAAACCCTAAACCTATCAACGGAGTCAAGACTTACGACATCACCGTTGATCCCTCACGTGACCTTTGGTTCCGGGTCTACGTCCCCACGGCTCCAGCCGGTGGCGCTCTTCCGGTTATCGTGTTCTTTCACGGCGGCGGATTCATCTATAATAGTGCCCGCTCAAAGCCTGCTGAGGATCTTTGCCGCCGTTTTGCTAGAGAGTTTCCGGCCATTATTGTTTCGGTTGATTACCGACTTGCACCAGAACACAGGTATCCTGCCCAATACATTGACGGATTTGACGTCCTTAAGTTTTTGGATGAGCAAAACCAAGTCTTGCCGGAAAATGCTGACCTGTCAAGGTGTTTCTTGGCTGGAGATAGTGCTGGTGGGAATATAGCCCACCATGTTGCTGTAGCAGCTTGTAACTCCATATTTGAACAACTCAAGGTATGGATCGAGCTTCATTTTACTGTTTATAATAACGAATAGTTCTATGGACCGAAAAAGTCATTAAACTATTATTTTTTTGCACTAAAAATATTAAACTTTCAAAAAACTATTACGATACAAATTAAAATTTGTTATATGAGTTAATGACTTAATGTGTATACGGCCATTTGATCAAATTTAATTTGAGCACTTTTAATACACACAAAATAATTTATATATAAATATACATATAAGTGTTTATTAATTCTTTTAGTCATTAAATTTAAAGAATATTCTCTCTAGGGATTTACATAATGAGAAATGCTTTGTATAACACTAAAACTTTAATTCAGTTGGTGAACTCCTATAAAGTAGGAGGTGGACAGTAGTCAAGTAGGATGTGTATTTAATTTCGATCAAAAATTAGAAAAAATAATTACTTTGATGCTTACATCAAGTTAGTTGTTAGAGGACTCGGCATATAAAAATAATGCTATTATCACATAAATTTGAGTCACATAATGATCACATACACACACATATATGTTATAAATTCTGTGTAATATGTAGGGTCCATAAATATACATGTGTATGTTTGTGAATTTTATGTGATTTAAATTATGTGATAATAACGATGCTCAGCATATAGAGCACCGGTCATATCAAATTGTCGTATTCTTACACCATCCATCAGAGTGTTAATGTTCCACGTTTTGACTTTAGTTTATTAATTCATCTTATTAAGATTTAATTATATGAATAATGTTAGAGACATAAATTATTTTATAAATATTTTATAAATTGTTGATGTGGCATATTCTATCTTCAATTTTTTATGTGGAGTCAAAGACTACATTGCAGTAATTTATTCATCAATATATTGATGTGGAGTATGTCACATGATCAACAGTTTGTAAAATATTTATAGAATAGTTTGTGTCTCTAGCATTACTCTAATTATATTGGATATGCAAGTGCATGTACATAAATAAGGTTCAACGTTTTGATTATTTATATAAATAATTATGACCTTGGGAATAATATAAGAATCTCAATTTTGACACACAAAAAACATCGTACGGTTTGATGGACCGCTTAATAAATAAAATTCGAAATTCTAGTTTGTTTGACTAAGAGGAGTCGAGTCTTATACTAACTCGCAAAATAGATAAACATTCAATTAAGATGTTCAAATTATAAATGAAACACAACGTTAATATTTGTTAAGATTGACTTATTCTCACAATAGTAATATAATAATATTAAAAAATCAAAATTATTCAGCATTATTCGTTAATAGTAATGCTAGAGATACAATTTATTTTACAATTATTTTATAATTTGTTGATGTGACATACTCACTTCAGCTTTTATGTGGGCTCGAAGACTAAATTGAAACAATTTATTCATCAATATGTTGAGGTGGAGTATGCCACATCAGCAAATTGTAAAATAATTATAAAATAAGTTGTGTCTCTAAGATTACTCTTAATTACTTATAGGTATGTTCCATTTGAATCCAAATTTCATGAGCTATATATATATACCTAACTTATCATGAGTGTAGTATTAATGCATTTGTATTAGTAAAAGTTAAATTGACCCACTGCTTGACTCAGTAGTTTAAGGGAGACTTTGAGAACAGTCGTAATTCGGAGAGGTCTTGAGTTTGACTCTCACTTGAAACAACATACGGACAAGTAGTGAAAGTTTGTTGGGAAACTTCACTTTATCAAAAAATAAATTATATTGACAAACTAATTAATTAATTATAAGAATGAACTAATTTTTGTATACAAACAACGTCATGCAATTCAAATTCGTTGTATTTCCATCATACTAAAAGTTTGTACGTTAATTTAAAAGGTAATTGGACTAGTGGGACTTCAACCGTTCTTTGGTGGCGAGGAGCGAACGGAATCGGAGAAAAGAATAGTAAGGCCTCTAGTGGTGACGGTGGAACAGACGGATCACTTCTGGAGGGCATTCTTACCAGCCGGAGGGAAATGGAACCGAGACCACAAGGCAATCAACGTGAGCGGCCCTGAGGCGGAGGACTTATCGCGGTTGGATTTTCCGGCGACAATTGTGTTCGTTGGTGGATTTGATGTGCTACAAGATTGGCAAAAGCGGTATTATCAATGGCTACAGAATTCGGGAAAAGAAGCTTATTTAGTGGAGTATCCAAATATGTTTCATGGTTTTTATATGCTTCCAGAGTTGCCCGAGTCCGCTCAGCTAATATCGGAGATAAGAGAATTTGTTCTCAAGTCCAAATAATTTCCTTGTTCGAGGGTGCCATGCATTAGCATTACATTGAAGGTGTGGAAAACACTTGTTTTTAGAGCTTTTCTTTATTTCTATACCTACTCTGCAGTCTATTAAGTCATTCTGTAAAATAGGGATTCAATTTTTTCACTATGTACCTAACAGGTTCCTTATATTAATTTTTTAAATAATGAATTTTGAAATTTAAAAGTTAAAATTTGAAAGTTCCAACCGTCAAAATATCAAATTAATAATAATCTTATAATTTATTAAAAGAGATAGTATAATTTATCAATTGTATTTCACTGTAAAATATTTTTTAATTTTATTTTAAATTTTAAGTAATTTATGGAGTGATTATTGAATAGATTGTAGCTGCAAATGTACATAATATTAATATTAACTTCTAAAAAGTTAATTTGTGATATTTTTAAATTTAAATTTAATAGGATTAATTTAAATTTTGAAAATAATAATTTTTATAATTAATAGTACTTTTATAATATTTATAATTATATTGACATAAATTTATATCAATTTTAAATTAGAATATGTTTGAAATTAATTTTTTTTAAATAAGTCAATATTAATTTTATAATTTCAAAATATTGAAGTAGTAAAAAATGTCAAGATGTGTATGATTGATGAGTTGTCAACTTAAATGAAGGTGTAAAATGTCATTTCGTATATATAGCGAACAGTCTTTTGACTTCCTTATACTGGGGAGTAAAATCCTATATAGGGATTAAAATAGGGACTCAAATAAGGATATGAAAACTGTTGGAAAATGATTTTTTAATATATTTTTTAAAATTGAGAATAGAGAGTTGATTCGGAATACTATTGTAGATGCTCTTATAGTTTGACAATATTTATGTTTGTTTTCACCAAGAGTATATAATTCTCTCACTTTATTTTTATTGACTTTGTATAGTTAATGAGATATTTTTTAATTTAAAACTTATATATATAGTAATTTTTAAAATAAAAAATAATAATTAAAGAGAGTGAATGAGTACATATACTTTTTATTCACATTGCAATATCTTTGTGTGTATCTATATTGTTGGGCAATGTTGAATATATGAAATATATGTAGATTCTTCGGTGCTAAATATGTATGCATAGTGTTAAGGGAAATATATAATTATATGAATTTGAAAATGTGAATGATTATATATTTTTATATTCAATGTAGGAATACTATTAAAGCTGTAAATGTACGTGATGATGAAATTAAAAGGGGTTACACTTTTGGATTTTACTGCCCAATAAATATGGGAAAAGAAAGAAAGAGAATTTAATATTGAGAGTTGAAGTGAATGAAATAGAAAATGAAAGATCAACAAACCAAGGGAGATGATGTACAAAAAATTGAATTGCGATCAACCAACGTGCGAGTTAACATCAAGTATCATAAATGAATACATGAACGCAACCCGGATCAAAATACCAAATTAACTCAACTCAATTCCTCTTATTATATACATATATACATGACTAAATATATTTATGTTACATCAAGTATCATTAAATTCATAATTTAGCTCATAAAATAATTGGACTAACAAATTATTACATAAACTACCTAATTGCATACAATATTCCCACCCAAAGAAAAATCAAATTCCCACCGAAATTGACCGAAAAATACCTAAATTGTCGGCAAGCCTATTAGGTTCTCTCTTTCTCTCTATCACCCTCCATCCAAATCTTCAACTTTCTCTCTCACAAATTGGGTGTTCTTCTCCTTCTTCCTGTAAATAGATTTGACATAAAAAAATATTGAGTCTACATCTCTACCATCAAAATCCTCAAATTATAAATCATCATGATCAACTCCACCCCTTGAACTCTTTAAATCAAAACCTTAAAATAAAAAATAGGATGAACTTCTCCCTTCTCTCTCAAATAAAAAATGTTGAGCAACAACAGAGCTCCAAGATTTAGGAGGGACACGGCTAGGAGCCTCAGCAGATTTAATAGGATAATCAACGTTAGCAGCAGCATTCTCGGCTGAGAGATGAGGCAAAAGCTCGCCCTCTTCCAGCTCAGGACCTTTGTCGGAATACAAAGCCCCAGAGGGGGAAAGCTATCTGGCAACAATACAAGATCTTTGCATAAAGCCCCAGAAGCGGAAGGGGGAATGCCTGGCCGGACATTAGGAAGAGGACATTTATCATACACGTTGCGGGCATGTCCTGCACTCGAGGGAGAAGGCACATCCACTCTGAGAGAATCCTGCACAGCTGACTCCGGGGCAGGAGCAGTTTGAGGCTTAGAGATTTTTCCTTCAAGGACAAAATCATTGACGTCTTTTAGGGATAACCCATGATCAGTAATGAAATCGATTAGATCTCTGTTCATTTTCCTCTCATGTACCATTTGCGTCCAAAGAGCCCAGATTATCCTCCTGGAGATGGTCTAAAGATGTCGAGTCATCGGAGCTTAAGGCGACAGCAAATGGATTATCTTCAGATTCCACCATATCATCAGGAGAAACGACCTCCTGGGCCAGAGCAGAGAGGGGAGTTGGGACTTGAGATCCCATATTCGGCAAAAAGATTTCTCGAGCTGGAACTATCAGAGTTACTGTCGCTTCGCTCCGCTCTAGCTCATCAGGTTTGAATCAAATGTTGGGGGAGCCCTGCGGTACGATACAGGGTTTCAGCGAGGACCGCGACAGTGCAAGGCTTGAAGCGGCGCGGGACGCGTCAGGCTGGTGGACAAGATCCGTAAGGGTGGCGCGCCTCGCGCCAGGCTGGTGGACAAGATCCGTAAGGGTAGCGCTGGGTGCGCCAGAAGAGGCCTTGGGGCGGCGCTGGGCGCGCCGGTCAACGAGCATCATCATGTTCTATTTAGAAAAGGACATTATGTGGGTATTAAGGTTATAATGTGAAGTAGGTTTGGAATATGATTAGTAGGTATAAATACTATCTATTGTAAAATTTTAGGTAACTCAATCATTCATAATAAGAAAAGAAACGCCGCTCCCGTGGACGTACTCATATTGAAAAATCACATAAATCTCTCTTGTGTTAATTCCTTATTGTTGTGTGCGTGTGTGGTCATTAATTCTAACAGTTACCAAATGCTTGCACCCAATGTTTATTTAGATTAATTTTGGGGAACAGTCTTGTTATACATTACAAAAGTTTTTGGGTCCAATTATGATTGTGACATATGTTAATATATGTGATAGAAGGAATTAAGAAATGTCTCATTTTAATTTTTTTTTATCTTGTTACATACACTTTCATGTTAGTCGCAATTTAACTTCGTCAAATATTTATCAACCTTAAAGAAATTAAAATTTATTAAGTAACTATCGCAACGGTCAACCTAACCTACTCAACTTTAAATACCACAAAACTAAACAACTGTGACCATGCCTATTTTAGAAGAATAAAAATAACTATATTTTTTTGAAACTTCCTTTCTTTTTTACACTTTTGATTCATAAAATCTCTTCCAAATTGTTTTCACTAATATTTTACAACTTATTTAATTATCTATTTATTTTTTTGTTAATTGCACATGTGTGTCACAACTCACAAATGTGCAAGACTTCCTAGGCTAAATGCTCCGTAAGCTCAAGATAACAAACATAATCACTTTTACTTCACAGGAATTTCCATAGCAGAAAGCCAAGTAAATTCATAACTCATAAACACATTCATGACAATATATTTACTTTATTATATATATTTATATTATCAAGTTCATTTAGGAACATTTACATACAATAAACCCAGGTAATATAAACCCATAAGACTCCATCATCAAACCCACTGTCATACCACCAAAATACACACTTCATACTAACCCCTAACTCAAAAACAGAGACGGTCAAATCAAAACACGAAAATTAACCAGAGATTTCAATGGATTTGACATCAGGCTTCTTCACCCCCTCTTATAATTTAATATTTGCATGACTAATTATAATTTGTGATTATAATTTAGTGAATGTATGATGTAGTTTAATTAATTATAAATTATAAATTGTGTATAATTTAATTAAAATAAGATGTGATTATAATTTGAGTAATTATAATTAGATTAAATGTTTAAATTGTTTAATTATAATTTGATTAATGTGAGCATGCCTATGTGATGTAATTAAATTATGTGGTTATTAATTATTAACTTAATAATTAAATAAAAATGAGTTAACTTAGATGGGTTAACTAATTATGTGAATTAGTTACGTGTTAACTAATTTAGGTTATTGTGATTAAAAATATATGTGTAGGAAGTGTTAGAACGTGAGTAGTATTAGTAGCTTGCGCTTGAGGCAAGTATTCTAAACCCTGAACTCGTTAGTTCTATGCAAGTTTTTGATATTCCAATTATGTAATGTATTGAGAATGTCCTTTTTATTTCTGCGTTGGACAAGTATTTATTTAATTAAAGTGACTTTGACTTATTGTTCAAGCAAGGTCCAGCTTATCTTTTAAATGCTTTAAGTTTAATTCTAAAGCATGAGTTAATTCGTAATTCTTTAATTTATGAATTTTCCTAAGTTATTGAAAGTTGATTCAACTATTCTTAGTTGATGAACGTTGAATTCCAAATTACCCTTGTAAGCTTATCCAAATCAAACTTTCTTTGGTGCGGACTTGTATTCAAATACTGAGATGAACAACTCTATTTATTAGGGGAGGTTACTACGCAGAAGCGTTAAATGTAGTGCACTTACATGGTACGAAGGGCTGATCCCTCTAAGTACGAGTAAGGTCCATAGTCTTAATGACTGTTAAATATTTTAAATAGAAATGTTTATAACCTAAGGACAAAAGTTCAAGGTCTTATGAATTCTATATTCGAATTATAAATGTGATCAAAGAATTATTATTCAATTCTTTATCGTTGTGAAAGTAAAATTATTCAAACCTTTTCAAAAATATTTTTGTATGTCTTATTTATCGTTGTATTCCAGTGAGCTGTTGTTTGCTCACTCTTGCATTAAATAACCATTGCAGCTAAGGTTGATAGCGTTGATGCCCCATCAACGAGTAAAGGGAAATGGAACCGAGACCACAAGGCAATCAACGTGAGCGGCCCTGAGGCGGAGGACTTATCGCCGTTGGATTTTCCGGCAACAATTGTGTTCGTTGGTGGATTTGATGTGCTACAAGATTGGCAAAAGCGGTATTATCAATGTCTACAGAATTCGGGAAAAGAAGCTTATTTAGTGGAGTATCCAAATATGTTTCATGGTTTCTATATGCTTCCAGAGTTGCCCGAGTCCGCTCAGCTAATATCGGAGATGAGAGAATTTGTTCTCAAGTCCAAATAAGTTCCTTGTTCGAGGGTACTATGCATTAGCATTACATTGAAGGTGTGGAAAGAAAAATTCTAGGGTGATCGGCCTTTACTGACTTGTCTGGCGACCGACCCCCTATTTTTTCTTTTTCTTTTCGACTCCCCCAAAATTAATAATATTTATTTCAACTCAAATTAATAATTTGAATACATGTAAAAAATAGAATTACAGAGTATATATATTTGTAATTTAGATACATGTAAAAAATAAGGTTTAGGGTTTAGTTTTTTAGGAGTAAAAAAAAAAAAGGGAAGGGGGCGGTTCGCTAGATCGGTCAGTAAAGATCGGTCCCCCTAGAATCTCTCATGTGAAAAATAATTCTCTCATTTTATCTTTAATTGACTTTTTAAAGTTAATATGCGATATTCTTTAATTTAAAACTTACGAACTTGCAACTCGTGCGAGGTATATAGTAACTTTTAAAATAAAAAATAATAATTAAAGAGAGTGAATGAGTACATATACTTTTTATTTCTTTTTATTTACATTGTAATATCTTTGTGTGTATCTATATTGTTGGGCAATGTTGAATATATGGAATATATGAAGATTCTTCGGTGCTAAAATATGTTTTTACATAGTGTTAAGGGAAATATATAATTACATGAATTTGAAAAGGGAAAAGAAAGAAAGAAAATTTAATATTGAGAGTTGAAGTGAATGAAATAGAGAATGGAAGATTAATAAATGAAGGGAAATGATATACATATTATAAATATGTGATGAAAGTGGATTGCGGCTAACTAATGTGTGAATCTATGGGGATAAAATTAAATAATTTAATGTGGGGTCATTCTTAATTTACACATATCTCATATAAAATCAAATAATTTAATGTGGAGTCATTCTTAATTTATACATATCTCATATATGTACATACGACTGAAAACTTTTACAATACATAGTAAGACTCGTATATGGCTACATACACTTATATTACATCAAGTATCACTAATTTCATAATTTTGCTCCTAAAATAATTGAGCTTACAAATTTGATGAGCTCCACCCCTTGAACTCTTAAAATCAAAACCTTGAAATAAAAAATAGGATGACCTTCACCCTTCTCTCTCAAATCAAAAATGTTGAATTCTTAAAATCAAAAAATGTTGAATTCTAGAAAACATATTCCCACTCGTGCTCGCAAAGAGAAAAACTTTGGTGATGACTTCTTTACTTTAATGGATACTGATACTTTAACTTTTAATGAAGCGATGACATCACCTGATGCACCATTTTGGAAAGAAGCCATAAGCTCTGAAATTAAATCCATAATAGCAGACCATACTTGGGAATTAGTTGACTTGCCACCTAACAATAAAACAATTGGCTGCAAATGCATATTTAAAAGAAAACTTTAAGTTAATGGCTCAATCAATAAGTTCAAAGCAAGGTTAGTGGCTAAAAAGTATAAACAAAATAAAGACCTAGATTTAGGAGGATTTGAAGCCGATGATATTGAATTGTTGGATAGTACAATGATCATACTAAAAGATTATGAGTTAATGGATCAGCGCAACGGTATCAGATGACTTCGAGATCGAGAGTTTGGCTTCGGGTTCAACTTTGGATTCCTTCGGGTCGGCGTTCGGGATCAGGGGAACGGGTTCTTTTGCGTTTCGGAGTTCGGAATCGTAGTTCGAGATCCGATTAACTCTATTACTATTATTAGTAAGTAAATTCTTTTATGATAGTAGTGTTTTATTAGGAAGTAAATCTTTTATATTATTACGTAATAGAAAGTTATTATCTACTGGTTGATTGGCACTTCTGTCCCTCCAAGTTTTCACCCACTTTCAAAGTCGTCCCTAAAGTACCATTTTCATCAGTTAGTCCTTAAAGTGGCATTTTATTGGCGTTTCTGTTCCTTCAACCCATTTTAACCAAAACCCGACCCATTTTGACCCAGTTTGACCCAACCCAAAATTTTAATATTTTAAAATATAATAGTATTTTTAAAATAAGTTTAAAATAATAATTATATTTAACATTTTAAAAAAATAATATTTAATTATTTAAAATAAATTATTATTATTAAAATAATAATTATTTTAATATTTTTAATTAAAATAATTATTTTAAAAATAGTTATTTTTAATATTTAAAAATAAAATATTAGTTTTTTTATAAAAAAATTAATAATTATATTTAATATTCTAAAATAAATATTTTTAATATTTTTATTTTTATATTTTAAAAGTAAAAAATATTTTTGTACATATAATTTTAAAAATAATATTTACTTTTAAATATTAAAAATAATATTTATTTTAGAATATTAAGAATAATAATTATTTTATAATATTAAATATAACATTTATTTTAGAATATTAAAAATAATATTTTATTAGAATATTAAAAATAAGAATTATCTTAGTTTTTTTATAAAAAAAATTTGAATAATTATTATATTTATATTTATATTTATTTTAATTTTTTAATATTTACTTTTAATATTCTATAATAATAATTATTTTTAATATTCTAAAAAAATATTTTTAATAATTATTATTTTTGAAGGAAACATAATATTTAATATTCTGAAATAATTATTAAAAAAATTATAATTTAATAATTATTAAAAAAAATTAAAATAATCTTAATATATATTATTTTAAAAATTAAAATAATCTTAATAATTATTATTTTAAAAACTAAAATAAACTTAATAATTATTATTTTAAAACTTAAAATAATCTTAATAATTATTATTATTAAATAATAATTTTTTAATAAGTATTTCAGAATATTAAATATTATTTTTCCTTCAAAAACAATAATTATTAAAAATATTTATTTTAAAATATTAAAAATAATAATTTTTTATAATATTAAAAGTAAATGTTAAAAAATTAAAATAAATATAAATATAATAATTATTTAAAAAAATAAAAAATATATATTATTTTTAATATTCTAAAATAAATATTATATTTAATATTCTAAAATAATTATTATTTTTAATATTCTAAAATAAATATTATTTTTAATATTTTAAAAGTAAATATTATTTTAAAAAATAATATTTACAAAATTATTTTTTACTTTTAAAATATTAAAAATAAAAAATATTTAAAATATATTTATTTTAGAATATTAAATATAATTTTTATTTTTATTTTTTTTAAAAACTAATATTTTATTTTTAAATATTAAAAATAACTATTTTTAAAATAATTATTTTATTTTAAAATAATAAAATAATAATAATTTTAATAATAATAATTTATTTTAAATATTATTTTTTTAAAATATTAAATATAATTATTATTTTAAACTTATTTCAAAAATATTATTATATTTTAAATATTAAAAATTTTGGTTGGGTTAAACTAGATCGAGTTGAGTTAAACTTGGTCAAAATGGGTCGGGTTTAGGTTAAAATGGATTGAAGGAACAGAAACGTCAATAAAATGCCACTTTAGGTACTTAACTGACAAAAATGGTACTTTAGGGACGACTTTGAAAGTGAGTGACTACTTGGAGGGACAAAAGTGCCAATCAACCTTACCTACTAGAAATTTGTTTCCATAGTTATAGGAATTCTGTTATTAAAGAAACTTTTTATTTATAAAATCAGACTTGTGCGTTGAATTAGGTGAGCTTTTGATTTTGATAATATTAATTCAAGTATTTGAGAAGTTTTTGTGTTTAGTTTTGCTTCCTTTGATCTTGGTAAATCCCCCAATAAGGCAAGCTTCCCATAGACTATTTCCATGTTTCATCAGCAGATTTAATAGGAGAATCAACGTTAGCAGCAGTATTCTCGACTGAGAGATGAGGCAAAAGCTCGCCTTCTTCCAGCAGGGACGAAACTATGCAAGGACTGGAGGGTGCCACGGCCCATTCAAGGTTTGAAAATTTTATAAAGTTCATCCCAAGGTTTGAAAATATATTATTATTAAATTTATTATAATTGTAAATTTGTATAATTGGAGCATAATATTGTATGTGTTATTTCAATTGAATGATATATTTATATCTAGGTAACCAACTTAAACCCTTATTTAATTTTTTTTATTCTTTGTTTATTTTATGAAAATTGATATTTAAATTTTTAAAAGTTTAATAAGTGATCATAATATTGTATATGTTAATTCCAATTGCATATTCAATTGGTTTTCCGGTAACCAACTAAAACCTTACTTATTTGATTGCAAATTTATGAAAATTTTATTATTAAAAAGTTCAATAAATGGTCCAATAATATTGATTAACTCATTCTTGTAGTGTAATTAATTGAATTTTTTATTTTTTGTTTTAGAATCATGGGAAAATCACATACTGTTCATTCATTTTTCAAGAGAAAACATTCAAATTATGTTAACACATCTCTGCTTACCCCTGAGTCTAATGTTCAAATATCTTTGCCTACCACTAAGAACAACGTTCTCTAAAATAACTAAAAATTAAAAACGTGACCCTATAAAACGTATCGAAATATGAAAATATCGTGATATGATGAAGTTCGACAAACTTACATCAATTACGATTCATATCAATCTATTCTTTTCAAGTATTCTTTTTCTGAATATATATTATGTTATTAAAAAAATTCTTCGTCCCTTCAGGACCTTTGCAGAGGGGAAAGTTATCTGGCAACAATACAAGATCTTTGCATAAAGCCCCAGAGCGGAAGGGGGAATGCCTGGCCGGACATTAGGAAGAGGACATTTATCATACACGTTGCGGGCATGTCCGGCACTCGAGGGAGAAGGCACATCCATCCTGCACAGCTGACTCGGGGGCAGGAGCAGTTTGAGGCTTAGAGATTTTTCCTTCGAGGACAAAATCATTGACGTCTTTTAGGGATAACCCATGATCAGTAATGAAATCGATTAGATCTCTGTTCATTTTCCTCTCCTGAACCGCTTCCTCCTCTATCTTACCGAGAAAAATAAAGAGCTGCTTTAAATATATCCTGTGCATTTGCTGCGTCCAAAGAGCCCAGATTATCCTCCTGGAGATGGTCTAAAGATGTTGAGTCATCGGAGCTTAAGGCGACAGCAAGGGGATTATCTTCAGATTCCACCATATCATCAGGAGAAACGACCTACTGGGCCAGAGCAGAGGGAGGAGTTGGGATTTGAATACCATATTCGGCAAAAAGATTTCTCGAGCTGGAACTATCAGAGTTACCAGTTTATTTAGATTAATTTTGGGGAACAGTCTCGTTACACATACAAAAGTTTACGGAAAAATGAATAGTACAGAATAAAAAACAAATACAAAAGAATAAATTACAAAATTCTTAATTGTTCATGACGATCCAAACAGCAAAATGCTCCGTAAGCTCAAGATAACAAACATAATCACTTTTACTTCTCAGGAATTTCCATAGCAGAAAGCCAAAGTAAATTCATAACTCATAAACACATTCATGACAATATATTTACTTTATTATATATATTTATATTATCAAGTTCATTTAGGAACATTTACATACAATAAACCCAGGTAATATAAATCCATAAGACTCCAACATCAAACCCACTGTCATACCACCAAAATACACCCTTCATACTAATAAACCCTAACTCAAAAACAGAGACGGTCAAATCAAAACACGGAAATTAACCAGAGATTTCAATGGATTTGACATCAGGCTTCTTCACCCCCTCTTTGGGGACCGTCACAGTCAGCACACCATTCTCCATTGCCGCCTTGACCTGATCCACCTTGGCATCCTCCGGCAGCTTGAACCTCCTCATAAACCTGCCGCTGCTCCTCTCCACGCGGTGCCACGTGTCTCCCTTCTCCTCCTTCTCACGGTTTCTCTCCCCGCTGATCTGGAGCACACGATCGTCCTCCACTTCCACCTTCACCTCCTCCTTCTTCAGCCCCGGCACGTCCACCTTGAACTCGTGAGCCACCGGAGTCTCCTTCCAGTCTATGGTGGCGTTCGCGAAAGACGAAGACTTGCCGGATCTGAAGAGATCGGAGAGCGGTCGGGAATTGTTGTTGAACGGGAAGCCATCAAAAGGGTCCCACACATCGAGGGAGAACGGATCGAAGACGTTTGATCGGCGGCCAAAGAAGTGTGGAATGATCGACATCTTGTTAGGGGGCTAGAAAATATCTAATAATATTGCTGCTTTTGCAGAGAAATGCTACCTATGATCAATTTCTTAGGGTGGAAGGGTTTATATTCAGGGGGAGAATTTGTGGATAATATCGTGAGGGTTCCAGAGGGTTCTAGCTAATTCTGTACTGTAATATGCTTAGTGGAATGTTCTCGATTCACGCGCGCTAGTGACGGATTTCACTTAATTGCTACAAAGGACCTTCACTTGTGGAATTTATGTTCTACGAACTGTCTTTTAGAAGGGTGTATTCAATAAAAAAAAAATTTAAATATTTTTTTTAAGTGATAGATTTTTGTAGAGTTTGTAGATTTTAATAACTTTTAAAGACTTTATAAAATAAGTGACAAACTTTTATAGATATTATATCAAGATTTTGATAGATTTTTGTATACTTCTAATATATCTTACATCTTATATTAATTGTTAAAAAGTCAACAAAAATCTTATATTTTAGATGAAATGAGTACGATATTAAATAATATTAAAATATTTTGACCATGTCACAACTTAATTTGAAATAAAGACATTGTTGAAGTTAAATTATTAGATCATACTCAGTCTATTACAAAAAAATGTCCTATTTCATAATTTTTATATTTAATAAAAAAAAGTCATTTTCTATTAACCGTAATATAAGATAACAATTTCGATTTTAAAATTGTTCATTGTTATTTTCCTATCAAGTCATTATTACTAAACTAACAATTTATAATTTTCAACAAATAATAAAATTAACTAAATTTATTATTTTTAAAAATAAACATAAAACAAAATACCTCCTTAATACTTACAAATATAATAAATGAGATTTTTTTTATGGGAGAAAACAAATATAAAATGATATTAAAAAGTTTGTTATCTCTATTTATAATATTCGTTATATTTGAAACATTCAACACTACTCCATCTTTTTAACCCCTTCTCATTTTTCTCTCTCATCACCCGCTATAATGGCTCTCTTCCTTTTTTGAATTTTTATTTTGAGAGGACTGAGGTATAGAGAGAAAATGAGACATATATATATATATTTTCTACTCTATCTTTTTCTCTTTCTCTTCCTCCTCTATTTATCTTCTTTCTTTCTCAAATATTTGAAAGTCTTTAGAAATAAGGTCAGATTTTGGATTTGAGTATTTATTCTTCTAAAGTCTGTCAAACTCTAGCATTTGATAGAAATCCGAATAATCTATGCCTTTTTGAATACCAAAATACTTTTATAGACTTTGTAAAAGTCTCAATTTAATACCATCAAACTTTTAAAGACATTACAAAAGTTGTAATTGAATACCAATAAACTTTTATAAACTCTTTAAATGTCTGAATTGAATACAACCAAACTTTTAAAGTATTTAAAAGTCTTTAAAAATCTTAATTGAATACACCCTCTTTAGATTTTGCATACTGTGGCCAATCTTGGTTTACACTACGACTTCTCTTTTATACCCAAAAAAAATAAAAATCATTTACAATATTCACAGAAAAAAATTAAAAATATTGTTTTTATCGCTCACAAATGCAAATAGATAGTGTAAAATAAGAGCAGTTGAATTCGAAAGAGTGAATTAAATAAACGAAAGACATTAATGACCCAGATTTCTATCCTCTTTGCCCTTTACCCAATTATTGATTGATTTAATGTTTTTAATTGTTTGAGCGGCGTGCACAAACTGATAATTGTGCTTGCAATTAGAGCTGTAAATGATAACCAAAAAATTTGTATTCGTCTGCATTTGTATTCGGAAAAAAAACGGATATCATTCGTATTCGAAAAAAAACGGATGACTTGCACACTTTGAACTATGGTGTGTCTCCTTTTCTTTATTTTCCTTTTTTTCCTTTATTTAAATCTCTAAACTTGAATTTGGATAGAAGGTTAATGAATTTATAGAATAATTTATTTTATGTTTTTCTTTTTAAGTATAAAGATAACATGAGAGCCGCCAAGGTAGGGGTTTTAAATGAGCTAAATCCTATACAGATTTTCAAAATTAGGGTTAAGTTTGACGTATTTGCCTTACAAGTCGATCTCAAATGAGCTTAGATAATTCAAATACTGGAGACGCTATGTAATCTTGCACTATGTTTGACAACTCAACTCGTAGTTTTGAATTTAAAACTAAAGGAACATTTAAATTTTATAAATTTAAAATTTCGTTAAAATTTGGCGTTACATTCTAATTTCAAGATTTCAATGAGTAGCTAACAGCTGCAGCAAGAGGACAAAGGATTTTAAAAGATAATCTGCATATCAAATTGAAATACTTTGATAGCAATTACATACTAATTAATAAATAGCTAAATCTCATTCCGATGGGCAATGTTTCTTTATCTAAACAATTAATACATATACGTATGTTATATTCTTATGCTTCTATATTTACAGAATCAAATGAAAACTGATATATATATATATATATGCAGGTTCAGGAACGGACTTATCCGTTGGAGAACGGCTCCGTATATATATATATTCTACAGCTCTTGGTCTCATCTCCTCACACATCCTAACAATCCTATTGCACATCCACGTCAATAGCCACAACCTTTGATATACCAACCCTAGTAGAATTTCCTCTAACTTTAAATGGCAATGTTGCATATGTTGCATTGTTATTATTATTATTATTCACAACATTGCTAGCAAAAATCCCACATGATCCCTCTTCCTCCTTTTTCAAGTCAGCAGGAGGCAAAAAACAATCCATGGACAATCCCTTGATATTAAAACCGACCTCCTCGATGGTCCAAACCTCGTCCATTCGCGTCTTGGAATGGCTCTCGGAGTTTTCCCCGAACCTAAACAACGACACCGACGTTTTGCCGGCGTGCGCGATATTAACCCCGTCGACTGTCCTATATTCTTGGATGAATGACTCCATTGTTGTTTCCCAAAGTACATTGTCGTTTTCCGGGACTTTGGCTTTGATTCGAAGGAGGTGAGAGTCTTCCAGTTTGACAAACAGGCCGGTTCTTTGGCTAAAATAGCCCCAAATTGTGTGCTGGATTATTTCTACATTGTTGCTACTTCTTGCTCTTAGTGCCGATGGCTCTGCTTGGAGCTTTAACACAAAGCAGTCTTCGTGGTTCACCGTCTTTTCACCAACGCATATCGAATTGGAGAACAAATTTGCTGTTGATCTTGGATCAAGACCCTGTTGAGTAGTATGATTAGATGATGAGTGCATGGTTAGATTATGTCAATGTAAATTGAATTGAAACCAGCATAATAGTTTGAATTTTCTACAAAGATTACACTCTTATAGATAATATAATGGTGAAATCGGCCCAATATTAAAAAGGTCGTCGTTGTACCTTAACTGGTAAGACTCGAATAATCATGTCCAAATTAGATAGTGATACGAGAGTTTGCCAATCAACTGGACTATATTTTCGGTTCGAAGGACTTTATGAAACTCTAATTAATACAGACTTGGACAAAAAGGCAATCTATAATCAAAGATAAGAAAGAAGGGTTTTGTTTGAATTTTTTAATTTTTTTTGATAACCGGAAGTTTTTCAATTGCAGTCGGACTAATCTCTACAAACGCGGGTCAGTCTTTTCGTACGAACTTACGCCCGCGTGACCGCATCTCCGTAACCCCATGAAATTATTACTGGTGGTATTCGATCCCAGAACGTCTAAGTCTACGGCTAGATCCCGGGCTTAATTATGAGCTGGATTGTCATTTGTCCAAGCCAAATATTGTCCAGAGGCTGACTTTTAGTAGCAGCAGTTTCCAAAATTTCAAAATCAGACCAACAATTCATGTACTTTTTTACTATTAATCTGGAGTATGCTCAGAAGGAAAACAGGTAGCCAATTTAATTTGTTGGCCTTATGGTGGGTCAGGTCCCACAAGAAAATGTATGAGTTGTAACCAATGACATTTCTTTTTTTAAAGTCAAAATGATCCTCATAGAAAAATTTGGTGCATCAGCTCTAACAAAATGTTCCAGGGTAGATTACAGTAGACCAACACCCGCCCTTAAGCTTAACAAACTAATTACAAATTGAACATTGAGTGTATTTAAATTTTATTTATTTGTATTTTGACCTCAATGATGAGTAAAAATATAAATAAGTGAAATTCAAATACAGTTATATTCAATTTTCATGTTTAATTTTCATATCCACCTAACTAGAAGAGCTCTTTGATCAACATAATATATAAGAAGGAGAGCGAAAGTAATACCTGTAAGGAACGACGAAGAGGCCTAGGTGGGCCACGAGATGCATGCGAATGGTGCCATGGGGTCTGTCTCCAAGCCACCTTCCCATCACTACCAGCACTAATCTTGTACCCGGAAACAACCAGCTCCAAGCACCACAGAGCAGGCCTCTTTTGCCACAGCACAAATCCTCCCATCTCTCCACCTCCTCCGTTATTTTTCAAACTCTTAATCATCTTCATATTTCTAACATTACAATTCAAACCTAAACCATCCCCACTAATAAAATCGGATGTTGCCATCTTCACCTTCCCCATCGCATACATGCTATCAATCGAATTCAAACCTTTTTCCCCTCCGGCCGCCGCCATGTACTGCTGCACTATGTATTTAGCCATTGCAGCCTCCTGCATATCATACATAATTTACTAACATTAGATATATATGAACAAAACAACTACTGTTACATTTATGTGTATCAACTAATCAAAAAAGTCAAGTTCGGAAAATTAAGAATATCTGAAGTGACTTACAATGGGGTGGTCTTTGATGTTCCGACTAATGGCATGATCGGAACAGACCGGAAGAGGGATTAGAGGAGCTCCGATGACACCGAGCAAGAGCTGAATATCCGTGTTCCGGCCGCCATAAACAGTCGGCGACAACAATTTATGATCAGTGTGTGGTTTCATCCACGACTTCATGTTTTTCCATGACATGTTATTGCTGTTAGAATGAAATGTCTCTTCTGGTATAGGCACTTCAAGCACGGTTTCAAGACCATCTTCTCTATCCAAGTTTGGGCACAAAGTCCTCATATATATGAATATTGATAAAAGTGTAGAGAGAGAGAATTTGGCAATGAAATTGAGTTTAGGGAAGTTATGAGCTGTTGGTTGAGCTTTTAATCTAATACTACTAGAGAGAGAGAGAGACTTAGAACCAAAGGTCGGGTCTGGTGAAGAAATTGATCCTACCGACCGTGGGCCGTTTTCTAACGTGCAACTCTTTGTCTGTGTCGTGACTGAACGCATCTCTGTTTTTTTCTCTCTCTCTCTTGGAGTTGATAAAGGGACTGCATTTTGCCTATTGTGTATTTGATTTGATTATTTTATGGTGTTTTTAAAGAAGGAATTTCTTAACTTGGTGCAAACCATTATTTTATGGTTTCCCTTGAATTTGGTGCAAATACAGAAATCAAGAGAATATGCACACAGTTCAAGAAAATATTCTCTTGAACTATGTGCTTAGCATGTGCCCTAAGGGCACATGTTAAGAGGACCCTTTAAAGAATTATTATTGGGGATTATAATGCAAAGAATAGAAGTTCATGGGATATTAATCAATAATCATCATAACATGGGGGAAATCTAAATTAATTGCTCCCATCCCATGTATAGATCGAATATGTTTATTTCAATTATTCCTTTATCTATCATCACACGTGCTAGGCCTCTTAGAAAGGATTTCACCTTCATGCAAAAGAGAAACTTATGTAAATATAAAATCCTAGTAAAAATAGCAGCAACAACAAAAAAAAACTCTTTATATTCTCTTAAGAACATAATTATACGATCTTTTTCTACACATTTAAACAATTATATAATTTTTTAATAAGTATGGTGTAGGGGATATTTTAATTTCAACATAATACTCACAATCTCAACTTTTGATATCTATTCTCCTTTCAAAATTGGAGAGATATTTTTTTTAATATTCTAAAATATTTACAGAGATATTTTTGATTTTAAACTATAAGGTGATATAAAACTACTAATGCAAAACATTACTTATATATATTAATTATACGTCTGGAAAAGTAAAAAACACAGTATTATAAGTTCACACAACATGAAATATATGACAAGCTTAATTACGTACTAATCCTTTTGTTTTGTTCACTAAAAATTGTCATGCATGTATGAGTATTTTATACAAATTAAGGAGTAATTCAATGCTATATATATGCTAAACATATTTTTAGTATTAAAATATGTGATTACTTTTGAAACAGTAATTATCATTTAATTTGACAATATATAATTAATTAAACTCAACAGTGAAAGAAATTGCACCTTATTCAATACTTTGGAGACTTAATTATTGTCAAGTTTGGGTTTGGAATAAAACACATTAGTAGACATAATTGAAGTAAATATAAAGGATTAATTCGTTTTCCTAATTGAGAAAAATAAGAGAGAACTTCATTTGATTTGTGTAGAAATCATTTGACTTGTGTCTATAGTGAGACATTTAATAAGGTGCAAAGTTGTTTGATAAAACTATTTTACTTAGTCTCATTTAATAGAAAGGACTACGAGTACAAATGTTGTAGTCTAATCTCTTTTTGAAACAAAAGAAAAATAGTGAGAACTATTCATATTCTATTTAACTACTAATTATTACTAATATGTAACTTACATATTTAGTACTAATAAGTGTAGTTAAATATAATTTAATAGTTATAACATGTAACTTACAATATATATATATATATATATATGCATGTGTATATATGTATATGTATATGTTGATATATATACACATAAAATGAGATATATGCATAAGAGACATAATTTTACATATATGATATCAACTTTTAACGATATGCATTTTCTCTTTTCTCTCTTCTCTAATTTTTCTTACAAATAAACAACTACTACAAAGTAGTGTTCAATTAAAATTTTCTGTGAATTGCTATCACGTATTATTCACTAAGATTTGACATATATCCTGGAGGTATATCGTCTGCAACCCTTAGCAAACCAATCGTGGTGGGGGCGATAAACACCTTAAGGACAGGGATCAATCGTGTCACGTCTTCCACAATCAATCTTGACTCTCGGAAGCTACAAATTACTAACAAACATTTATAAGGTAGTTTCGACACTCAATCTCCTTAATTCTTAACGCAATTGCAGGCATAGCCGGGGTTGAGTTGGTTATTTGATTTCTTATTCTAATCGACCATTTAAATCTATTAAATTAGAGACTATAAAGCTGTTTAAAATGTCTACTTAAAAAGGACTGCAATCATGTAGTGCACGTTCGTACGAAGTTTAATGCCTAATTGAGTTAGTTGAGGTAGTAGTCCCTCCTCCTCCTATATGCAAAAAAAAAAAAAAAAAAACAGAGTCCCATTTAAGTATTATTCTAATTAATTTGCAAAATTTAAAAAATCAAATATTAAATTATATATAAATATTTTTAAAAAAAATTGAAGTAAATATAATTTTAAATTAAAAGAGTGCTACGTTGACAAAAAGGGATGGGAGGAGAATAAATTTTAAATTAAAGATTGTAGTTGACTTAAAGAAAGGAAGTGGAGGGAATTAACTAAACTTAAATACATAATAAAAATGTTTATATAATTAATCCAAAAAATAAAATTAAAGTTGAAAAAAAAACATGTATGCGAAAGGGAGTGCTGAGTGACGGCCACGTAAGAGGTGGGATGAAGCAAAGTGCATAAGGGAAAGAATTAAAAATTTAACATTCCTTGATGATGAAAGATGACTCCTTTTTACGGTAAGACTTGTTTTGTATCAATTGTTTAAATGGACATTTTACCTTCTTCTTCTTTTATCTTTTTTCTTTCTCTTTCTCGAGAATACACTTTCAATAGTAAAATCCATTATAAAAATAAAAAAAAATTAGTTCACATTAGGCTAATAAACCGTCAAAATTAAGAGTAGTTACATATAATGACATCAATCCTTATATTTAAAAACACGATATCTAATTAAATTTATTTTAAAAATTCAGTGAGTTGATGTGTTGGTACATTAATTCATTCATTCATTTATAAACTTTAAGATTCAGTGTCGGTTAATATATGTAGGGCTGAACAAGGAATCAAATTGAATCCGAAATCGCACCATAAATCGCACCAATTAAAACCGCACCAACAGTTCCGGTGTATGTGACGATTTTAGGTAGATTGAAAAATTGAATTTACGGTTTCGGTTTGGTTACTAGCCAAAACCGCAAGCATAAAATCGAATCCGCACCATGTGTGTGTATATATATGCATGCAGGAGCGGATGGAGCTACATTACAAATACTATTTTGAACTATTAAATTTTGTATAAATCACATTTATAGAAAACTTGAATGTTGTAAAGGAACAAAAAGACAGCCATATGTCATTATGATCTCGAGTCGAACCCTAAAATTTATAATTTGAAGAGGTTCGAGTAATTTGTCGAACTTTAAAATTTACTCATATTTGAATCGTTTATATTTCGAGCGAGCTCGAATCGAACTTTTAGTCGAGCAAATAAAAATCAAGCTCGAACTATTTGATTCATTTTACAGCCTTAAATGCATGTCTGGTTAGTGGGTGGCGTGATATGATCACATAATTGTCAGCTTCATCCATTCCACCGCCTCCACCGTGGAATGAAGAGCAAAATAATGAAATAAATTTATATTCAATTGAAATGGTTTATCCCTTATAGTTGGTAACCAAATAAACTTTTTTCCGTTTCTCCATTCCATCTCGACCTTTATTCCTTATTCCTTCAATCTAAACCCAACATAACTGCCTACATGAGATGGCTCACCCCATCAGCACCACACTAAAGTTAGACAACTATATTTATTCTGTTCTCTACAGTTTTTCCAACCCTATTTATAGTAGAGCCGTAGATGGGGGGGGACCCCAAATGAGAGAGATTCCTTAAAGAGTAATTCAAGTATCACACAGTTGACAAGGCTTCGCCCTAAAATTCCTTGAAATATCAGAAGATAGACCCTAAGCAAGCAGAAGAATGCAAGTCCACAAGAAAATTGATTTTAAGATCACAAAGGATATGGATCTTATATGCTATCTAAACCACAAGGAGGCCTGAGGAATATAACACAAACATGATACGAATGCTGCAGCAGGAACAAAGCTACAACAGTGCATAATTAATTAGGCCGATAGAATGAGAAAACAACACTAATACAACATATATTACAAGCCGGCTGAAGCTCTAACTACCGACTACAATACAGAAAAACATTTCATCTCTGCCAACCAAGAACCGATCAGCATTTGATACAAGGAGAGCGCCGGAATAATGCTCTATTTCTAGAAGCCGGTGCTTGCTTCAACTCGGCGTCTGGTAATGGATCTCACAAGCGAACATTGAAATGAAACAACCAGGAGATCACAAAGGCAAATACCATACAAGCCAGCAAGAAGTTAAGGAATCGATGACCCTGCCAGAAGTTTCGAGTCTCTGCTGATGATGGTGCACCAGCTGTGGCTGCATCATTTGCTTCATTCCACTGCTCAAGTAACTCGGCCTCATTTGCACCAGCGACATTGTGTGCAATTGATCCACAGATTTCACAAGTTCTGCAGTTGATAAATTCGAGCAAGATTATTACATACACAACAAACGTATACTGACCATTTTATGAAGAATGCATATTATAATTTAGAAGTCTAAGAAAATAACATTCGAACCCATAGGTCAGGCACAAAATTATTTTAAGCAGACTGCAAACAAAAAACCTCAAAGCATGAGCCAGAATGAAGAAACAGATTTCGATTAATAGTTTTCTCCTAGATTTGGAATCACAAATTAAACACAGAGATAAAGGCAAAGAGAGGTGGAAACAAATCCAAATAAATCTGAATCCTTGTTTAATAGCAATTACAGACTCACTTTCACTGACAAACATTTTTTTTCTTGACAAGTTAAATTCACTTTCATAGATTATGATAAGTAAACAGAGTGGCATATACATCTGTATATACTTTAATAATAATTGAAGCATATACAACTAGTTCATAAGCACGTACTCAAAATGGGATAATTCATCACCAAAAAGAAAGAACTTGAATTAGGTATTGTCAGAAGGCAAATTTACTTTGTACTAAGACAATGCTAAATGTCTGGAGGTAAACCTCTCCACGGTTTTTCCTACACAAATGCTACTGGACTATTCAGCATTGCCAGGGTATAAAGCCTGAGGCAGTTAAGTAAAGACTGCTTACCGACATAGATCCCTCAATGCAATCATTCTGTACATCAGTCTGAAGCATTGGCTGAATATTTTACCGAAAGGGCAGATTATAATACTTAAATCTGATGCTGAAATTGCTTTTATCCATTGGCAATGAATTTAAAAAAAGAAACTGCCATTCTGTACTTACAATAGCTCCATTTTTCTTGCTAGCTGTTTGGATCCATTTATACATGTTTGGCAAAAATGTTCTTAGCTCTTGATCATTCAGATATAGAAAAAATAAACCAAAGAAGATACACGCTTAAAACATGTTCGGCAAAAATGTTCTTAGCAGACTGAACAAAACTTTTTTTCCCTCGAGTAACAGTTGGGGGTTAATTTTAGGTACCAACAACTACCAAACAAAGGCGTTGTGAACATAGCAACACCTTCACCAAAAAAACTTCTACAAAGTGTTACACGGGCTTTATTCTTTGATCTATCCATGGAAAAAAATGCGAGTGTAGGATGTTTTATGTTGGAATTTTCAATGACTCAAGCTTTCAAATTGTAAATGAAAAGAAAAAAGGAAAGTAAAGTGATTAGCAAGTGGGAAACTCACTTGTGCACACCCGCATAATAGACTAGAAGAAAAAAAATTCTCTAGTTTATAATTTATTTCTTATGTAGAAATTACTTGTAAAGACCCGGCCCAGCTCGAACCCAGGGCCAAGCCTACTGTCCCAAAAGTACCATTTGGTCATCTTGACCCACCACAGGTCCACCCAAAGGTTATGACATTGGTATTCTCATTGGTAACCTTAAATCTTATGCACAAGATAGCACATCTCACATGTTTTGATGTGGAACTGGGGTATCACAATACTTGTGTAATTAACAGGAAGTGGCGGAGGCTTATGGTGCAGTGCACTACACTGCAATTTTATTTAGTAGGTTGGGTTAAATAGACTGCTGGGTGGTGCACACTGCACAGACACATCTTTTTTACCTATACCTATAATTGTACCAGGACTTTGCATGCACTTCCCTTTACGTCTTCCTTTGTTCAAATTCTTTTACAGTGTAGGGTGCGAATATAATCTTAAGTATAGAACAAAACTTGTTCAACTCCTGCAGATTTTTCAGTTTGGTTCTTTCATTTTATAACTTACTGTTCTCAAAAGAAAATCTCACCTTTTATATAGGCCCTTATTCCTTTTTCATTTTTGACAATTACAGTGTATACTGGCTATAAGGCTTTTGACACAAGATCAATATCAAGTAACAAGAAAAAACTGTTTCCAGTTCTAAATAAGGGTTATATGAGACTCTGACCTAAACAGTCGATACTACAATGAAAAACCATGCAATTAATTGTTAACCAGTTAAAAGTTTCACTAGCAGAGAAACAACCCATTCCACTATAGATGGCTTCAGAAGTTGAAAGACAAACTGGCAAAGAAAATCTAGGAGAAAATTCAGGGGGTTTAGAAAAAATCCACAAATCTAGGAGAAAATTGTTGATTATAATTGAATTGTTTATCATGTTTTGTGCTTATAGATAATTGTTTAGCTATCAATTATTGTGATAGAACCTGGATGAAATTGGAAATGGAAATTGGAAATTGGAAAATGGATTCTATGGTTAGATATGAATATGATAACATGTGTTCTTGATTATTATTCTTGGAATTGAATAACATGATTTGTGTATAAGATAGGAAAATACTTATATGCCGCATATAACCTTCATGAGAATTTTGATCTCAATGAATCAGTTCTTGATTATTTCACATAGGAATATAGTGACGTAATTGAAAAACATATCTTTATCAAACCATCGGAAGAGGGTTGTTAAATAATTAAGAATTCTCGGTTAACGATTCTTATGATTAATTAATTGAGAGGAGAGTGAAGAGATTTAGGCGAAACATTAGGGGAAATTGTAATCTTAACTTTTAAATCTGATTTTAGTAATTCAGTTTTATTTTAATTAGTTTAGTTTTATAATTTTAAATCAATTGTTTAAATAAGATTGAATTGATATAAAGTTAGTACTTGGATAATATTATTAGCATATTCCTCGCGTGATCAACACTCTACTCACTACTATATTACTTGTTGATCACATATGCTTGCGTGTGAAATTGCCAGTATCATATTGGGCAAACAGTGGACCGCTCGTACAATCTTTCCTTGTAAAGAAAATGAAATGATGGAGACAGAAGAAAAGTTTTTGATTCAGTAAATACCTTCACTAGGAATTACTGCACCTAAGTTTGAGAGGAAACAAGAATCAGTGTGACCAAGTTAATGTTATTTTGGAGGAATAGCTGCAAATGCCATATACAGTTTACTTAAACCAATAAAAGCAATACATCTAGTGGAGTCAAAGGCAATGTGCAAATAAGAAACTAGAAAGGAAAGTGACATAAGCAGATTCCTACTAAACTAAGAATGGTGAAGAATTGTCTACACAGTTTGCTTGGCTATGGGAACAAGATTACCTGTAGCTTTAATATTTCCCCCCAATTTGATTCTTTTGATATAATATCATCTGCTTTTCCACTTTCTTTTTTTAAGTTATCCTTTTCCACATTAAAGTAATTTGATTCTCACCTAAGTTTTTACTGTTGAGTATCAGGCACTGCACCTAACTCTTTTTGGCTGCATTCACTTAACAATTTAAATATCCTTTTCACCTAAATACTTGATAAAATATCAAATCAAATAATTCCATAAAAGTCATATGTGAACACCTCAAAATAGAACAGAAAAAACTCAAAGGTCACACAAGTAATTCCACATTTTAAACATACCCATACCCAAAAAAAAACATTTTACCATTATAAACATCTTGACTTTCCAATTTAAAAAATTGGAATATAAAAAATTGACATGAACCAGCAAATGGGTATCTCCAAAATCATAAAAAGATCAAAACTTTAAAAATTATTTTTGGATACTTACTTGTTGCCCCTAATCTTGAACCAAGTCTCAGCACAATGCTTATGTGCAGCAGCCAAATCATCTTTACAAGAACAACCCAATTCAATGGGTACTCCAGATTCTTGGTTGGATGAATCCAAAGTCATATGACAAATCCTACAATCTCTTTCATACTTGGAAAAATGTAGCTTGGTTTCAAGAATCCCAGCTTCCAGATCCACCAATTCTACCGAACACTGTGAAACAGAGGATTCCTTCCTCTTCTCTGAAACCCCCACAATCTCAGAAGTAGATAGACTCGAGGCCCTGTGCAGGTCTGACCCTCCGGCTGGGGAATCAAAGGACGAGTTCCATGACAGTCCGTTGGCATCTGAGGAGCGTGAGCTGCCGTCACTTGCGGCGGCGCCATCGGTGGAGTGGCGACGACCAATACTATTGTCCTGTTCTGGATCAACATGGGAGTTGTTTAAAGTTGCCATTAGAGAGAAAAATCTTGTTCGGTAAATACAGTTTGCGAAAAATGATTAATGTCCACCAAAAATTGGAGCTCAATGAAGGCTAAAGAAGGAGATGGAGGAGTGTTTTCTCTCTCTTTTTGTCAGTCCATGTACAGTAAGATGAGGAGAGAGAGAAAAAAGCTCAAAAAGATCATGTAAAAATTGCACCTCTATATTACCGGGACTACTTATAATGCAGTATTTCCTTACTTTCAAAAATAGAATTTGATTTTTAAGATCAACGACAACATTTTAAATTTTAAATTAATGAGTTTATTTAATTTTAATTGATATAATTATATAATAAAAAATAAAATTATTAATTATAAAAAGTATTTTATTTTAAATTTTTATGAGTTATGCTTATTTTAAAATTTAATATATCATCGTTTAACCTTAAAAGTTAAATTGTATTTTTGATTTTGATACGAATAGAGTAATAATTAACATATATCCTAAGGTACATGTTAAGTACGAAATTCAATGGAGACCACTAAATTTAAGAGATGGGGTCTACTGAAATATAATTTTTAAATACATATGACTCTACTAAAATATTATTTTAATTATATTTCAGTGATCCCATCTCTTGAATACAATGCTACTCTATTGAATTCCCCTCTAGGTACAATTTTTTTTTTCTACTCAAAAGAAGATAATAATTCCATAAAGTATCATGTCAATATGTCATTTAATAAAATTCACTAGTATAACAAAAAAAACATTATTATTTATGTAATTTTATGGAGTCTTGATACATTTTGTACTCTCTTTATTTTATTTTACTTTTCTGTGTAAAATATACTTTAGACATTCTTTAAAAAATGAAGAGAATAATTTTAAATATTTTTTTAATTTAAAAGAAAAATAATTCAATAATACTTATGAAATTATAATTATACAAAAACTTTAAATTAATTTTTAGTTTTAAATTAATTATAAAAAATCAATAGTTATCTTATATTTTGAGACAAAAAAATATATTTAATGTGAATGCATGTGATACATATATATATATAGAGAGAGAGAGACGAGGGGAACCAGGATCCTCTCTATTTCAAGTAAATGGATACTCTCTATTTTCATGGTCTATATTAAAAATGTGTTAGAATGTGACATCATACTGACAGAAAAGACAGCGCATATTTTAAATTTGGACCATAAAATAGAGAGTCTTCATTTACTTGAAATGGAGAAGATCCTAGTCCGCGAGGGGGGGTTAGGTATAAAATCTTATTAGGAAAAAAATAATGCTATTATTACATAATTTTAGGTCACATAATACTCACATACACACATATGCATACTGTGGGCCCTGCGTGATATGCAGGGCCCACAAATATGCATGTGTGTATGTAAATTTTATGTGATCCAAATTATATGATAGTAACATTGCTTGTTAGGAAAGACGTCTACTCATCTCAATTATATAGAGGAAAGATAAAAATATTCTTTCTTATTGAAAGGAACGGGGAACAACTATAGAGAATAAAATTACAAAATTAATGAGATAGGAAAATCAAGGATCAGGTAAGTATGAAATTATTTTTTTGATAAGTTAGTTAATTGACCAATAGAATGCTGACACACATACCGTCTTGTTTGCGTATCAGTATTTTATTGACCAACTTACCTAAAAATAAACTTCATATTAACCACTTCCGAAAATCAAGTAACTAATGATGAATGTTTTAGAAAATTGATATTTCCATAATTGAATTTGATAATTTCATAAAATATTCTCTCACATGAGGTGAACCTCACTTATTATTCATGTGAGAAGGAGCCTGTGAAACTATCAAAATTTCTTGCGAAAAATATCAATTCTTGTGTTTTATTAGTGGTTTACGACCTGATCGTTAGAAAGGAAATGGAGGGAAAAGGAAAATAATTTAATAAAGTGTCGGGGTTTGATACGTTTGAAAATATTGTTTCTTTACAAGCATATTATTTCAAACGCATTTTATTTAACTCGCAAACAAATGCTACGTTTGTGATTCAAATGTAACACTAAAAAAACAGTTCGTCCAAACGCATTAAATGATATCGCTGCAAATGCTCTAAACGTCGGTAACCCTAACCGAAACTAATATGTGTAAAAATTAACTATTCCTAAACAATGAAAATAAAAAAAAAAATACTTTTTTTAAAAAATACTAGTATTCTTTAGCTGTTGTGAGCAAAATTTGCTTTTGCTTTATCGCTATCTTTTTCTTCTTTTTTTCTTTTTTCATAGTAACATAGCCTTCATTGAGACAGAAATCTGCTATTTTCTTCTCTTTTCTCTTCAGTTCCTTTTTGTGTTCTGTACATGTCATGTAATGAGGGCCAATATCAACCTCAGCTTTTGTGGTGTCAATAGGTTCCAACACTTCATACGTGGTTAAAGGTAGGACACTTTGTCTTTGAATGTAACATGTTGGAATTATACTCTTTCTTATCCCCATTTCTTTATCTTTTGAATATTCCCAAATTATTGCCACCTAATTTCTATTTTCTTTTATTAAAAAAAAGAGTTTAATCCGTTTTCGATCCTTTTTTTATGGGTAATACTTGAAAAGCTGAGAGTTTTTTTTGTTTGAATGGTAAGAATATCTTCAAAAATCGGATCAATTTATACGTCAACTGAGACTACATGAATCGGAAAGTCTTGATAACCCCTCCACCATTCTAATCTTTTCTTGAATCTTAGATATAAAGATTTACAATCTTTTAGTTTTAGAAAACCTCCAGACCGAATGCACAGTCCGTTCCTACTGCTTTTGTTGTGAAATATATTTTCTTACAAAGTTTTGTTATATCATCTATAACTGCTTCCGATTTAAGTGGATAGCCTGGCAAATGGACATCGACAGGAATTAGCTTATCGAGCCCTTGGAGGATCTTAAAGGCGCCCCCCCCCCCCCCCCCCCCCCCCCCCCCCCCCCCCCCCCCCCCCCCCCCCCCCCCCCCCCCCCCCCCCCCCCCCCCCTCCAACTGACTTGGTGCTTTGAGAAGAATTTTTTTAAGTGCTGACCTCAAAGTTCAAACTCAAAAAGTAAAAAAAATATTAAGTAAACTTCCTTAACCATTAGGCAAACCCAATCCACAACAACCCATGCTAACCTGCTTAGTGGGTTTGAGACTTGTGGTCCACCATTTGCCGACCCTTATCAATATTTATTTTTAATATGCCTTATGCTTCTCCTATATTTGAAGATAAAATCAAAATGATTCCCCCTCCATCTTTACTCTTTTTCTGTATAAATATTAAAGTTTTCTTAGGACATTTAGACATTATTTTACTTCGATAATTCTTTTTATAATATTGCAGTTTAATACCAAATTTAGAAATTAAAAAAACATATTATTAATGCATGTAATTTACATATGATATAGGAAATTAATGTAAAACTTGAAAAGAATCTTGAAAAATAATATTTTTCCCAATTTGAATTTAGATATTTTATTTTAGTTTGAATCTTCTGTAGTTTAAAGAAAATACCGGTGTAAAAAGTGAAGGGGAGAAAAAAAGTTGGTTTGAGAAGTATAGGGACTAATATAGAAATTAAAATGAGATTTAATATACCCCAATTTAGGGTTCTCTTAAGTAAATTCTTTTTAACATTTCAAAAATAAACAGGACATGGAACAGAAATGAAAATGAACTGTGCAGTGTGCACAAGGAAGAAGCATGATATTTTTTTTTATATTTTTTTTATTAAGGGCAATATGGGCAATATGGTCATACACAGTTGTGTATATTTTATTTGTGCACATTCGGTCAAAATTATGTCGTTTTGACAGATTTATTTTTTTTTAAAAAAAAAACAGTTTCTCTCCTCTCAAATAAGAAATTAAAAATAAATTTGTCAAAACGATGTAGTTTTGGCAGATTGTACACAAATAAAACATAAATAACTGTGTACGACCATTTTTCCCTTTTATAAATGTAGAATTAAAATCAAATATGTTGACAACCGCTTGCCTAGATGACTTATTTTAAAATGACTGTGTTAAAATTTAAAATGACTTGTAAGTTATTTTAAGGGATGACTTATAAATAAAAGTGTTTGACATTATTTTGACTTAGAAATCAGAAATTAAGTTAAAATAAAATGTGGAAGTGTTTGAATAAACTGACTTATAAGTTAAAATAAGATGTAACTACTAAAATAAGGACAAAAGAGTCTTTACATTTGGTCAAATTTACCTATTTTAAAGTGACTTATAAGTCATTTTTTGAGAATTAAAAAATTGTTACTACTTCTCAAAATATACTTATAAGTTAAAATATAATCACAGCCAAACACTTGAATAGTAAAAAAAACTTATAAGCTTGTTTAACCAACTTATAAGTTGTGGCCGAATAGGCCCTTCTTGCAACAATCATACCCAAAAAAACTCACCGCCTAAACAACAAAAATCAACAGGCTATATCAAATCTCATTGAGTCTATCTCATCCACATGGATTCATCCTCTTTTTTTCAACGAGGATTTCACAATTGGACTTTAAACTAATTTTATATGATGAATTTCATATGATGGGAGTTGCCGGGATATTTGGTTCTGATTTACTAGCAAATGCACTAGTCAAGGTTTCAGTGCTTTCACTAGAACCAGAGTCATAGAGACACAATTTATCAGACCGATTCCTGAAATGTCTTTCTAGATATTCCTCAATGTCCCGACTATTCACAGAATGTGAGAAGAACGACTTCAAGCGTCCATAATCTCGATATTTACTGGATTCCAATCCTTTATATAGTAATTCTACATACAAATTAGTAAAACTCAACTGAAAGACGCAGTAAACTGTGAATATGAAGTTTATAATTGACCAAAGTGTTACCAGCATATCATGTAATAAGTGTAGCAAATTCTCAATATGGTCTGATAGATTCTAAAAGCATATGCCTTAAATACCATCCTCATGAAACAAAATCTCAAAAAACTCTTCATCATCAATGAAGGGGCCTCCTTACAAAGATTAATCCGATGAAAACTACAACTCGGTTATGTCACTTTTTTGTTGTTCTCATTTAAACACAAAAAGGATTGAAAACCTACATTTCAGCTCAAACCTTCAACTTCAGCTGGCAATAAGACTGGAAGATGCATCTGGCTCAGTAACATATCCGGCTTCATGCCCATCGACTTATTTCGATCCTTCTCAAAGTGATAGTTATCATTTTCCATGATATGTTCGGAAAAATTCATTTGCATAGCAGCACCTTGAGACACCCTATGGGAAGTGGTATTGTCTGGTGCCTTAGCACTAAGACTGTCAAGGCCACTTCTCATCCAGGCAATATTGTTCAGATCAGTAGCTATGGCCGCCAACTCTTGACTTGAATAGGGAGGAAGCTTCTCATAATCAACAAACTCATCAGGCCCCAGTATTGAGTTCCGAGGATGGGCCACACTAGGAGCTGTACAGCAACCATAGCCACATCGAGAGGGAACAACAGGATCACCACAAGCGCCTCCTAGAAATTCAGAGATCCCTAAGTTTAGTTTGGAGGCATGGAGCAAAGGCCCCTGCATTGGGACTATTCTTGAAAGTGCAGAACCAGCTCTTGAGCCATTTTGAGGGTTATAATTTCTGAATACATTAACACGTGCTACTGGACGAGAAAGGGTAGGATTATCTTTCTCAGCAACACAATGATTGTCGGATGTTTGAGCCCTATCTTCTGATTTAGTAGGTCTAGTTTCTGTAACGCTAGAATATCTTACCTCTGCCATCTTGAATGGAATGGGATCTGCATAGGATGATCTTTCTTCTGAGGATGCCTTTGCCCTCTCAAGGCTGCCATCTTCCACCATTCTGTGAGATGCTGGTTTAAACATGCTAAGCCCCAAGCACCTTCGCCTCAGTGTAGAATTCCAGTGGTTCTTGATTGCATTATCTGTTCTCCCTGGAAGGAGTTTTGCAATTGAAGCCCATTTGTTTCCATGAGTTGCATGGGCAGCCATAATAATTTGATCCTCCTCATCTGTAGAAAAAATATGTTATATAGGAAATTATTATACAATAACAATTTATCACATAACCCATGAGAAATAAATATGGATAAAGACAACTTTCATTTGTATGTGTGTGGCACTGTCTGCGCTCGTGCGTGCAATAATTTCTCCATGGTAACGCTAAAACGTCAAAGAGAACTGAAAACAGTAAAGGTAGTAAGAGAAGAAAGAAGAAAATAAAACCTGAAGATCAAAGAGTTACTATGAAATTTAGCAACAAAAAAAAAAACAAGAGTTATGATGAATAAATTAAGATCAGATTTTCAATGTCCCTCCTCCCCTCTTACTGCAGAAAGTGCATATACCCACAAAACAGAATAAAATAAAGTACCGTGTATACAAAAAGGCATTGAGAAACTTAAAGAATACCCTATACCACCAACTCCCAGCCCCTGTAAACTCATCTACCTCACCAAATCTCCCTGGAGCACCCAAAAAAGAAAAATCATCTACCCCCAATTTCTATTCGCATTTTCCAAACAGAATGCTTATCAAGAATTTTATATACGAAAACTGTTGTGAATCTATCAACTAACAAAAATTCATTAATAGTTGACATTAAATTATAGTAGAGGTCCTTGAGATATTTTGTAGAGCTGGAATGGGGTAAACGCCCCAACATTGATACATGAATACTAGCACAAGGTTTAAAGATTTGCAAAATCACAGAAAAGCTATACCTATATGAGACTAAAATTGAACAAGAGAAAGAAATATGAGACTAAAATTGAGCAAGAGAAAGGAGAGAAGAAGATGATGATGATGAAAAAAACATAAAAGAATAACTTATCAAAACCAAACATATAAGAACAATTTTGGTAGTGCAAGGAATGGCATAAGGTTTCATAAAAAGTGGAATATGTCCATTATGGCGGCTCCTACACAACTCTTATTTCCTATAAGAAAACATACATAAAGCAGCTTATCCTCAAAACATTCAATGGGTGGGCATTTTACCAGAGGTTTCTAATCTACCCTTGTGTGATTCCTATTGAAGCATATACTTGGGGTGTGGGTTGGGTGCAGGTATGTAAGCACCCAACGATATGTTGCCTTGTAGAACTAGGACTACTTAACTGCATCAGCAGAGCAGAGGCAACAAACAACTTCTATAAATGTATTAATTGGAAATGATTTTTTAGATGGATATATAAATACTAAATAAAGTTTACGAAGTTAAGTTCAATTTCAGTAAGAAGGATCAGTGTTTTATACCGTGTGGCCACAAATCTCAAGTTTGTTATGGAACAAATGAATCGTAAATTTCTTATTACTTCAATTTCTAAGGGTTGAAAAACAAGGTGGTCAAACATACAAGCATACGCACAAGAGAGAGCAACCAACAGAGAGAGAAAGAGAGATTACAGTTTCTAATTTCTCAAGTTCTCCACCTTCTATTTTATAAGAAAATAAAATAATAGGCTTCTTTGAGTGCAGAACACAATTATCAAGAACTGACAATATCATCTCCTTCAATTATCTAGTAGCCAATGAATGAACTATGTACAGATAAGTTTTAACTTTTATCTAATACCCTTGTAAATGAAGAGAGTAAGCAGTACATGGGAGAAAATGATGCCCTCCATCCACCATAAACTTCTAATTCTTAAATTGTCACAATTTTGACGCTCAGCTTAAGTTACATCTACAAACTTCTCCCAAACAATCAGAAACAAAAATAGAATCCAGAACAATAGCAAATTTCTCCCAAGATACCTGCAAGAGGAGTTGATTTCCTCAACACCAGACCACATGTACTCTAAAAACTGCCACTTCTTCCTCGCTATATGCCTGCAACTTCTTCCAACAAAGGTGCTATCAAACTAAAGAAGAAGATGCAAACCTAAACCATTTGAGTTTTCTCACAAGGATTGGCTCTGAGGAAAGAATAAGTGTGGCAGCAGATTGGAAAGTATATTGACCAAGCTACTTAAGTATTGACATGTACATCTAGTTGAAAAATTAGTTGTTGAGCAAAGTTGAGGACCATAAAGTTATAGTGCATTTATCAACAGCACCCACCTACAGATATTAGGAAAATGTTGGATACTTGGATCCACAAGGAAAAGAAGGTTCAAAGGTCCCGCGTGAGCAGTGTTGATCCAGGCATAATAATCTTGGCCAGTTAACTTATTTCTGGAACTTTAGATTATTGAAGACGTAAAAGAAAAAAATGCTTCAATTTGGCTAACCAGTTGCAGGGAGGGGGAAGAGAGGAAAAATCACTGTAGGTAGTAGCATTGAGTATAAAATCCTGTAATACGTTTTAGCGGGATGGGTAGTAAAATTCATATGGTGCCATATAAAGAGTACAGGAATTCAAAGAACATTAAAGGTTTGTTTCGATAGGGATTTTCTAGTTCAAATGATTTATGTAGTAAAACATAAGCAGATCATATAAGGAAGCAGTGCAATATAAGAAAAAGAAACATACAAGAAAATTCAGAAGATATAATGGGAAAAAAACACAGGGATAGCTCCCTGAATACTAGTACTAAGAAGCTTCAAATGTTTATAGGGATTTGAAAAATGCATTCCTCAATAAGTTAACATCTACAATACTAGTCAATAGAAAGCCCACAGCAGAACCCCGTCGTATTTTCAAGATGAACTATTAGCTAAAGGTGTAAATCTCCAATCCTACAGAGGAAGGTGCTGGGAGTGAGTTTGATAAATAAATAAAAAAGCAGCATTAATTGGAGGTTTTGAGAAGCAAATGAAAGCCAGCTTAAACTCATTATTATAATTTCACTAAGTTCCTGGCTAACTAGTTGAATGCAACTAATGTAAAAGCAAAAATCAGATACAGGGCTGGTACTAAATGGCAAACTTCTTAACATTCTCTGAGTAATAGCCCAATCAGTAATAATACGTAGTCTCGGCACTAGCATGTTCTTTCAAATATGAGCTTCAAACAGTCAAATCATAATTTCAAAAACAAACCACAGTTCTCCAAAATATTTATCCTTCGCTCACCTGTGATATGATCAGACAACAACAATCAGCCAACTCAAAAGACAGCAAGAACATAAACATGCCAATCAAATTATCACACAACAAGAAGGTCCTCAAGAATGTAATCAAGATATAATAACTTATTCCCCATGCTGTTTGAACTTATAGAGAAAATTTGGGTGTCGCGTTGATATTCAGTCTCTGCAATGACAATTTGAAATCACGTTGTAGTCTTGAACTGAACCATTAATTTAAATATTAAAAAAGAAACAGTATTAAGATTTAAAATAGTTGTAGTTTGAAAGGGAACCCAAACATGATACTATAAAATTTGGTGAAAGGAGTGAAAACAAAGTTCAAAAGACTAAATTAAAACTCTCATTCACACAAATATGAGATAAAGAGAGAGAAAGAGAGAGTAAGAGGGAAAGGATATAAACAACACATCATGAAGCAAACAAGTCAAATGATCCCCGGGTATGCAACTGCGAAAAAAATTAGGATCCAAAGTCGCTCAAAGCCTAAATATGTGTACAACAAAAGATCAATATTATTCATTTGATTTTAATCCATACAATTTTGAATAGTGTAAACTATCCAAAATGAACAAGTAATTACAAAATTTGTCTTTTTGAAATATTCAGGATTTCAAGAATTGACTACATAGAGTCAAAATGGAACTCATCAAAATACAAATTCAGCCAGATAAATAATTTTAAGTCACCACAAACAAAACAAGACTAGCTAGCTAAAACTAGAAAGGAAAAAAAAATTGCAACGCTTCCATCAGCAAAACCCACAAAACCCTCAATTCTTCACATCAGGATCAGAACTCAGAAGGCCAAAACAAACCACTTAAGAAACAATCATACATATACAAAAAGAACACGTATCAACAAGCCAAATGCAAAAAAATAAAAGATTAAAAGTGAATGAGACACCAATTTCGTTAGGTTAGTTACCAGCAAAGGGCTTGCGCTTAACACAAGGGTCCAGCTGATTAAACCACCGAAGTCGGCACGACTTCCCAGACCTTCCAGGAATTCCTTGGGCGATCAGGCTCCAGTTTCTAGCCCCAAAATTGCTCACAAGCCTACACAAAACCTCGTCTTCCTTACTCGACCAAGGTCCCCTCACTCTGCTACCACCGTTTCCTTCGCCGCCAACTACCGCCGCATCGGCGCCGTCATCAGCCGCCGCGGAGTCGAGGAGTATGACATCATTTTGCTCCACCTCTTCCTTCATCTGAATCATCTCTCTTTTTCTCTCTCTAGATTCTTCGGTTTGTTATACTCTTTCTCTCTCTATATCTCTCTCTCTATATATATATACATATGTACAACCGTACCTACCTGCCTAACTGCAAAAAAATGTACTCGGCGAAATAGGAAATTGAAATTTATTAGGCAAATGTTTCGGATTCCTCTTTCCCTGGTTTGTAAGGCGGTTGCTTTTTAATGACCAATGTGTCCCTTCATATTTAAGTCGATCGAGAAATAAGCGACGTCGTGTAGATCTTATACGCCATCGTTTCATGCATAATCTCAAAACAACAACCACTGCAAACGGTTTTTAAGCTTTGGAGTTTGGGCCCCAATTTGAAAGCTGGAGGAATCATAGTTAGTTAGTTAGGGTCATGACCCTATGGTTGCACCAAATTTACGTATGGGGTGATGTTTATATTTTATTTTATCTTATCTTATAAACACTTGTACCGAAATTAATAATGTTTCAATAATATTTTGGTGACAAAAATAGTTATAAATATTATTATAAATTTATGTGGTTTATTTTTATTAAGAAATTAATATTTTTATATGTGTTTTTAATATTTTTACATAATTCTTTCTCATATAAGAAAAAAATGAATCTCACCTTCATGTGATACGAGACTATATAAAAATATCAAAAATTCATGTAAAAATTTTACTCCCTTTTTTATTATCAAGTTCATTCACATATGGTGAATTATCAACTAATTACTGTTTATCCCACATTCTTTTATAAATCATTTTTGTAATATTTTTTTGTCACAACTCACAAGCAATACTCCTGACTAAAGATTATATATAAAAATATGATACGAAATAATGTGTATAATAGTAATCTCAGACATATACAGTGAAATATCAACTAAATACTATCTGACACGTCATTTTATATTCAATTTTTGTAACTATGTTTTGTCATTGTATTATTTACTCTACATAAACTTCTTTTCTTTGTCACTACCTTTAAATTAGAATTATTATTTTTTATTTGTTACTATGAATATTCCGTTATTTAAAATAAATTTCCACTTGTAAAGAAAAAAGGGAAATAATTCTTTATTAGTAAAGAGAAAAGGGAAAGGAGAAAAGGAAAAGTGAAGTTAGACCTGACAAAACTTGGCCCAAGCCCGCGGGCCAGGTTGGCCCATCTGTCACGGACCGGGCTTTGGATTGCAGATTTTTAGTCCAGCAAAATCTGAGCCTTTTTGGCCCGGCCCACCACTCGTCTGGCTCGTTTGGGCCAAATTCAAAAAATTAATAAAAAATAGGCATAAATTAATCCAGGCCTGCGGGCCGACCCGGCCCACCACGGGCTGGGCTTTGGGCTGCAGATTTTTAGCCCAACAAAACCCGGGCCTTTTTAGCTCGCTCGTTTTTGGTCCGACCTGCCACTCGCCCGGCCCGTTTGGGCCGAGCCGGCGCCGTTTGCCAGGTCTGAGTGAAATTTTTAAAATAAAAATGTAAAACTAGGGTAGAGGGTTTGTTTCTAGGAGTTTCTATCATGTGACCCACAAAAACTCATCCATCCCAACAACGGGATTTTCTTTTCTTTTTTTTGTATGAATAGGAAACAAGTAAACACCAACATTCATGGGTCCGAGCAAAAAAAGCTCAATTCCACTCAAGTAAACTCTCTAGTTCGAGCCTTGTGAATGAAAAAAATGGTATTGAGAGAGTTCTTCCATTTGAGTCCAACCGTAGCTCGATTCTGAATTAATCGGGAACCTAATAGTTGTCGGATATCGAGAAATGAAAATAAAAAAAAATAAAGTAAATAACTAAACATTAACAACTTGTCTCCAAAAAAAAAGAAAAAAGGAGGCGCCCAACTCCCATTGCCATTGCTCCTAATTGCCCCAAAAAGCATGCATAAATAATTGCCATTGACGATTAGTACATTAAATTGATTATGTCATATTTTTTAGAGAATATATATTATTACAATTTAATTCTAACTTTTTACTAAATGATAAACTCGAACATGTATCTTCCACAAAAGAAGAAAAAAAACACACCCTTACCACTAAGCTCATGAGCTTGACTAATGAGTCCCTAGTTGTGAATGGACAACCAACCTACCATAAGAGTTCTTGTTAGCTTTGAATGGCTTATAATGAATTATTTCTGAATGTTTTGTCTTATTTATATTAACTTTATCATTTAGCATAGATTTTAATCGTTCTAATTGTTATAAGCAATGTTTTCAAATTTGGACCGGTTATTGAATCGAAAAATTTATCGGGTAGATGGATTACTAGTTCACCAGTAGTTAAACTGTTGTTGAACCGATGACATCATAAATATATAAAAATATATATTATTAGTAATTAATAAAATTTTAAAAAATCTCATTTTTTATGAACTAAAACATAATAAAGTTGAGTTACAATCTAAAAGTGATTAATTTTAATATATATAAAAATTGGTACAATAAAATATTAAAAAATAAAAAAAAATGGTTCACCGGATACCGGTGGTTCAATCCGAAGTTTTGATCAAACTTGTTCAACCGAGTCAAACCGAACTGAATATAGAACCGATTTTCTATTCAACTGATTGAACCGGCCGGTCAGGCCGGGTCTGAAAACAGTGGTTCTAAAGTATGAAAAATTCAGACTTGCTTTACCCTTTTATTTAATACTTGCATTGAAATATGTGGAATTGACAAAAATATAAAGTTTCAAACTACTTAGTGCAAGTACTAATAATTTTTAGGGTGATATTAAGGTCTCAAATTTTTTGTCTCAAAAAATATCTTAAATGATGCGTCATCATAATATTGATTGGGTAGATCTCATGTGATTGACTATATAATAACTTATCATTAAAATATTTAATGTCATATCATTCGACACCTATTTGAAACAAAAAATTTAAGACCCCTAACATTACTCTAATTTGTATTGACTATATAATAAATTATCATTAAAATATTTAATATCGCATCATTTGACACTTATTTAAAATAAAAAATTTAAGCCACTAACATTACTCCAATTTATAATTGTTCATACTTCTATGTAAACTCTTGAAGTACTCAACGTATCTTGCGTGATAAAAGACTCAATCTTGATGCAATTCAGGGGATCAAGGTATTACAAATGATATTTCCTACATTTTCAAATATAAGATCATAAGTCAACTTAAAATATATTAATTAAACTAAAAAATATATAAATTTATTTAATTTTAATTAATATAATTATGAATTATTCTTTCATAATTTTTAGTAATAATCACTGTGACACATGATGCGTGTGTTTTAAATTTTTTATTATAATATAAAAAATATTATCTTTTCAAAAAAAGTAAAAAATTTATAGACAAAGCTCGATCAAAATAATAAAGAGATAATGAAAATAAATATATTACGTGACACAAAATCGCCATTTAAAGTTGATGAAATCCAAAATTTCGCTAGTATTAAATCCAAAATACACTCTAAATTAAAACAAAAGTTTAAATGGATGAATGGAGTTTAAGAATTATGTACATACGTTTAAGCATGGGATCCTTAAATTTCATAAGCTTTGGTAATTATTCCTTTAAAAAAAACAAAAAACAAAATAAAAAGAGAGGGTGAGATTAAGAAAGTCATTTTACGAAAAAATACATTCGAATGGCAGTTGCTCCCCCATAAAAAAAGTGGAGAGAGAAAGAATGAATGATGATTATCCTTTAAATTAAGTAAAGAGTAATGTTAGAGAGACAAATTATACATAAAAATTGTGCACAAATGTGACGCCCCCAGAATAGGTCCATTCAACCCAACCCATTTTGAGTCGCCAAATACATGGTACAGAATTCAAATACAAACTTTATATCATACGGTCGTGCAAAATACGACCACACAACTGTGAGTGTCAATACAAATATGTAAAAAATATTAAGATTCAAACTAAGTCCTCATTACAATTATTATCACACTATTTGTCAGAAATAGTGAGGACTACTACTGCTCTAACTCGGACCATCACTCTGTCCCCCGACTAGTTCCCGCAACATTCTCATTTCCTGAAGAGGACAACAGATGAAAAGGGTGAGCTCAACTAGCTCAGTAAAGAATATTATGACTAAGATAATGGAAAATAAATCATCGTTAGCCTTCAATAAATCAGATAAAATATAATGAACAACCAATCTTAGATCAATATTCGCAGCGGAAATAACAAATCATTAGAAGAGTTAAGCAGAGAATGAAGTCTACTATCTTCTATGATTTAAAAGTCCATCATCAATATTTTATCCCTGTAACATCAATCAATATACATCTCGAGTCAATATTCATCTTTGCACTACAGGGCAAAGATATTCATTTGTATCATCAGTGGTCATGTTCATCTCAACACCTGTCATCTTTGCACTACGGCCAAAGATATTCATCAGGTAATCATTCATCTTTGCTCTACAGGCCAAAGATATTCAGTTACATCACCTTTTAGGACTGAGGATGATGAAAAATATTTTAAAGAACGAATCCAGTGAGATAAAAGACAAAGATTAGGGATTCGTCATTTAGTTTATCCAAATTCAAGAATAATCCATAATAATACTTTGTGGAGCAAAATTCAAGAATAAAGCTCAAAACTTGGATACAATCAAAGATAGTAACCTTAACAGACAATTTGGACAAATAGAAGAAAAATAAATTTTCCCGTGAATAGTGCCGTATACGTGAATAGTGTTGTATACGTGAATAGTAACTCCGACGGAAAAAGTAAGAATTTCAACATAAAATCCATGACAATATTTTTGTATAATGATATTGAGAAGAATAACATCATTTACGAAAGAAATAACATCCCTTACCTCAAAAGAACAGTATCTCTGACTGGAATATCGGATATAATACCGACGGAAGCTTGTACTGAATAGTAATACTCAAAGTATTGAAATACTCACAAAAATACGCTCGATATTATAGAGAGAGAAAACTTCTGATTCTGGTGTGATTTTCAATTCTAACCTAAGCACCCTATTTATAGGAAAAGCTTAGGATGCCAAAGGAGACTAAAATAATAAAATAATATATTTTTAAAAAAAAAATTCCGCCGCCTGGCGGCTAAAAATTTTAGATTTTTCAATAACAAAAGTGGGGCCCACCATTTTATTTAAAAAATATTTATTTTTTGAAACTTCAATAATTCATAACAAATAGCCCCTTTGTCAGAAAAATACAAATTCTATGTCCTTCCATAGAAAATTTAATTCTCTACAACTTTGCAGAAGAAAGTTTTTCCAAATTCCAAACATAAATTATCCGAAATTCATAAACAGATGATTTTTCACACCAAAATACTGATAAAAACACATCAGCACTAATTCCTTCTTTAATATCCACAAAATAAATATTTCCTTATCATATAAATCAATAATTAATTATTCACAAATAATATTATAGAACTACAATATTAACAACCAGGTCGTTCCCAGGAAAGAGGGGGCCTTCCGATAAGGACTTCTCCCTACTGGCGCGCAATTAAATAACCCCTCCTAGATAGAACTTCCTTAGATATTGTCAATAATGCTATCTAATAATATTATTCAAATAATATGAATTATTGAGTTGATAACGTGAAATACTGTGCAACGACAATTATTGAATCAATACTACAAAATATCAACTGTAGCCATTATTGAATCAATCATAAAAAAATAGCAACGTAGCAATTATTGAGTCAATAAAATATCAATGCAGCAATTATTGAGTCAATAATATAAAATATCAACGTAGCAATTATTGAGTCAATAATATAAAATATTGAACAGTAAATACTGTAACAATAATTGAGTAGGTTCCTTCTCACGTAAGACTCAATAATTCGAAATACTGTGCAATACCGTGTGCTACTGCGCAACACCGCGTACTGTATTTTAACCACCGGGTATTTCAACAGTACTAACGGTAACAACTACGCCGTTATCTTGTAAAAAAGTTATTTCTGTCGCTTTCTATATCCGACAGTTATTCCGTTGTGGGGGCCCACAAATAGTTGCGCCGTCGTACGAATATTCCCCGACAACAAGAATATTCCACGACCAAACGAATATTCCCCGACAACAAGAATATTTTATAACCACTTGCTCATTTTAAAAATGTTTGCACATTTCACCCATAACTTTCATATTTATCAAATCAACACCTTACTATTTCGAAATAATATATAAAAAAAATTAAATCTTTATTCATAAAAGTTGGGGTCTTACAACCTCCCCTCCTTATGAAATTTCGTCCTCGAAATTGACGTACATACCTGGTATGTCGAAAAGGTGAGGATACCTCGCTTTCATTTCCGATTCCAACTCCCAGGTCATTTCCTCAATTGCATGGTTTCTCCACAAAACTTTAACTTGAGGTATAATTTTCGAGCGTAGGACATGCTCCTTCCTATCCAAGATCTTGACAGGTACCTCCTCGTACGTTAAATCTTCAGTTATCTCGTCTGGTTCTAACTCAATAATGCGGTTTGGATCCTTCACATATTTACGTAACACGGATATGTGAAACACGTTATGAACACGAGACATGCTTGGAGGTAAAGCAAGTCTATAGGCCACATTTCCTACTCGGTCAAGAATCTCAAATGGACCAATGAATCGTGGGTTGAGCTTTCCTCTCTTCCCAAACCTTGTAACTCCTTTCCATGGAGCAACACGTAATAACACATGGTCTCCAACATTAAATTTCACGTCCTTTCGATGAAGATCTGCATAACTCTTTTGTCGATCCTGTGCCGTCTTTATACGTTGTCGGATTATTTGGATCTTTTCTGTAGTCATACGTACTAACTCTGGTCCCAACAATGTTGCTTCACCCACCTCATCCCAACATACTGGAGAACGACACTTTCTCCCATACAACGCTTCGAATGGAGCTACGCCTATACTTGCCTGATAACTGTTGTTGTAGGAGAATTCCACTAATGGTAAGTACTTATCCCAACTCCCTTTGAAGTCTAGAACACAGAGTCTTAATAGATCTTCAAGAGTTTGGATAGTCCTTTCCGATTGTCCGTCTGTTTGAGGATGATAAGCCGAACTGAATCGTAAATTCGTGCCCATAGCTTTCTACAAACTGATCCAAAATCGTGAAGTAAATCTGGGATCACGATCCGAAACTATGGATACTGGCATGCCATGCAATCTCACAATCTCATTCACGTACATATGAGCAAGACGTTCAAGGGAATAAGTCTCTCGTATCGGCAAGAAATGAGCAGACTTGGTTAATCTATCAACAATAACCCAAATCGCATCTAAGCCTTGAGAAACCTTGGGAAGACCCGTAACGAAATCCATCGTAATGTGTTCCCACTTCTATTTCGGAATCTCCAGTGGTTGCAATGGACCCTTCGGCACTTGATGCTCCGCCTTTACACGTTGACAAGTTAAACATCTTGAGATGAACTCCGCGATCTCTCTCTTCATATTACTCCACCAAAATGTATGTCGAAAATCACGAAACATTTTAGTACTCCCAGGATGGATTGCAAACGGTGTGTTGTGTGCCTCCATCATGATTCTATACTTCAAGTCAAAATCGTTAGGAACACAAAGTCTGGAGTTGACTCGAAGTATTCCCTCTTCATCGATTCTTGCTTCTGAAATTGCACCTTCTTCTTCATCTTCATCAGTTCCGCATCCGTAACTTGAGCAGCTTTAACTTTATCAATCAAAGCTGGTTCTACGCGTATACTTGACATCATCGCACTCGTTCCCACATATGATCTTCTACTCAACGCGTCAGCTACCACGTTCGCTTTTCCAGGATGGTATTGGATGGTATGATCGTAATCTTTCAACAACTCAAGCCAACGTCGTTGCCGCATGTTGAGTTCCTTCTGAGTGAAGAAATATTTAAGGCTCTTATGATCCGTATAAATCTCCACTTTCTCTCCGTACAAGTAATGTCTCCAGATCTTCAACGCGAATACGACTGCTGCCAACTCTAGATCATGAGTAGGATAATTCCTCTCATATTCTTTGAGTTGTCGCGAGGCATAGGCTATGACTTTCCCATGTTGCATGAGAACACATCCTAACCCTTTGCCCGAAGCATCGCTGTAAATAACAAATCCATCCGAACCAGATAGTATTGTCAGAACAGGTGCCGAAATAAGTCTCCTCTTGAGCTCTTGGAAGCTCTTCTCGCATTCCTCGCTCCAAACGAATTTTGTATCTTTCCGAGTCAACTGAGTTAATGGAGTAGCGATTCGAGAAAATCCCTCTACGAACCTCCGATAGTAACCAGCTAAGCCCAGAAAGCTTCGTACTTCGGTCACCGACTTAGGTTGCTCCCAGCTTTGTATTGCTTCAATCTTCACCTGGTCCACAGATACTCCACGTTTCGATACCACGTGCCCAAGGAATGCTACTTCCTCAAGCCAAAACTCGCATTTCTTCAGCTTAGCATATAGCTTGTTCTCACGAAGCTTTTGAAGTACCAACTTCAAATGGTGTTCATGATCTTCACGGCTTTTAGAATAGATGAGAATGTCATCAATAAAGACAACAACGAATTGATCTAAATACTCCTTAAATACACGGTTCATCATATCCATGAAAGCAGCAGGAGCATTAGTCAATCCAAAAGACATGACTAAGAACTCATAATGCCCGTACCGTGTTCTGAAAGCAGTTTTTGGAATATCCTCAGTTTTAATCTTCAACTGATGATATCCAGAACGAAGATCGATCTTTGAAAAGAATTGCGCTCCTTGCAACTGGTCGAACAGGTCATCAATACGAGGTAACGGATACCTATTCTTGATGGTGACATGGTTCAACTCCCGATAGTCAATGCAAAGTCGCATACTCCCGTCTTTCTTCTTTACGAATAAAACAGGAGCACCCCAAGGAGACGTACTAGGATGAATAAAACCGATGTCCAACAATTATTGTAATTGAATCTTTAACTCCTGAAGTTCAATAGGAGCCATTCGATATGGGGTTTTAGAAATGGACTTTGTACCGGGCTCAAGGTCAATAAAGAATTCAACTTCACGTTCTGGGGGTAGACCGGGAAGTTCTTCGGGAAATACATCAGGAAACTCATTAACAACGGAAATATCATTCAAACCTGACGTATTCTGATTTAGATCAGTGACATGAGCTAAGAAAGCTTGACATTCGTTTTTCAATAAACGAATAGCTTTATGACTTGAAATGATATTGACTGATTTTAGTGGTTTGGTGATTTGGATTCGCACAACAGGTTAATTAGGAATATGAAAACTAACAACCTTACGAAAACAATCAATTTTGGCATGGTAAGTGGTTAACCAGTCAATTCCTAAAATCACGTCAAATGCAAGTATTTTCAAAGATATAAGATCAACAGGTAAGGTAAGGGTACCAATCTGAATCAAGCAAGATTTGTAAACTGTAGATGTAACAAAGGTTTCTCCTAACGGAGTTTCAACAGATAAGTCAAAGTCTAATTTATCAGAAGTCAAGTTCAAACGTTGAGCACAAGCAGGTGAAATAAAGGAATGGGTAGCACCGGTATCTAACAAGGTGTAAACTTCGCAAGAGTTTATGATCAGCTTACCCGTAATCACCTCGTGTGGATTCCTCGCGTTTTGGGCTGTCACGACAAACGCTCTTCCAGGAATCACCGACTTTGACTTGTCTGCAACCGCCTTTGGAATCACCACCCCCGCTGAATTTGGTTTCGCAACAGGACAATCTCGAGCTATATGTCCTTCTTTCCCGCATTTATAGCATACGACCGGTGGTCGTTCTCCTCCCCTCGAAACAGTTGATGCTGGTGCTGATGTTGACATCTTCGCGTTCTCATTGTTATACCTTCTCTTTTTGAAATCTCCTCCCGATTCGCTTCTTCTACTATCATGGCCACGATAACCACCGGAGTGGTTACCGCTTCTGTCATACTTTCCTCCTCGCTGGTTGTCATTGCTCTGATGACTGCTGCCACCGGTACGACCTTGGTTGTGGTCCCTCGGTTGAACATAATCATTATCTCGTTCTAACAACTGGGCCCTGTTCACTACATCTGAATATAGAGAAAATTTATGAGAAATGAGGTATTGACGTATTTCGGGTTTCAAACCTCTTAGAAACATCCGCGTCATACGTTCCTCATTCTCCACCAAATGAGGTGCAAACCTGGACAGCTCCGCGAACTTAGCCTCGTATTGGGATACCGTCATGTTATTTTGTTCCAGTCGGATAAACTCTACCTCCTTCATATGACGAATACTTTCAGGAAAGTACTTGTCATTGAACAGTTTCTGGAACGCTTCCCAAGACATCTGGAGTGCGGTAGGCTGGGTACGCTTCACTGATTCCCACCAGTAATCTGCCTCTCCACAGAACATAAACGTGGCGAATGGAACCTTCTGTTCCTCTGTACATCTCAAAACATCAAATATCTTGATAATTTGTTTAATCCACGTCTCCGCCTTTATCGGATCTGGCTTTCCCAGAAACTCTGGTGGTCCCAATTCTTTGAACTGCTTAGCAGTGACAGCTCGCGTGTTGTTATTATCTCCACCTGTATGTTGCACACGAGTCTCCCTCGTCTGATTTTGCATAAACTGCAAAAAACTTCTAAACATCTCATCGTTTATCGTCTGACCAGCGTTATTTTCAGGATGAACATTGCCTTCTTGTTGCACGTTCTCCTGGTTAACGATTAAAGGTGTCTCCACGGTCTCATTCACTTCGTTGTTAACATTCTCAGCTGCCATTCTCAAATACTGCCATAAAACAAGGGTTAATTAAACAAGTCAACATATCACATATTAACCCTATGCTCCGACTGACCAATTAAATACCATATAAGCTTAGGTAGGACACACTAGTGAAGGATTTACTCGTCTCTCCCCTCCTAGTTCTATTCCCCGATCTCAGCCAGAGATCATATCCCTAAGCTCTGATACCAACTGTGACGCCCCCAGAATAGGTCCATTCAACCCAACCCATTCTGAATCGTCAAATACATGGAACAGAATTCAAATACAAATTTTATATCATACGGTCGTGCAAAATACGACCACACAACTGTGAGTCTCAATACAAATATGTAGAAAATATTAAGATTCAAACTAAGTCCTCATTACAATTATTATCACACTATTTATCAGAAATAGTGAGGACTACTACTGCTCTAACTCGGACCATCACTCTGTCCCCCGACTAGTTCCCGCGACATTCTCATTTCCTGAAGAGGACAACAGATGAAAAGGGTGAGTTCAACTAGCTCAGTAAAGAATATTATGACTAAGATAATGGAAAATAAATTATCGTTAGTCTTCAACAAATCAGATAAAATATAATGGACAACCAATTTCAGATCAATATTCGCAGCGGAAATAACAGTTCATTAGAAGAGTTAAGCAGAGAATCAAGTCTACTATCTTCTATGATTTAAAAGTCCATCATCAATATTTTATCCCTGTAACATCAATCAATATACATCTCGAGTCAATATTCATCTTTGCACTACAGGGCAAAGATATTCATTTGTATCATCAGTGGTCATGTTCATCTCAACACCTGTCATCTTTGCACTACGGCCAAAGATATTCATCAGGTAATCATTCATCTTTGCTCTACAGGCCAAAGATATTCAGTTACATCACCTTTTAGGACTGAGGATGATGAAAAATATTTTAAAGAACGAATCCAGTGAGATAAAAGACAAAGATTAGGGATTCGTCATTTAGTTTATCCAAATTCAAGAATAATCCATAATAATACTTTGTGGAGCAAAATTCAAGAATAAAGCTCAAAACTTGGATACAATCAAAGATAGTAACCTTAACAGACAATTTGGACAAATAGAAGAAAAATAAATTTTCCCGTGAATAGTGCCGTATACGTGAATAGTGTTGTATACGTGAATAGTAACTCCGACGGAAAAAAGTAAGAATTTCAACATAAAATCCATGACAATATTTTTGTATAATGATATTGAGAAGAATAACATCATTTACGAAAGAAATAACATCCCTTACCTCAAAAGAACGGTATCTCTGACTGGAATATCGGATATAATACCGACGGAAGCTTGTACTGAATAGTAATACTCAAAGTATTGAAATACTCACAAAAATACGCTCGATATTATAGAGAGAGAAAACTTCTGATTCTGGTGTGATTTTCAATTCTAACCTAAGCACCCTATTTATAGGAAAAGCTTAGGATGCCAAAGGAGACTAAAATAATAAAATAATATATTTTTAAAAAAAAAATTCCGCCGCCTGGCGGCTAAAAATTTTAGATTTTTCAATAACAAAAGTGGGGCCCACCATTTTATTTAAAAAATATTTATTTTTTGAAACTTCAATAATTCATAACAAATAGCCCCTTTGTCAGAAAAATACAAATTCTATGTCCTTCCATAGAAAATTTAATTCTCTACAACTTTGCAGAAGAAAGTTTTTCCAAATTCCAAACATAAATTATCCGAAATTCATAAACAGATGATTTTTCACACCAAAATACTGATAAAAACACATCAGCACTAATTCCTTCTTTAATATCCACAAAATAAATATTTCCTTATCATATAAATCAATAATTAATTATTCACAAATAATATTATAGAACTACAATATTAACAACCAGGTCATTCCCAGGAAAGAGGGGGCCTTCCGATAAGGACTTCTCCCTACTGGCGCGCAATTAAATAACCCCTCCTAGATAGAACTTCCTTAGATATTGTCAATAATGCTATCTAATAATATTATTCAAATAATATGAATTATTGAGTTGATAACGTGAAATACTGTGCAACGACAATTATTGAATCAATACTACAAAATATCAACTGTAGCCATTATTGAATCAATCATAAAAAAATAGCAACGTAGCAATTATTGAGTCAATAAAATATCAATGCAGCAATTATTGAGTCAATAATATAAAATATCAACGTAGCAATTATTGAGTCAATAATATAAAATATTGAACAGTAAATACTGTAACAATAATTGAGTAGGTTCCTTCTCACGTAAGACTCAATAATTCGAAATACTGTGCAATACCGTGTGCTACTGCGCAACACCGCGTACTGTATTTTAACCACCGGGTATTTCAACAGTACTAACGGTAACAACTACGCCGTTATCTTGTAAAAAAGTTATTTCTGTCGCTTTCTATATCCGACAGTTATTCCGTTGTGGGGGCCCACAAATAGCTGCGCCGTCGTACGAATATTCCCCGACAACAAGAATATTCCACGACCAAACGAATATTCCCCGACAACAAGAATATTTTATAACCACTTGCTCATTTTAAAAATGTTTGCACATTTCACCCATAACTTTCATATTTATCAAATCAACACCTTACTATTTCGAAATAATATATAAAAAAAATTAAATCTTTATTCATAAAAGTTGGGGTCTTACAACAAACAGTATAAAAAATGAAAAAAAATAAAATAAGAAGTGATACCTACGATTAGATATTTAACACATTTTCCTCGAAAATAAGAAAATAATCGATGTTTAAATATTAAAAATTATCTTATAATTTAAAACGCAACCTTTAGTACGGATTGTCTGCTATGAGAAACTCAAAATGAAGTTCTAAAAAAACCTTGCGAATTAACTTGGATTACATGTGTGGTTATGGTTGTATTGACTGCATTTTTTTGTGTAACTGGTTGCAATCATATTATATCTCAACTGGGTGGTTAATTGAATTTTGGTTATTGTACTAGAGGTCAATTTTCATTCTGGTTACTGAATTTTTTCTTGTTACAAAGACATTACTATACTCATAAAAATATTACAAACTAGTCATTACATAACATTACTTAATTCATGTGTAAGTTAGTTATTGGAGACGTGACACATGATATTGCTATGAAAATCAGAAAAGGGAAAAAATTCATAAATGGAAAAAAATTAGGGCACAATTTTGGTACGCTTCTTGCTGCAATTCATCTTAGCCACGAATATCTGGTTCATTTTTTCTTCGCCGGTGACAATACACGTGATATTACACATGTCAAAATATGTCACATCGCCAATAACTAACTCACACATCACCTTTTTTGGCTCACGTGATATGCGCGGTTCAACACTTCCGTCAATTGTTTGGACGAAATGTTAAATAATGACTGGTTTGCAACATTTTTTGAGTATATTAATATCTTTGTAATAAAAAAATATTCAGTAACCAAAATGAAAATCAACCTCAAGTATAGTAATCAAAACATCAATTAATCCTTTGCGTAACAGGATCTCACCTGCCACATATTCAAGTACCCCACATGACAACCGTTAAACGTTAGTCTATTCAGCACTTCCGTCAATTTTTTGGACAAAATGTTAAGTAATAACTAGTTTGTAATATTTTTTTAAATATAATAATATTTTTATAACAAAAAATTATCCGGTAATCAAAATAAAAATTAACTCTTAATATAATAACCAAAACATCAATTAACTCCCCAAACTGGGCATGCATATTGGTAGACTTTCATAATTTTGTTAAGATAGCATTTGCAATAGTTAATTGAATTCCAATTGCACGTAAAACTAGGAGAGATGCTAACAATGAAGAGAAGGGTAAGAGAGAGTATATCAAAGCCCATTTGATATGTGGTTTAGCTGGATATCTGAACAGTCTGTGTGAATTTTACCTAACTAGCCTCTCCAAAGAATGACTATAATCTTCATGCAAATTAAGAATGTTAAATTAGAAATAAGAGTAAAAAATAAATTTTAGTTTTACCTTTATGTTAACTGAAATATATTTCTGAAAAAGAGTATAAGTAAGTTCTTTTTACTTTTTTTTTAAGTTGGGTTAATATTTGTAACATCCCAGTCCCACATTAAAAAATATGAGAAAAATTTGTCTGTATACAAGAAATTAAGTTACTAATAATAGTATATTCAGTTATGGCCTTTCGGACTAAGATGACTCAAGAATGTAATACTAAGATTTGTTCCGAATTCGGGATTTGACCGTTACTAATAATAGTAATTTCTCGACCATATTATTGAGCATGATTTAAATTAAATAGATTATTTTCTCTTTAATGAAAAACTAAACCATGAGTCTCCTTTTAGATTTAAATGGGCCGGCTAAAAAGAACCCTTTGGAAAAGCCTGAAGGCCTCTAATACCAACTCTACATTGGACCTTCCCCAAACATTTAGGCCTAATGGCAACTCCGACCCAATATTTATAATTAATTTTTAGTTTTATCAATTTGAAAAAATTTCAATTAAATTTAATATGAGTTCATTTATTTATTTCAAATTCTAGTAATTTCAAATTTATTATTTTCAAAAGTTAAATGAAGTACATAAAATTGGAATAAAAAATATCTCAATTCAATCTATATTGGGATTGGGTGAAATAGTAATTAGAAACAAAATATATAAATTAAACAAAGAAATAGGGAGGTGACGGGCTGAGAAGCAACTTAATTAATTTGCACTAAATTTCTAAAAATGACACAATTATAGTTAATAAATAAGAAAATGAGAATAATACCATTAATAAATTAGTGCCTCACCTCCCTTACTTTCATGTAACAAGCTTAATTTCTTGAAATAATTTCTCTTTTTTATAATTTGAGTATTTAAGAAGGCCGTATTGCTAAAACCTAAATAATGATAATGAAATATGTTTTTCAAGATATCCCTATCAAACATAAAATAAATATAAAAAAAAATCAAGCAACAAGTATATTTTTTTGGAGTGTCAAAAATTCAGTCGATATTTGTGGCTAGTGCATAATAACTCGTAATAAATCTATCTATACAAAACACAAATTATTTTGAAAAAAAAAAACCCGTTCAACCTAATAAATCATCTGGACCGTCCAAAATTTCGGATAAATCTATTCTTTGAAAGTGCGGAGGCACAGGTTACATGATCTAGTTATAAATATAAGACTTTTAACCACAATATTTACCTGACACAGAAATTAATAAATTCGCGTCGACACGTGCCATTTTTTTTTTTAAAAAAAATTTGATAATAAATCCAATTAACTTATTCATAGGGCCAAAATTCCACATCCTAATTTATGATTTGATAGTGAAATACCGATACGAATAATTCCAAAGCCCTTGATTAAGGAGGGTTTGTTGGAAAAATAATTTGGAGTGGTGGCCGTTAGTTATAAGTGCCATCTATCCTTTTCATTCCCTCCTTTGCTAGTATTTCTTTTTTTGGCGGGAAGCATTGTAACCGTCTTATCTTCATTTACTTTAAATGCTTCACAATGACAGTCTAAGGTAAGGGGTCAATTTCAATTCAGAAGGAGAGGGATAGATCTGGAATTCTGGTGGAGTGAAATTGTATGTTTGAATTCTCTTTTTTATCAGTAATTTTTAGTTAATTGTCATTTTCTATATTAATTACTAATTAATGCACAACTTATCTTAATAAAGGCTAGGAAAATGATATGTTGGGTTGGTGTATATATATATATATATATATATATATACTACTAATAAACAATATTTCGAGTCAGCATATAAAGTATTACTCTTGATTATAACAAGTTCATTAAGATTCATTTTCCACGTTGTTTGCGGTGTACAAGCATATTTCTATCCTTCTACAAATTAGCGACAGTCCGAGAAAAAATTACTAATCACAAGTTAAATTGGATTCTCTATATGACTATTTAGAAAATAATTTTGAAAATGATTTAGAGAAATTGTGGGGTGACAATATGGAATACATTTCAAATTTGAAATATTGAAAACAAAATGTAGGAAGTTAGCTTTGATACTTAAACTTAAGTAAGCATATTAAGGTGAATTTTTTTTAATGTCTTAATTTAGAGTCTTATCAATATGCTTTTTGAACATGTTTCTTCAAAATCTATTTGTGAGGTCTAGGTGGGAGAGGGAATAATTTACTGTCTTCAATCTTATCTGCTGCCTTTCGGACATGTTTCCTCATAACCTAACGGGTCCATATCAAGGTGATTGATTATAGAGAATTTGGTCATGGGGAGGATAAACTTGAACTTAAGTACTTTCCCCGTCCCTTAATATAAGACGTTTTAGTTTTTTTGTCCTTTAATATATGACGTTTTAAATTTTTAACTAAGTATTAATTGCTTAGTTTTCAATATTACCCCAAGTATTAATATAACTTTGGTTCTCTCACTATTTTTTGCCCAATAAATAACACTCTTTTTTCAATACAAGGACAATATAGACATTTGATATTATATTTAATGTTATACAATCATTTCCTTAATGCTTGTGCACAACTCTAAAAAGTCTTATATTAAATTTAAGATGATTGTAGATTAACTTGGTGAAGATAACAAGGAATATATAAAACATCATATTTATATGAGTTTTCTTAACATGTGTTCTAAGGGCACATGTTAAGTACGAAATCAAGTGTTGGGCACTAAGGTTCACACAAATATAATTAAAATAATATTTTAATGGGGTCATATGCATTTAAAAATGGAATTTCTTAATATGTGCCCTTAGGACATATGCTAAACACACAGTTCAAGAAAATATTCTTTTGAATTGTGTGCATATTCTCTTGTACTTGGTGTAAATGCAGAAATCAAAAAAATATACACACAATTCAAGAAAATATTCTGTTGAACTGTGTACTTAGCATGTGCCCTAATGTCACATGTTAAGAGGACCTTTTAAAAATTATATTTTAGTGAGCCCCATTCTTTGAATTCAATGTCAAACACTTGATTTTCGTACTTAGCATGTGCCCTAAGGACATTAAGAGGACCCTATTTATATTTATACATAATTGTTAGTATTTATCTAAACTTTTTCTTCAAATTATATTTTGAATTTTTTTTTATAGTTCTAAGGTGTTATAATTATATATGGAATTTCAAATTTTATACTGTGTTAATATGTTGACTACCTTGAGTTGGATTAAAAATGCTTCTCTCTCCTAATAACTTTTGTTTACACAATTAGCTGGAAATCTTGACAGTGATGTTCGTGGAATAACGTTCTCATTTTTAATGCTAAAATGAAAGGTAGGTAAAGCCTAATGATGGACATGGAGTCCCCACTGTCAAATAGAAAGTCCGACACTTGGACAGTGACATGGACCGTCTTATGAAATTGAGAGTGGTCAGCGTGAATTATGAAGTTAGCTTTGACTAATTGATCAATACAGTGTCGATATATAAGTAGAAAGATAATTTATCTCTGCGTGTCAGTACTGTATTGGTCAATTGAACAATTTCATGATAAACAGATCCTATGAATTTGCTAACTATGCGGAAATGCATGATGTAAAAATTATTTCATTCGTCCCTTCATATATGTTGTTTTAAAGTTATGTACAAGTATTAATGAAATGATTGTATAACATTAAACATAATATCAATTGTCTATATATTTATTGGTCAAAAAATAATGAGAGAACCAATGTTTATATTTAATACTTAAGATTATATTGGAAACTAAGCAATATGATCTCAAGTATAAGATCAATAAAGTATCGATACACAAAGGGAGAGTTGATGGAAGAAGGAAGATCACAACATTCAAAAACTACATGATGTAATGTTCAATGCTTTAAATCTCACCAGCCAAAGTGGTATGTAACAAAAGTTTCTCCCCCATTTTGCACAAGGACCACAAAATCAAAGTAAGTGGGCAACAAAATCAATCCATTCTCTCTTCAACATGACTTGGATGCGCATTTTCGTCCATGACATGGGCACAAGGATTTAGCTCAGAATTACTTTTGACAATGAAACAAAAGCAAAAAGTTTCGAAATCAAGATTTCCGGTTTGGCGGTAAAAAAAATATATAAAAAATACTTCATTTAATTAATTCAAAGTATAAGAAATCATAAAGGCATAAAAAATCAAGAATTTAGTGTCATACACCTGCAGCTCAAGAAACCATTGAAATGAAATTGAAAGGGAATGGATCCAATATGACAGCTAGAGGCACCTTCATTATTCTAACTCCATTATCTATAATGTCGAATAGAATCCAAAAATGACCCTAAAAAAAAGAAAAGAAAAAGAGAGATGTAGACATCTAGCTGTTAGTAGTTTTTTTTTGTTGTTAAAGAGTCCAAAAGTACTTAGTCCAGATCAAACACAATATGGCCCATTTCAGTCACCCTATTCTGAAAGCTATAAACTTTCATTTCAAACAAGGTGGCAGAGTGAGGAGGGGAGGTGGGGTTTGGGTTTGGGTTTGGGTGTCCTTTGGCACTAATTGAATATTGTCCACTTCTGGAGTCCCTCCTAATTGCATCCATGTGACATTCAAAATCCATTTGCTAGTTTGAAAACAACAGGTGAATCATATCCCTTTACAAATTCTAGTTCTTGAAATTTGTGGCTCTTTCAAATTCATGAATTCCCTTTAGTCACTTGTAATAATTCTTGATGCTCTTGACCTATGTGTTACTTAAAATTTTTACTACTCGATATTCGGAGAAGGATATTGATACTGAACACTTCATTGTAGTGCTAAATTAAAATAGACAAGTACCCGAGCTGGACTCGATATCAAGTCTGTGTAACGTAGCTCTTAACGTAGCTTAATAACCAGCAGCTAGCTAGCAATAAACTTGTAAATATCTAAAAGCTGGCCGATCTTAGTTTACCTACTCAAGTTGATTAGAGAGAGAAAAAAAAAAAAGAAAAGGAAAAACAGCAGTATAAAAACATGGATGTCCCAATTTAAATCACTGAATTTTATCACCTACAGAAAAATGTTGCCAGTATTGAGGAATTGTGGTCCAACCCATAAAAATTTCAAAATAAAGTAACAGTACTGCAATGGTTAGCTAGCTACATTGGGTCCGCCATGTAATAAAAGTTCATATCATGCACTAAAAGAATTAAAATTCACTAAAGTAAAGAAAAATAACACTAAATATCAAGATTAATCCTGTTTGTCCTTGCTTTCAAACTCGTCTCGTTGATCATGTATCCATCCATCCATACGTCGCATGCATGCAGCAAATTAAAAGGAAATAATGTGTGTTGAGCTAGCTAGCTAGCTAGAGTTTGCTGGCTGGTAACTGTGCTATACGGCCAGACAAAATTAATTAGGGCAACTTGTGTGACAGAGAAAATTTGGTGGGATGATGAGTACCTACCTACCTCCTGAAGAGTCCATTCTAACCCATGCAATCCTTTTATGACTGTATTATATTCAGGACAAGGAAAGAACTGTGGGTGGAAGTTAGCACACTGAGTAGTGAATTCAGTATGGAAGATGACATGAATAGCTAGCTAGCTAGCTAAATGGGGAAACAAGTGCCATGCAGGTTCTGTCAAATTACTAATGCTCTACCAGATGGGTAGCAAGAGCTGGGGGAAGTTATATTCATTATGTACAATAAAGAACAGACATTTGTACTATGCCTTAGAGGTGCAGCCTTGAGATGGACAAAAACCAAATATAAGAACCAACCCTACTCTTCCATTTCATATCAGACACTGTCTCATTTTACCCCACTTAGTGTTTTGTATATTTTGAGCTTAATATACATACATGCATATACACATATATAATATATGGTGGGGGGCCTACTTAGCACCATGGAAAGCCTGCACTGTTTAGTGTTCCATTGATGTTTCACTAGTGTGGACAAAATCTAGCATTATGCATTATGATTTTGAAGGGGGGGGGGGGGGGGGGGGGGGGGGGGTCAAACCAAATACATGCTCATCATCATATTCATATGGTATAAGGATGGAGTAAAGTCTCTATCCAAACAGTAGCAAAGTTTCTGTATTCAACACAGTTGAAATGACCAAATTTTATGCAAAATGATAGAAATTAACTGAGATATGACTATAACATTCGAAACCATACCAAGTTGTTGATCCTTGATGGTGAGAGATGTATGACTTCTCAAGTTGTTTTACTTTTATTGTTGCAAGTCACCTGCTGTCTGATTATCTTTTTCACCTTCCAATCATTTTGACTGTGGTGGGTAACAGTGACTTTTTTTTTGTGTACATGTAAATATATATGCAGTAGAAATTATATATGGGTAATTCCTTCCCTTTCTTTTAGAAACTAACCAAAAGTTACAAGCAGAGGATCATCAAATTGTAATATATATATATATATATATATATGTTTATATACTATTTGTAATTTTTAGCAACCTAAATGGTTGATCAACTTGAGGAATATATCATCCGATTCAAAACTAAATGGCAATGAGTGGAGTATTCCTGAGGGTTTATAGTTAGGATCACAAGGCTTAGTTTTTCCGAAGTTGGACTTCATATATATATACTCGACAAATCTTCAGCTACTATATATATATATATATATAATATATAACTATTTCAGAAAATTTTTAATTAATGTGAGGCATATATATATATCAGTATGTACAATGCTAAAAAGAAGAATATGAAATTTTATATATTGATTACAAACATGTTTATGATAAATGATGATGAATAATACCATAAGGTCCCCCACACCTGCATTATGACCATCAAAAATTTCTTTTCAGGCCATAAATACTATCAACTAGGATGTTGGTCCAACCTTGAAAATAAATAGCAGGCCAGAGATAAGAAGGCAGATTGCGATTGTGTTCACACCAGTGACTATGGATTACAAGGGTTTAAGACAAATTATAAAACATTTTCAATTTCCATAGCATTAGTACTAAAAGTTGGCTCTTTGAAATGAATTATTACAATTTACATCCAAGGAAAAATAGTCATCTACTCCTTCATTTGACTTTTGACTTTTCGCAAACATATTAAGATTTAAAAAACGCACACTTGTGCTAGATATCTATGTGTACAAATAATATTTAATCATGAAAAATAAAAATGTAGAGGGGAAATTACAACACCACTATTGCCAGCCAGATTAAAACATGTGCCAACTGCCAACAAGGAACTGGGAACACCACATATATTATTTCATATATTTTTTACCATAAAAAATAATTAGAAAAATATTAGCCCCTAGAGATAGATCCTCTACTATATGTATTTGTGGTTTAATATATATGATCATATCATTGATATATGAATATTAATCTATAACAATAGAGGTTGAAGTTATAATATATGTATATAATATTTTATATATATATATATATATATATAGAGAGAGAGAGAGAGAGAGAGAGAGAGAGTCTTGCTTATAAAAGAAGTTGAGGAAGGAAAGTTTAATGTATGGAGGGAACATGGAAGGGACCACGAGCATTGAATAAAAAACAAAAACAATAATCAAAAAACAATAATACTACCACCACCCAACTTGTTGGGAATTTTTCTAAGAGGGAACGGCTGACCCACTACTGGTAAAAAATAAAAATAAAAATAAAAAAAACTTCTCCCATGTGCCTGGTTTTGTTGAAGAATTTATGGGGTCCACAAATTATTAAATATCTCTACTCAAAGAAAAAAAAATTACATTTAAATTTATTTTATCTAACTTATTACTTATTATAAACCTTAGGTCCATAATAATAATAATAATAAAATTACATCAACATTTATAACATGAAAATTTGGTCATTGACACCACTTGTACCTTCTTTTATATTCAGCAACCTTATACCACTTTCTTCTGTCTCCTCTCTCTCTCTCTCTCATTTCTCTCTCTTTCACACACATACACACAGTGCAGAGGTTGGAAGGAGGAGGTGGTGGTTGGTCTTGCTGCAACTCAAGGAGGCATCCAAAGGGATCGCATTGATCCCAAACACTCTTTGAATTGAACCTAACTAGCTAGTATGATATATATATATATATATATATATATATATGAACAATGTTTTCAAGGAGCTGAGTCCATATATAATGAATTTGGATCATGCTATCCCTTTGGATTTCTCCTTTTGTAGCTTCTACAACATATGAAGATCACTTATATGATACTATATTGCTGGAAAAGGCGCAACCCTTACCAGAAGAAGATGCAATGCAGCCACCTCTAAACCAAGTAAGTTCTAAGACTCCTAAATTAATTAAATTGACTTCTCTTCAAATATGAATAAGTTTAAGCTTTAATTTCTCTGATTCATGTTGTTTAAGCATTATTATGTTTTAAGATGTTTCTTTGGATATATTTAAATAAAAGCTAGCTCAACCTTTGAGCTTTTAGGAGGCTGTGAGCAAACACGTTAGATCTGTTAATTAATAATTTCGAAGAGCATATATATATAAATTAAGCTCCACCCTTAAAATGGGAGATCGGCTTGAAAAGAGTACCAAGAGGTCACTCATCGGTTATCATAATATTGTTGTTTACCTTCTTTAAGATTGTAATTAATTAATATACTTCTAAATCAATTTGCTTACTTGGTATTTAATTTATCTCTTAAATATTCCTACTACTTTGATATATATATATATATATATATATATATATATATTAATTTACTTAATTAATTTTGATATTGGGAGTTGAATAATTTTTCTTTGAACAAATGAAGCAATCGGTCGTCTTTGAAGGATGTATAGTACAATTTATTATGAGGAGATCATAATCTTCTTTATTTCTCACTTAATCAATATTCTCTTCTCTTTTTAATGTATGTATGATTATATATATATATATATATATATATATATATATAGCATCCTCCGATTCTCTGCGTAAATCATGATGATGAATAGACAACCCAAGTTGAATTTAGCCCAACAGCTGCGAATGAAACCGTAGCAACAGATGGTGAGGAAAGATGTTTTTAAATTCACATGAGCTGGGTGGGAAATTAAATTACCCTAGATCAGTAGAATTGCTTTTATCATTACATACTTCCAACAATTTGATTTTGACTTTAGAAAGAAAGAAAGAAAAGAGTAACTTTTGTCATGTCTTAACACTACTGCATTTAACTAACTAACTATTCTATTCTATTCTTTTGGTAATATTAATTAATCCCTAAGATGGCCAAGAATGTGAGTAGACTAGGTAAGAATTTGATCATCAACATTATATATATATATATATATATATATATACACATATATATAATTAGGGGTTGGGTTGATCGATCAATAATCATCAAACAGACCGCATGAGTATGGCCCTGCGCGCATTGAGACTCCAAATCACATGCTTTTAAGGACTTTATTTAGAATCCAAAGCAGCGAAAGATGGATGATATTTAAGGCCTTCTTTTTTGAAACTTCACATGCATTGAGTATATATATATATCCCAAACACATGTGGTGATCGAGACCTTTAAACATGGCTGGCTATATATAATTTTGAAATAAAGGCTAGGGTCTCCCTTTATGATCTTCCCTTATATATCATCACGTACGTACATGACCCCAACTTTCAACAACCCCCCCCCCCCCTCCCCCTCCCCCTCCCCCTCCCACAATGTGAAACTCTCTAATCACATGCCTCCCAACCCAACCCTTTTGGAGTAAACTTGATGATATAAAATTTATATACATACATATATACAACATCATATATAAAGTGAGAGGGTAAAATGAAGTTCAAAAACTACTTCAGTGAAATATTTTTCCCTCAAAGTTACTGAGAAAAGGTACTTCCTTCCTTCCTTCTCAAATTTAAGCCATCCAGCCAGTTACCATGGGTAGAACTCGTTTTAGAGTTAAGTTTACATGGTGGTCGCAGCACTGGCCACAAGTTAATTTGAGTGAAATTTTGACAGTTTTAGAACCTTTATCACATACAGGGATTGCATGGTACGTAGCTGTTGATATATCATGCATGACATCAATATATCACACTTGAATAAAATTTCCAAAAGCATAAGATTTTCATTGCAGTTTATTACAAAAATATAACCAAATTAATTAAACAGTTGGAAAATTAAAATAAAGCCACTAATTAGTTTGGTGGATTAAGTACTCAAATTGAATTGCAGTAAATGTTGCTATATATAATATATATATATATATATATTTTTTTTCTTTTTTACCTTTTTGCTAAAGATACTATATATATATACTTGCTGGCTGGCTATATATATAGGAATTTGATTTAATTGGTACAAGACTACAAAAAATATGGGGACTTAGGGTCATATTGGAAGATTTTGGACAATATTAAGATGGTACAAATTGTCTAAAAACAAAAATATGTAGTCCAATTGTTCCCTCCTTGGGCTACAATATTAGCTTTGTAAAGAAGTAAACTGCCAAGGAAATGAATTTCCAAATCCAGGAGGATTGGATACTCTTGCTTATATATATAGGGACCCAAAGCCCTTTGAATTGCCTCCAAATTCAACCCCACTTCTTTCTCAAAAACCCACTAAGGGAGACTCGAATAGTAGCACCATATATGAATTGAGAGATCCGTAAGGATTTCTGCCGAGATCTACTACCACTAAAGTTGGTGGAAAATGTTACCCTACCCTACAACCATTCGTCTACTCTCTTTTGTGTACCATCCATCGAATTGATCAATCCTTAAAATTATAAAAATAACTGTGATAATCTAACTCCATAAACTTCTTCAGAAGATGAAAATTATGGAAGGTGAAAAAAGAGGGCTGGGGGGTGGGGGGGGAACCCCTGGTGGTAGTTTCTCTTTCTGCCCATGAATGAATGGACACAAAGTAAAAGAGGAGATGTGTTAGCCCATATCGGGACCTCGTGAAGAAACGGTTGAGTTGCTGGAGCAGGTGGATTAACTAGAAATGTTCAAGGCATGTGTTTGGCAGACTATATAAATGACATCCCATGAAGTACTAGTGATGACAGATTCAAAGACGCACTGATTGAACAATAGAAAGGTATACCAAATTAGCTATTTCACCAGAATGGCATACAGGGAATTAGTAAGCTAGAGTGAACAGCAAAATCATATGAACCAATGTACATCATACTGTAATAAGAACTACAACACAATTAGAATTAATGTTGGTTCTACCAATCAAATAACCAAAGTATATATATGAATATATGATCACATTCTAGCAGTCATGTGTGTCAGAAGTATGCAGGCAAACAGATTACCAATCAAAAATTGCAATTATATTGAGTTGGGATGGGAAACAGATATATAAACTTCCTTACGTTTCTATTTACAGGACATTTTATGGTACACATGCATTCATACTTCACACCAGAACTAGTCATGTGACCCAACAGTTCAAGATCATAATTTACATCGTAGGTGATAACTAATCATTGTTGAATAAACATTAAATGTTATTTTTAGTGGGTTTTAAATTTAGAAGTCAGTTGGAAAATAAAAGGTCAAGAGTTTTTGTAGCTGAAAGGCCAAGGGGTGATACAGGAGATTATTGGTCTTTTAATAGAATTTATTGGTTTCAGTTTTTTTTGGAGAGCAGTGCCTAGTATCTATATAAAGGCCTTGTTGATTTCGTTTGAAATAGAACTTAGAGGAATATAAAAAGTTAAGAGAATTTTGAGCTCCTATCTCTCTCCCCTCCACCAAAATAGTTTTTTCTAATTTCTACAAATTGGTATCAAAGCCGATGGAAAATTCCGGGAGAATATCAATAGGGGGTATGCCACTGCCACGACTCACAAAATTAAACTACGACAATTGGAGTATTCAGATGCGTGCATTGCTCGGTGCGCAAGATGCATGGGAAGTAGTCGAAAAGGGCTATGACGAGCCGGAGGCAACAAGCAATCAAACCGCGAATCAGTTGAAGGCGTTGAAAGAAACGCGTATGAAAGACAAAACCGCTCTCTATTTCTTGTTCCAAGCAGTGGATGAGTCGGGTTTCGAGAAGATTGCCGGTGCAGTAACTTCGAAGGAAGCATGGGACACTTTGGAAAAGGTGTTCAAGGGCGCCGACCGAGTAAAACAAGTAAGACTCCAAACTCTACGCGGCGAGTTGGAGAGTATGAAGATGAAGATGTCAGAAGGTGTATCCGACTACATCTCGCGTGTGCAAACAGTGGTGAATCAACTCAAACGAAATGGAGAAATTCTAACTGATGCAAGAGTAGTGGAGAAAATTTTGCGGTCTTTAACCGAAAATTTTGAGAATGTCGTTTGTGCAATTGAGGAGTCAAAAAATTTGGGAGAGATGACCATTGAAGAGCTTTCTAGTTCTCTTGAGGCGCATGAACAACGCAAGAAGAAGAAGAACGAGTCGCTTGATGAAGCGCTGCAAGCCAAGGTATCTATTAAAGACGAAAAGGTGTTATATACTCAAAATATTTGTGGTAGAGGGCGTGACCGTGGAGGTTACAGCAATAGTCGTGGTGGTAGAGGCCGTGGTCGAGGTGGATACTATGAGGAGAAGGGGCAGTTAAGCCAACAAAATCGACGCAGTAGAGGGCGTGGTCATGGTAGAGGCGCCCGATCAAATCATTCGAATATTGAGTGTTACAAGTGTGGCAAGTATGGCCACTACGCAAAAGAGTGCAAATCAAATATCAAGTGTTATAATTGCGATAAGTATGGGCACTATGCAAAGGAGTGCTATTCCGAGAAAAAGGTAGAAGAAAATGCGAATCTAGTCGCGGAAGAGGAGACAAGAGAAGATGGTGTACTCTTGATGGCCTACAAAAATACTGTTCTCAATAGCGATACGGTATGGTATCTCGATACAGGCGCTAGTAACCACATGTGTGGGCACAAGCATTTTTTCAAGGAGATGCGAGAGGTTGAAGATGGACACGTGTCGTTCGGAGACGCGTCAAAGATCCAAGTAAAAGGCCAAGGTACGGTTCATTATTTACAAAAAGGTGGTACAGAAGGATCAATCGAGGATGTTTATTATGTACCTGATCTAAAAAGCAATATTTTGAGTATGGGGCAACTCATGGAGAAGGGATACTCGGTATTCATGAAAAACCAAGTACTACAATTAAAAGACAATCGAGGGCGCTTGGTAGCACGAGTCGAAATGGCCAAAAATCGGATGTACAAACTGAATTTGAGAAGCATGCGAGAAAAATGTTTGCGAGTCAACATAGAAGACAAGGCGTCGTTGTGGCATCTTCGCTTTGGTCACCTACATCATGGTGGTCTTAAAAAGTTAGTAAAGAAGAACATGGTGCATGGGCTGCCGGACATGGACTATGAGGGCAAATTTTGTGAAGAATGTGTGCTTAGCAAGCAAGCGAGGACCTCGTTCCAAAAGAAGGCAGAATATCGAGCTAAACATACTCTCGAGTTGATTTATACCGACATATGTGGACCAATCACCCCCGAATCTTTCAGCGGGAAAAGATACTTCATTTCCTTTATCGATGATTTCTCACGAAAAACTTGGGTTTATTTTTTGAAAGAAAAATCCGAGGCATTCGAGGTGTTCAAAAAGTTCAAAGTGATGGTGGAGAAGGCAACTGGTAAACACATCAAAGCCGTACGATCCGATAGAGGTGGCGAGTATACTTCGACGGTTTTCATGGAGTATTGCGAGGAGCAAGGCATAAGGAGATTCCTAACCGCACCATACTCTCCTCAACAAAATGGTGTGGCCAAGAGGAAGAATCGGACTATTCTCGACATGGTTCGATCAATGCTCAAGAGCAAGAAAATGCCGAAGGAATTTTGGGCAGAAGCCGTGCAATGTGCCATCTATGTACAAAATCGATGTCCACATGTGAAGTTAGATGATCAAACACCACAAGAGGCATGGAGCGGACAAAAGCCGACAGTTTCTCATCTCAAAGTGTTCGGTAGTGTTGCTTATGCACATGTACCGGATCAACGAAGAACGAAGCTCGAAGACAAAAGCAAAAAGTATATTTTTATTGGGTATGATGAGAAGACAAAAGGGTACAAGCTACTCGACCCGATAAGCAAAAAGGTGATGGTGAGTCGTGATGTGCGAGTAAACGAAGCAAGCGAGTGGAACTGGAACAATTTGACAGAGGTTATCATCGAAGTTGGACAATCATCAGCCGTTGCACCAACAAGCATACCAACAAACTCTGAAACTACCGATAATGAAGATGAATCACGACAACCCAAAATGCGAAGTTTGCAAGATTTGTATGATTCGACAAATGAGGTACACCTTGTATGTCTTTTGGCAGATGCTGAAAATATCAGCTTTGAAGAGGCGGTACGAGACAAGAAGTGGCAAACTGCCATGAACGAGGAAATTAAGGCGATTGACCACAACAACACATGGGAGTTAGCAGAATTGCCGAAAGGAAGTCAGCCTATTGGTGTGAAGTGGGTGTTCAAGAAAAAAATGAATGCTCAAGGCGAGATAGAACGGTACAAGGCGCGACTTGTTGCGAAAGGATACAAGCAAAAGGCAGGAATTGACTATGACGAGGTATTTGCTCCTGTTGCAAGAATGGAGACAATCCGATTACTAATTTCACAAGCTGCTCAATTCAAATGGCCGATATTTCAAATGGATGTCAAGTCGGCATTCTTGAATGGTGTGCTCGAAGAAGATGTCTACATCGAACAACCACCCGGGTACATGAAAGTTGGAGAAGAGAAGAAGGTGCTAAAATTGAAGAAGGCGCTTTACGGGTTAAAGCAAGCACCGCGGGCATGGAATACACGTATCGATTCATATTTCAAAGAGAACGGGTTCAAGCAATGTCCCTACGAGCATGCCCTTTACGCAAAGAAGAATGGAGGTAACGTGTTATTTGTTGCTCTTTATGTCGATGATCTCATTTTTATGGGTAACAATGATGAGATGATAGAAGAGTTTAAGGGCACAATGACACGGGAATTTGAGATGACAGATTTGGGCTTGATGAAGTTTTTTCTTGGTTTGGAGGTGAGACAAGTAGAGACGGGTATTTTTATATCACAGGAGACATATGCAAAAGAGATTTTGAAGAAGTACAAGATGACAAATTGCAACCCGGTATCAACACCAATGGAACCAGGTGCAAAACTCTCGAAGTTCGATGGAGGAGAACGTGTTGATGCGAGTAGATACCGGAGTTTAATAGGAAGCCTTCGCTATCTCACATGCACAAGGCCGGATCTTTCATTAAGTGTCGGCATTGTAAGTCGGTTCATGGAGGAGCCGGTTTATTCACATTGGAAGGCGTTGAAGCGAATCCTACGGTACATCCAAGGAACGGTGTCACTCGGGTTGTTCTACTCAAAAGCAGAAGATTACAAGTTAGTTGGCTACTCCGACAGCGATTGGTGCGGAGACATAGACGATCGGAAAAGTACCTCGGGATATGTGTTCTTTATGGGAGATACTGCATTTACTTGGCTTTCAAAGAAGCAACCGATCGTGACGCTCTCGACGTGTGAAGCTGAATATGTGGCAGCATCTTGGTGTGTATGTCATGCGATATGGCTTAGAAATTTGTTGAGCAAGATGGAGCTAAAGCAACTTGGTGCAACCGTGATTCAAGTTGACAACAAATCAGCAATTGAGTTGGCAAAGAACCCAGTGAACCATGAAAGAAGCAAACACATCGACGTTCGTTTTCACTTTATCCGAGATCATGTGAAGGAAGGAAGTGTGGAATTGGTGCATGTGGCAAGTCAGGATCAAGATGCGGATATCTTCACAAAACCGCTACCAAAAGTACTTTTTGACAAATGCAAGAAGATGATTGGCATGGCGGATGGTAGAAGCATTTAAGTTTACGGGGGAGTTTTGTTGAATAAACATTAAATGTTATTTTTAGTGGGTTTTAAATTTAGAAGTTAGTTGGAAAATAAAAGGTCAAGAGTTTTTGTAGCTGAAAGGCCAAGGGGTGATACAGGAGATTATTGGTCTTTTAATAGAATTTATTGGTTTCAGTTTTTTTTGGAGAGCAGTGCCTAGTATCTATATAAAGGCCTTGTTGATTTCGTTTGAAATAGAACTTAGAGGAATATAAAAAGTTAAGAGAATTTTGAGCTCCTATCTCTCTCCCCTCCACCAAAATAGTTTTTTCTAATTTCTACAATCATTAGAGGTCAAGGCATGCATGCAGCTAAAGAAAGCGCGGCCTCTAACTGCTCGATCTTTTTTTGAGCGTCAGAAGCTGCTAGACATGCAAGAATGCTAAAGAAAGGAAATCAGCAGAATGCATAACAGAAACTAATAACCTAAAATGAAACTAATTGCTATATATATAAAATGTGAATACAGATAGCAGAGTAAAATTTTCAACTACTTAACAAACACAAATTGAAATCCTCCAAGGAGTGAATGGATGGATACATAGCAGTATCTGAGCACTTTGGATCCATACGTACGCCTAGGCATTTTATGCACTTTGGATCAAATTTAGGAATTTTACAAAAGGCCACTGCTGTGAGTCTGTGACATATATAATTCTGTTAGGCATATCAACTTTTTATTATTTTTTGCTAAAATATTAGGCCTCATTGGTTTGCCAACTTCTACCAGAACTGCACCATTTTCAAACCTATTATACCCTAGCTACTATATATATATATTTAACACTAATTACGAATATTTAACACTAATTACGAATATATGATGGTATATAATTGGGCCAATCAACAACCTTCAACACTGAGCCCTACATATGTTCGTAAACGAACTGTTCGTTCCAGAGCCTTATCCTATATATATATATATATATACACACATACGTATAAGAGAGCAAAGATACCTTGTTGAGTTTGAATTTTGCTGATCAGTGAGTTGTCGATTATGCCAGAACTTCAACTGATTCGCCACCCTTTATTGATCAAATTTGAAATACTCCTATTCTACAAAAAGGATCCTAATCCTATTATGTATGTAATGTGTAAAAGTATATTTTTGTTTCGTGATTGTTCCTAAATTTGTTAAAGATATTTAATTTAGTAATAACTTAATCTTTAATAAATTAATTATGATGATAGATTTGTATTTTGGAGATGTTGCGTCATTTTATATACTGTTATTTCCACATATGTTTTTGATATATTTTCACATGGTTATTTCGCATACGAAGGTGAGACTCACTTTATGCTCATGTGAGAAATGACATGAGTATATATGTGAAAATATCAGTTTCCTATAATTAATAAACATTTTATGTAGTCAAAATAAAAAAAATCTCTTTTAATAAAATGGGAAAGTGTCATATAATTTATATACTGTTTCTATTTCATAAATTCAATTAAAAATGTATATTTTATCAACAAGGATATCATAGTCAAGATCGATCTCAATAGAGTCGATTCAAGAGTAGCCTTAAGTCGAAACAAATCGAACTCGTTTAAATGATCTTGGCACTAGGATTCAAGTATATGATTTTTAAGGTTGTAATGTTTACACCGGTTGAGGCCTCCGCCTTTGAACCTCGGAAAGTTTAATTTGGTCAAAATTAAGCTTGAAATCACATTGGTCCAATTGCAAAAATAAGTCATTCTTGAGCTAAATAAATCATAACTAAGAGTTCAACTTATTTATTTAATAGTAAATACGTTATTCCAACCCCAATTGTACTTAAATGAATTGTTCACAAACAATACATATCACACTACAAGCATATCTAATAGTTAAATTATGATACAAGTAAAACGTTACAATCATGCCTAACTACAACTTGTACTCAAAACGACTTTATTTTAATTAAGAAAATGGTAAAATATCAAAAAATATCATTAATAAAATTGATAAATTGTTGACTTAAAAGATTGAAATATCATTTTTTGGCCCAATATACAACATTTAATACACATAATAAAAAAATTACATTGTATAAATTAATTATGTTAAAAATAATACTTCATTTGTTCCAAAATAAAATATCATTATTAATTTTTTGACGTCAATTTAAGACATTTTTAAATTTTAAATTAATAAAATTTCCTTTAATTTTAATTAATATAATAATGAATATTATAAATTATCTTAAAAAGTATTATTAGTTAATAATTTTAAATGAATTATTTCAATTTTAAATTTTAAAATATCTTATTTTAACTTTTAAAAGTCAATAACTTTCTTGTAATTTGAAATCGAGGAGTATTCACTACTTTGAAAAGTTTCATCTCCTTAAACCTAAATTATAAAACAATTTTATTGTTGTTTCTTTTTTTAGTTTTTCCCTTTCCATTTTAACTCTATATTTTTAGTAGGGGTGTAAACGGATATATTCGGATACAGTAGTATCCATATTCGTTTATTTGCGAATACCTTTAAACCGAATACGGATAATATCCGTTTTTTTTCGAATACGAATAATATCCGCTTTTTTTCGAATACGGATGCGGACGAATACGGATTTTTCGATTACCATTTATAGTCCTAACTATAACTAGAATAAAAAAATAATGAGTTTTAAAATAAAGTTTATTAATGAATGAATGTTAATTTATTTATTTATAATAAATATTTAAATACAATAATTAATGTTCTTAATTACAATTCAAATAAGTTTTCATCATTTTTGAAATTCTAAATTTTAATACTACTTATTAATGTTTAGATGTCCAATATTATAGTGTGTATGAATATTTATAATTTATAATTAGATTCAAAAGTTTATATTAAATATTTAATTATTTTTTCTCAAATACTTGATTAAAATTTTAATAATATGTTTATAGAAACTTTTATTTATAATTTATCCGCAATACATAGATTACAATTTACATAGTTATAAAAAGTTTATTTTATTTTATTATATTTATGGAGAGTGCGAGTTATAATGTATATGTGACAACTGACAACTAATTAATACAACTTCATCCAAAATTTACTTTGTACTTGCTTTAAATATTTGGATTTCTAATTTTTAAATAATTGGGCAAATGAAAGTGGTAAATACTCCCTCTACCCGAAAATTCATAAACGTGAATTAATTATTCAACTCCCTTCTAGATTAATTCTAAATTAATTTCTGACTTAACACATTTTAACAATAAAATTATATTGTTCATTGTTCCCGTCTCCCAATATTGCAAGTAAGTTTTGAAAATAAAAAACTTATAATAAACTAATAACTATAGTTTTGTTCTTCTAGTATATAATTTCCTTGGTAAATGATACATTTTAGATATTTTAACTTTATAATAGTAAAAATCTATTAACTATATTTAAATCAATTTATTTCAGTTTATTAATATTAAAATAAAAGTGTTATTTTCTACTTTTTAGAAGTGATCTGATATATTTTTAAAATAATTTTCGTATGATAGTGAAAACTAATTATTATATAAGGAATGTCACTTTAAAAAAATTATTTTGCTTATTATATAATATATAAGTTATTTGCATACGAATTTCGGATACGGATTCGAATCCGGATATTCGCTATCCGCCGGATATATTTACGGACGGATGTTAAACGAATACGCTTATATCCGTATTCGTATCCGTTTATTTGCGGATACCTTTAAACCGAATATAGATATATCTAATTTTTTTTCGAATACGAATAATATCCGTTTTTTTTCGAATACGGATGCGAACGAATACGAATTTTCCGGTTACCATTTACAGCCCTAATTTTTAGACATCAAAACGGCATCGTTTCTCTTTTTTCGCATTGGCGTGGCCGTAATTGGGTTAAATTCATTTTTCATCACTCTACTGGGATCAGTTTATAAATGCATTATTGAACTGAATTTTTTTATATTCGACTCACTGAACAACAATTTATTTACAAACCGTTACAAATTCTGTTAAGTTGTTATATATCGAATATTTTTTTTTTATTGTTGAAAAAAGAAAGTTTATTATTTTTATAAAGAGGGTCTTGCACACATGTCAATTTGATTTAATTTATTTCTCTTACTAAATTTCTCTCTCCTCCATGTAGATGCCACATAGATTATCTGTTAAGAATTTAATAAAGCTAACGGTTTTTTCAATTTTTGTAAGGAAATTAAAGTTTAATGAATTGATTGAAAAAAAATTCACTTCAGTGATGTATTTATAAACCGACCCCAGTAGAGTGATGAAAAATGAATTTAACCCGGCTGTAATTCGAGCAAGTCCAGTCAGCCTACCAGGCTACCTATCTTCACCAGTTCTCTCTCAAACCCTAGTTTGAAAAATCCCATTTCAATTACGAAACTTCACCGTCAATCATGTCGGCATTGTCTATATTCAGCTACTATCTCCTCATTTTCACTTTCCTAACCCTAACCCTAATCCTGAACTCAAACCCCAGTTTCTCTCTCCACTACAATTCCCTCAACAAAACCCCTAATTTCGATCCCGATACTGCAATCTTCGGCGACGCTGAGATGATCAACGGTTCCGTTCAGCTCAATCGCCCAATAATCTCCTCGAGCTACGGGTTTATCACACTAAAGAAGAAGCCTGTCAAATTCATCCAATCAAACCCCCCACCTCGTTTTCCACTGACTTTACATTTTCCATCTCTCCTCAAAATGGTCAAGGCCATGGTCTATCTCTTGAAATCAAACCAGCCTCAAAAGCTTCTGAAAAAAGCTTTGGAATTACTAGATATCTTGGCATTAGATTCAATGGTAATAATGTCAGAATAGAGGCTGATGTAATCTTCCTCTTTCGATTTGTTTCTGAATAGTGGTGAGAAATTTCATTCTTGGGTCGATTATGAGGCCAGTTTGAAACAAATTGAGATTAGGGTTGGCAAATTTGGTAGCCCAAGGCCTTATAATGCAGTGCTAATGTATCCAATCGATTTATTGGAAATGTGGAATGAAGAGGAGGTTTTTGCAGGGTTGAGCTCATCTAGGAATGATCATTCCGTGCAGAGTATTAGTGTGTATTCATGGAATTTTAGGGTTAGAGCTGTTCCAAAATGGCTGCATTCTCAACAGATATAAATCCACAAGATTTAACTAACCAACACTTTGTGCAGAAAACAGAAAAGTAGAAAAGGTTTTGCCACTTGGGAGTTCTTACATTTATATGTGGAGCATTGGCAGCTATGGTCTTGTTATCACTATGGGCAATATTTATGGATAGGAATGCCGTGATCCCACTTCCCAGCTGATGATCCTATGTGCCCCATGGATTTCAGGTACTGAAAGATTGATGTAGTGGTAGAGAATGGTTTTGGAGATGCTAAGTAGGGAATTACTCTGTTTGCTATGTGAATTTGTGTACTTTGTACTGTTGCTTCATGTATGATATACTAAGTATTTTAAGATGCTTGTTTCAGTGAATGGTTACCACTTGTGTTTTGCAATGTTATGAGTTTTAAATTTTATTTACAAATCTAAAATCTAATTATTTTAGATTTCATACCGATCCTTTCAATGTTGTGGCCCATTGATCCTAAAATAGTTTGTGTTCATTTCCCTTTAATTTTTTATATGAAGGCATCGATTACATTCAGTTAATTAACTTTTAGTCCCATTGGAAGGTCAACAATGTTAAAGAATTTATAGTTTCTAAGGGAGAGAACTTTCCTAAAAAGTTATGTGCAGCATAATTCTTTTGACAATAATGCTAAGTTAGTGCCCCTCAAGAGGGCCGTATCCTTATTCCAACTACAGAATAACTCAACTGATCTGTCTGCTAAATTGAGATGTTTGATGAGCTGATTCTTTTTTCTCCACCCCCTCCACCCTCCACCCTCCACCCTCCACCCTCCACCCTCCACTTTTTTTTTACTCTGTGTTATATTGCCACTAGCTCTATAAGAAAATATTTCATCATATTACTTTATGTATATCATTCTATTATCTAGATATTAATGTTCTTATTAGTGTATAATCTCTACTTTGGAGCTATATATCGTACTTAACCAAATATTGAAAGATATATACCGAGTGGCCTCTGGCCGAGTGGTATGACCCAACCCATGATATCCACGAGGTTGGGGTTCGAGCCTTGGCATGCCAAGGAAGGATGTGTGAGTTTAAAAAAATTATTAATATAAAATTATCAAAAAAAAAGATCTATTTTTAAATTTTATTTTCATGGGTAAAACTGGTCTATGTTAATGGCGTGATACAGTGGCTGGGTTTTGCCACTAGCTCTATAAGAAAATATTTCATCATGTTACTTTATGTATATCATTCTATTATCTAGATATTAATGTTCTTATTAGTGTATAATCTCTGCCTTGGAGCTATATATCGTACTTAACCAAAGATTGAAAGATCTATTTTGAAATTTTATTATTTTCATGGGTAAAACCGGTCTATGTTAATGGCGTGATACATTGGCTGGGGTTTGGTGGGAAATTTCTGCCCCTAAATAAAATTGTGGGGTTTGTTTTAGTTGAGAACTTTAAAGATTGCCCTTTTAGCCAGAAGAGTGTAAAATGTTGGGGGATTTTAGGATGTCTTGCAATTTCCCTGAAAAACTGACTCCCATAATGTGGGTGATGTTGAAGAATCTTGGAGTAAGACTGTTACTATTCCATTTGGAAAATTCGGTCTACCTGTACAGATGGGAATTATTATTGTGAAGCTGGTTAATAGTTAATTTCAAAAATTTCACCATCTGCTGATTTATTTTGTTGTATGATGTCCATGCCAATATATCCTTGCCCTTTTTAGTTTGCATGTCCACAGTAGGGATGAACGCCATAGGTATGGCACCACGTGATAATTTTTGATCATGAAATTTTGATCTTCTAACATCTACTCTTTGAACGTGAATAACACAGTAGTGCTTTCCCTATTATCTTCTTGATTGTTTCTAATAAGCTGGTAGAGGTGCAAAAATGATATCCGAGTGCCTTAACCATGGTGGTCCTGTTGTCATTGTTATCTTTTTATTTATTCCGTTTGCTTTTTTTAATTGATAAAAGAGGAATTTAATTAGATAGAAAGAGAGATTACAGAAAAAGAAGAACAGGGTGTTCTCCCAAGTGCAAGTTGTAGAGATGTAGAGTATTTGTAGGAGGGGTGTCTAGGGGTGATTAAATGTGGTTAAGCATCAATCTATGGCAGTTGGCCATTATTTGGCAGTTTGAGTGGTTTGTTGGGGGAGTGGTTAGCATGAAGTTAACTTTGATCAATACAGTGTCGTCACGTAAGCCGTAAGGTGATTTCTCTATCTGCGTGTCAGCACTGTATTAGTTATTTGACCAACTTACCATCTGTGCATAAAAACAAGACTAATGTTTCTGAACTTAGGTGGTGGGTGGTACCGTGGTATCAAGCTTTACTTGGTAGTTGAGGCAAACTTACAAGGTTCATATTATCAGTGACTTGCTGGTGTAGTTAACTTGGGCATTAGGTCGAAAGAGAGTTCGGCACGTCTCCAGGTTTTAAGGTAGACTACAAATTACCAGGTCGGGGGGGGGGGGGGGGGGGGGGGGGGGGGTCATTAATGGATGTAAATATTGCTTTTTGGGTTTGCCTCAAAATGAATTAAAATTGTACAAATATCTAGCACCAAAGTTTATTCTAATATTTTATATAAGTTGATAATGTGTTTGTTTGTCTATTGACATTTAGTGAATTTAAATAATCTTATCAATTTAATAACATCTTTCAAATATAACTTACTTAACTTTTAAATATAATATTTTTAAATTTAAAATTGAGATGATTTATCAAAAAGCATGACAATATTTATTATTATATTACCTAAAATTAAAGAAATTTATTTTAATTCAATTTATTTTAATAATTTAAGTTAATTTTAAAAAGTCAATAATAATCTTATATGATGGTTGTTTTGTGGAAAATTCCATCATGTGGAATTGTCATTAAAGTATGATGATATCGTTGTCACCATAATTGTAACATGTTGCTTCTATTGTTGTCATTAAAGTATGTTATAGTAGTAACATTTTTTTCTATTGTGGTGCCCTGAAACTAAAAGATCTAATTTTTTATCGAAGTATTCATAATGTTTTAAACTAAAGATATCTTTTTTATAGTACCAAAAATTTTAAAAATTTATTTATATTTTTTTGATCATAATCATATGAAAAATTTATCATATCACACTTATGTGTTAGATATATTGAATAGGGAATTAATATTTTCACATGTATTTTTGATATTTTTACATGGTCCTCCCTCACATGAGTATACACTGAGTCTCACCTTTATGTCAGAAGGAATCATGTAAAAATATCAAAAACACACGTGAAAATAGTTCTCTCCTATTGAATTGAATAATATGATGCGACAATTGTTATATTTTCAATAGATATTAAGATCGTATTTTAAAAATAAATTTTTTCTTAAAATAATATTAAGGAAATTTACCTTTAATTTTTGAATGAAAATAAAATAATTATTCTGACAAAAATTCTACCTCTCTAAACCATTAAATCTTCTTTATAAATTATAACCAATATAAAATGGGTGGATCCTAATTTCTATACATACACTGTCACAAGATTCTGGCTTGGTCATTGTATATAAGAGAGATTATCATTATTTGAAGTAGGCCCTTGCATTATGTCATGCATTAAAAGAAGTACAAAAAAAAATTCTAATATTGTAAACTATTAAAAAAACTACTTATTAAGAATATTATTATGTCATAATTTTTGATAAATTATTTTAATTTTAAATTTAAAAATGTTTAATTGACTTTAAAAGCTAACGGCAAATTTGTAATTTAGAACAGAAACTATTTTATATTTCTTAGTCAATAATCAGACGGTTGACAATTGGGTCCCAATAATCTAGTGTCTTGCGTTGCAGTAAAAATAATGCTACTATCATATACTCCATCCGTCCCAAATTAATTGCTCAGTTTTGATTTTTTTTAATCAAATTGACTATTTTTAAAATTAATAATTAAGCATGTATAAATATATTTTTAACATTATAAAAATTGGTATTATTAGTAAATTATATATACTTTTTTTTGTTATAACCTCTTCACCTATATTTTGTCAAAAATGGTATACAAAATAGTTTTAAAAAATAGTCAATTTAACTAAAAAAAGTCAAAACTGAACGATTAATTTGGGATTTTGGGTGACATAAATACACATATATTACGGGCTCTGCGTCAGCGTGACATGCAAACACCCGCAAATATACGTATATGTATCTGTCACACAAATTATGTGATAATATCTCTTGCAGTATTTGATTTGACGTGGGGAGAATGACTTTTATGGCGGGCACTCTCACACGAATCTCTCTCTCCCCGTAAAAATAGAGATGTATATTAATCTATAGAAATAAAGTATACGGAGTATCTGATTTTTGATTTTATCGAGATGGTTCGTTGTCATTAATTCCCGCTACCAAAGAATCTGATTCTTGATCAGTAAATGATTTGAGGTGGGGAGAACGACTTTTATGGCGGCAGAGCCACTCTCACACGAATCTCTCTCCCCGTAAAAATAGAGATGTATATTAATCTATAGAAATAAAGTATACGGAGTATCTGATTTTGGATTTTATCGAGATGGTACGTTGTCATTAATTCCCGCTACCAAAGAATATGATTCTTGATTAGTAATTACTAAAATAGAGGGCAGGCTTTAAGTAGCATAATAGGGGAACCAGAGGAGGAGTCGGCGGCATCGCTCTTGGGAAGAGAAGAGATGCATCTCCAGGTCGAAATGGAAGGACCCAGAAGCGACGCCGCCACCGCCGACAGGAAGTTTCACTCCGATGATCCGTTAGCCATTGAAATTCCGGACACTGCCCATCAGATTAGCCAAGGTTTCTGTTCTTTTTTCTTTTTCTTTTATTTGTATTTCGAATTTTCGATCCGGGTTAAGTTCTAAATTGATTTTGGTTTTGCTATATACCAAATGGGTATTTTTAATTATATATTTACATCTATTTTATGTGGGTATTTTGTGTATATCGTCAAAAATGTAAAAATTTGTTTGTTTAGGGAAATGAGATGAAAAACAAGGGAAATGAAGAACAAATTACTATCTCTTAGCAAACTTTGCTGTAAAAATTTGACTTAGAATTGTTCTCATGATGCAAAAACCAAGTTCAGTTTCAGAATTGAAATGTCATCTTTGGGAAATAATTTCCCATTTTCATAAGAATTTTAATGTAACATCGATGTTTTCTTCATAAGTTGATTCCTGTTGCTTAATAGATTTCGTTGTTCTTGCATGGCCTTTTATTTATGGCCAGTCAATTAAATGGCAAGCTAATGGAATTGATTTGTACCAAGTTGAAGTGTATTTTCACCTATATTGGGATTTGTAGATTCATGGTTGCAAGTGGGGTTTGTTCTCACCACTGGTATCAACAGTGCTTATGTGCTAGGATACTCTGGCGCAGTCATGGTTCCCCTTGGTTGGATAGGAGGCGTTGTTGGTTTAATTGCAGCCACCGCCATATCATTGTATGCGAATGCTCTTATTGCCAAACTCCACGAATATGGGGGGAAGAGGCATATTAGATACAGAGACCTTGCAGGATTCATTTATGGTATGCTTTATAGCAATCCCATTACATTTGTTATTTGACAGATATAATTAGTTTATGGTTTACGTTAGTGCTTTTTTTCTTGAATGGGGATTTTATTTTTGCAGGTAGGAAAGCTTATTCTCTTACGTGGGCATTGCAATATGTGAATCTTTTTATGATTAATGTTGGATATATCATTTTAGCTGGTCAGGCTCTAAAGGTAAGTTCATTTGAGAAATTTGAGTTATCATACATCCAAATAGACAAGAATTATTATGTTAACTTTCGTAAATGTTTTCAAGCTAGATTCTGGTTTTCTATTTTTTGTGTGTGTGCAATAAGCAGTGTTTACCTCTATAAGCCCCTAAACAAGTTAAACACGAATATTTGGAATGTTTCAACATGTGTTATTCGGTTTTTTATGTTCTCAATCTTCTGATGATCATATAAATGGGAAGATATGATGATGAGAAGTCCTACGGTTAACATTTTTCACTTGATATATGCAGGCTATTTATGTTCTTTATAGGGATGACCATGCCATGAAGCTCCCATACTTCATTGTAATAGCTGGGTTCGCATGTGGCATCTTTGCAATTGCAATTCCCCATTTGTCAGCTCTGAGGATCTGGCTAGGATTTTCAACATTCTTCAGCCTAGTATATATTGTTGTAGCAGTTGTGCTGTCTGCTAGAGATGGTATGCTCTTTTCTCTTCATAATTTTCTGGTATTATTTGTCCAGTGTGAATTACTTGAGATGCCATGAACGATGTTTTTAAGTTTAACATTGAGGAGAAAAGGATCAAATTACTAGTTGATGTGCAAGCAGATGATATCATCTGTCTGTTTGCTTTTTTTATTTTATTTTTTTCCCTGTTAACCTTTCTTAACTAGATTTGGATTTGATGGTGACTATTGACTGTTGTGGGAGATGGTAAGACATCAAAGTCATCATATAAGTTGGAACTTTTCGACTCTTCTACAACATCATTTGGTCAACATTTTTTTTTTGGATACACAAGTTTGGCCCAAGTATGGGAATTGGAATCAGCAACCTTGAGGTTAAAAGATTTTTAACGACTTTTAGGTGATGAACCATGTGCCTGGATTGGTGCCTTGGAAGTTGTAACTTGTCAGAGCTGTCATTTATCCTTAACTAGGTGTTTTTACAACTATGGTATAGGAACAACTTAATTTCTTTAGGGCAACATTAAGCAGCATGCCTTATTTTGCATGATATTATCTCATTCTAGAGATATATCATATGTAAGTAACCATTGTGATTACATAATAATGCGGAATGTTTTTGATTAATTGCAGACCTTGAGGAATTTCATGTTAAGAATTAAACTTAATTCAATGTTTTGGAGTATTCTAGATTCATGTATTTGGATATTCAAGGAGCTTTAATGTGGTTCATGTATTGGTGATATGCATGTATCCTAGAGTCCTACTAATACCTATGTAAGTATTTGTTTCTGGTAAGAGAAGTGAGCCAAAGTGAATTGAAAATTATTGTTCTAGTCTCTTCATATATTACAACATTTCAATCTATATAGACTCGGAAAAATTCTCTCTCTTAATAACTCTATTGTCAGTAATATAATGTATATGTTCTTACAGGAATTGAAGCTCCGCCCAGGGACTATAGCATTCCAGGAACAAAAACAAACAAGATATTTACTACTATTGGTGCAATGGCAAGCCTTGTTTTTGCGTTCAATACAGGAATGCTTCCAGAAATACAGGTATGCCATTTATTCTTGATGATTAACATATTACGTTGATGTATTACATGGGATGCTTATGTGATACAATAATATGCTGTTACGAAATTTCTTAGAAATCAATGTGCATTTCGTTTGTTACAAATGAGATATCTATGTCTATTTTAAATCTCCTTCATCACCTTATTCTTCCTGCCATTTGGCATTCAGCATGACGGTCAACAATGTGCCATTTTTATTTTCTTCCCTATTGAGGACCTTTTGTGTCTCAGTGAAGCTTTTGGGAGACAGATTGAAATCTTGATAGAGTTACTGCACATCATGATGTTCATTACCTGCAGTTATGTGATTAAGTGCTGATTCGGACTATTGCTACAGTTAACAAATTGCAGTTTAAATTATCTTTTATTTAAAAAACGTGGAAGTTAAAGTCCTTTTTCTGATTGAAAAACAAGTAAATGAAAGATCTTATTAGTCACTGTAGAGTTCCAATTAATAGTAGAGGATCCCTTGTAGTTGGAGCCGTCTTTATTTCTCCATTCCTTTATTTCTACCTTTCCATTTGTTGCTTATAGTTATAAGTTACTTGACCTTTTCTAATTTTCTTGTTACAGGCCACAGTGAAACAGCCTGTTGTCAAGAACATGATGAAAGGTCTTTACTTTCAATTCACATTAGGCGTTTTGCCATTATATGCTGTTGCCTTCATGGGTTATTGGGCCTATGGATCCAATGCATCGCCCTATTTGCTCAATAGTGTCAGCGGTCCAGTTTGGGTGAAGACAATCGCCAATCTTTCTGCCTTCCTGCAAACTGTCATTGCTTTGCATGTAAATCTCACTTTTCCCCCCGTTTCCTTTGTAAACAATAGTTGTTCATGATGTTTGATCACATTTACTAAGGAATTTCACTATTGGACTGGCCTCTCATGGATATCTCATGACAATATATGAGACTTGTGCATGTTCTTCATATCATCTCTTCAATTGCTAAACTAACATTCCTTCCTCTGCTGTTTGTAGATATTTGCCAGTCCAATGTATGAGTACTTGGATACAAAGTATGGCATTAAGGGAAGCGCATTGGCTGCTCGGAACTTGTCATTCAGAATTGGGGTGAGGGGTGGTTATCTAGCGTTAACCACATTTCTATCTGCTCTACTGCCATTCATCGGAGACTTCATGAGCCTCACAGGGGCTATCAGCACGTTTCCCCTCACATTTATCCTCGCAAACCACATGTACTTGGTCGCTAAGAGGAAGAAATTGACTTCTTTATCAAAGGTCTGGCACTGGGTCAATGTCTTCTTTTTTGGCTGCATGTCTGTTGCAGCAGCAATTTCAGCCTTCAGGCTTATTGCTGTAGACTCTAAAACTTATCATGTGTTTGCTGATTTATGATGGAACCTATTATTGGATATTTGGAACTTGATTATCAACCGAATGTTGATGCTTTAGCCTGCCTAAGGCAGTATGCCTTTCAACAGTAATGCAACCTTTAAGTCATTTATAATGTTTCCCAGTGTTCTTTTTGCTTCATGATTATTTCTTTACCTTAACATTTCATACTCGACGAAATGCAAGATTATTATGTGGGATTTGCGAAAGGGGGCAAGCCGCACGTAGAACTTACCGTGAGAATGTTTGTTTCACATAGTTTTTATTCGTGATACCGATAAATGTGTGCCATAATGTTGGCTATATTTAATTTCTGCTCCTGTAGACATTATTTTAAATAAGGTGCAGCAACCAATAACTAAACAGTATGATTTTTCAACAATACAAAACCAGTACAATTTCTGGCTATTCATACAATTAGTCTGTCCTACCATGTAGTTTCATGGGAGCTGAGGGTATAATCTTACAATGACAACCAAATACAAAAGGTAAGCTTCTATAACATCTTGCTACTCCAAGCAGGCATGCTGCCGCCCTTAAAAAACAAACTTTTCTGCGAACTTCAAGTGATTGCATAGAATCTTCACAAGAGCTGCAATGATTAACAAAACAAACAGATGTAATATCTATAAGCAGTAGAATTAATAACATACTGAAAAGTAGCACTTATAAAAATGTAAACAGACTGAATAGGTACCAGTCCCACATCGATAAGATAATGTTAAGTTGAAGGATATTCTCCAAGACCTACAAGCTTAAACTTTTGGGTCAAGCTGTGTTCAACAAGTGTATTAAGGCCTTAGTTGTGGACTCGTCTCCCCAACAAAACAATGTGCAACGGTATTAACTCTAAAACTAGGGAACAAAAGAGAAAACAAGTTTTGGTCACTATGATTTGTTATTGGTGAAGTATGATCCGAACTTTAATTCAAAGATGATTATAAAGCTATCTAAAAGGTAATTGGGCATGTTCTTGGAGCGAAGGCCGGTGGTTTTGTATTTTCAGAAGAATTAGGGCTTCTTATATTGTGTTATACAAGGAGACGATCCTGAAATTGTAATGTGTATGAAATTTTCAAAAGATAGTGAACCTAATCAGCCGCCGGGCGAACCACGTAAATTTGTGTCTTGTGTGATTGTTTTCTTTTGATTTTCTCTATACTATTATTTTCACTGTGTTGTTATTCTCTAACATAACTGCCACTACACATAGTCTTCCTCATTGATAGAGGAATAAATAAAGACTATAGTCATCACTATTAACTTTGAAAGAAGGGGGAGGCATTGCATATGCTAAGAAAGAATAAAACAGAATGTATTTCAATTTCAGAAACATATACTGGTTTGTATAAAATGAAGACCCCAGTAAGAAATACTCACTTATGTGCCAGCACAATCAATTAATAATTGACATTTAGACACTATATGTACGCAAATCTTTTAACTTTTTTTTGCCCCAGCTAAGGCCAGTTTATTTGTTCTTTTTGGAGCCAATGACAAATCCACACAGATATGCAGACAGAAAAAATTCACTATATTCAGCATCATAATTTAATTGTAAACTTGCATTTCTAAATAAAGCAATAACTAAATTATAGCTATAAAGAGTAACGAGCTCAATGTGTAACCCAAGTATTAGTCTGTCAAATGCAATGGAAACAGACCAGAGTATTAGTCTGTCATATGCAATGGAAACAGACTGGTCGAATCACCTGGATCATACAAATAGGATTTTAAAAGAGCTTGCTTTGTTTGTATACAAGAAAACTCTTTTGCAGGCAACTTTAAGTAAATAAACAAACGATTTGTAGATAAGTTGTTTTAATAGATATCAACTTCCACAAACATATCTTATAAAAGAAAAAAGAGGTCAGCCTGAGGCATAAACTTACCACAGGTGATATCACCCCGAAACTAGCTTCACAACAATGCAGAGGGAGTTGAGTATTATAAGAAGAACTCTCAAGTATTGGGTTGCATATATGAGACCGATGAGCTGCCCCTTGAACGAGTTTCTCTTGACCCCTGAAAATTCCTGGAAGCTCCACCCTCTTGGTGTCAGAAAGCGGTCCTCGTTCAATATTGCCAGTGCATTTGCAAGAAGCAGACAGCCTTCCAGCAGTGTCCACAAACCCATTTCCTGAATGATTTAACAGTTTGCTAATCCCATTTGTTTAACTTTTGGCCAAATTCAAGTTGAAGGCATTTTCTCCCAGGCACCACATAAAGAAGCTAAAAAGAAAAAAAAAAAACCACCCCAACACCCCACCACCCACAACACAAACAAAGAAAAAGACAGACGTACACCAAAGTGACTAAACTATAAAAACAAAAGTTAGATGGCTTTTGCAGGTAATATACTTACGTGGTAACAATTAAGCTATACATTTCACAAATATAATTATTTGCTTATATGTCATTCAATATCATGAGGTGTGAAGTATAAAAAGAGGCATGTCCAACATATTTGATGCATTTAGGTCCCATTTGATTAAGTAGGACGGTAAATACCGGGTAAAGGAAAAGGTGCCTATTTACTGCCAGTAGGAAAAGCAGGATTTTTTCTTTGCAATTTCTAGAACTAAAAATTCCTGGATACCAAGCAAAGGTCTTAGTATGTTCACTTCTATTTCAATAGATTCTACCCAAATGTATAGGCTTCTTATACAAATATTCAGATATTCAATTCAACATGTAGCTGCTAGAAAAAGCTAAAAGAAAATCATAACATTGCAAAATCTTTTTAAGCCTCCAGAAAAATAACAAATATGGATGTGGGGGGTCAAATGTAGTTTGAACACTATATATTTACCATGTTGTAGCATGAATATGTGCCAATCAAACAAAAAAAGCATGAAAACACATCTCCATTATCGACATACACAGGAAAATGCACATATACGGAAACAATATATACATGTAAATATAAAGATAATAGAGGTGAGAAAAAGTTGGAGCAAATTAATATCAACCTAAAGGTCAAGTCTTTCTGATGCTACGCTGCAGGGTACAGTTAACTCCAGTCACAAATCCTAGTATGAAAAAAACCAGATACAAAAAATAAGATAGAGATCAAAACCAGTATTATGAACAAAACCCAGTATTAAAAAGCTGATTAAAAATATCCCCAATTCAAAAATCAAAAGAAAAGAGAGATTGTTAAAATTATATCCCAAAATTTCAATATTTTTAAGAATCCCAGTAGACTAATCGAATTGAAAGAAATGATAACACCCACCTGAGAATTTCTCCGCTCGAAGAATCGGTGTTTGATGGTTGGATCTTCGGCCGGATCTCAAACGTAGATCAGGCTATTTTTTGTATTTAAAAATGTAAACCAGGTTTTCACATCTGCCACATCACTTGCCCAATGAGACATGGAATTGCGAGCTAATATTTTATATTTACTCTTTTTGTTTTTGAGCTTCCGAAATTACCCCTACACAGTATACCTAAATCCTATTTTCTCCCTATTCTCTCTCCAGTCTCTTTTTCCCCGATTTTCACAAACAATCTTGGCACTCCGTTTCTCTCTCCAAATTCCAACTCCAAGAGCGTTCATCCGTTGCTCCTACCGCTGGCGAGCAGCGCAGACCATCTCCAGTACTCCTTAAAGGTACATATTATATATATATATATAATTTTGTTTATATATAGTTGCAGTGACATGAGGTCAATTACAAAAATGGATAACATTTGTTGTTTAAATCTCGGTTTCCATGCTAGCTGTGAGGCTTTAATATGTCGATATATGCCAGCTTGAGAGGTTTAACATACTCTTACAATCATTGTTGGGCAAGTTTTACTCAGAAAGCGTTGAGATTATTCTTTAATATTTACTTTATTGGTGTGATACTGGTTGAGCCATGATGCTCTACAAGAAATTTGAAGATGGTCAAAGAATAAGCCTCTAGGCTGTTGGGTTCCTTATGAAGTATGAACTTCAAAAGTCAGACCTAAAAAAATTAAACTGGTGTTTAATTTATGAGGTACATAAATGTATGTGTTTTTATTTGTAGTTCAAGAGTCCCGCCTACTTCATTAAGAAATTCAATGCAAGAGATGGCTCCTTTCAATGGTTAAATTATAAGAGGCTGGCAGCCTGTTGATGTGGTTAGGGTGCTTACGGCGCATTGGAGAATTTAGGAAGGTTAAGAAAAGGAGCATATTTTGTATATACTCGATTGAGAAAAACCCCTGACATCAGGTGAACACATTTATACTCCCCTCCATCCCATTCTGGCCTGATATCAACATATCTTTAAGGACTTTCACAGGTTTAATATCGATGGTGATAGAAATTGATAGAGATGAATTGTTCCTGTAGTGATTGTTCTTTGAAGCATTTCAAAGGATACGATTTTCTGGACCTTATGGTTGGTGGTGGAAGTTGTTTAGATACCAGATTTCAAGAAATAGAACATCTTCTATAATATATATATATATATATATATATATATATTGTATTTGCTTGTCCTGTCAAATCTCTAGTTCCTATATACTACTGTTTCTATTTCTTCAAACTGTCGAGTTTAACTTATAATTTGGAATAGCTATGAAGAGAAAATTTTGCAGAAGGATTTTGTGAGAGTAGAAAGGTTTATGAGTGAAACATGTGATGGTTGTTGTCTTATTCATAATATTTTGTTTCTGCTTAAGAATTTGTATGTTGAAGCTATACCTTTACTAATAAATAGTGAAGTAGATTATTAATCAGCAACTCTCCTTATTTTAATTTTCCAATTTTAATCAAAAAATAGTTAAGACAATGGTTACAATACGATAAATAGGTACTCAATACAGGGAGTCACTGATATTCTTGGAACTCTAGTATGTATATATGTTTTATGAGGTTCTGTTTCTTAGCTTTCAGGGGTGGCGTGGTGGTTGGATTTTGTAATCTCTTATTTCTTCCTTTAGTCTAAAATTTATGCCATTTATGATCTTGAGATGGATTTTCTCTCCAATCTCATTCATTTTCTTGGAATCCAGTGACTTGAAGATTGATAAGATCCAAATCCTTGATTGAAGTTCAAAGTTCTTGTTACCAAATCAATTCATAGAGCTTGGATCGAGGCTTGTTTGTGTGAGAGTTGTAAGGCCAAACTTGTTGTGTGGAATCAAATTCTATTTGTTTATAATTTAAAGAAAACAGGAGTGGGTATAAATTTACAGAGAGCCTCTTTATGGAAGGACAGTGGTTGTCAGGGTGATACTATCTTAGCGGAAAGTTGAGTTTACTAAAAGTTTAAAGAAGTTGTCTTACTGGCTCTATGCCCTCTAGGGGGCTATGTTGGTTAAATAGGTTGTGTAAGGAAGAAATAAACTTGTTCATGGTATTCTTATTGTTTGAGGACACAGATTTAGGATGTGTTCACTTCTACGGAAGTTTTATGTTCTCTAATGTTTGATGTGTTGGTCAGGCAATGGTAAGGGTGGACATTTTTGTCCATTAGGAAAACTTCATCCATTGAGTGGGATAGGTGTCATTGCTGCCCCACAATAACTTTAACCAACTTATAAGTCATTTTTCACTCTTAAGCTATTTGGCAACGACTTATTTTTTGACTTATAAGTTGATTTATAAGTCAAAAAAAAATAAGCAACAATTTGTAACTTATTTAAAAATGACTTATAAGTCATTCTTAATAAGTTAGTTTGACCAAAATGTAATGTCTATTTTGCCCTTGAACTATTTTTCTAAATTACATCTGATTGCCCTTTTAAAAAGCCTGATCTCTTTCTCTTCTAACGTAAACAAAATTGGAGATTTGCTTTGCTTTGCTTTGCTCTGCTCTCTCTCTATATGCGCTCGATCCGTCAAGTCCTTGGTTTCTCCCTCCTTCCCTCCGCATCTGTTACTCCTGCTACTCATTCTACTCCTTCGATTGCTGCTATTCATTTGATTGTTGTTAGGTACCAAACCCTAGACCAAATATTTTATATGTATATATATTTGTGTGTATTATGTTATGTTTGAATCTTTGGCATGTGGTCTTTTTTCTTCTTTACCTCTTTAATTTTGACTGTAGCTTTAGAGATTGTGGGTTTCGATTCAATTCAATTTTTTTGTTAATTTATGTGGTTCAAATGTTTGTTTGATTGATTGAATGATTTATTGTACACTGGGTTGTGCTTAATTAGTAATATGTGAGCAGCTTAATTTTAGTAATTTTTAGTAATTTGGGTTCTGTTTATATAGATTTAACCTGAGTTATGCTTAACAATTGGATATAAATATATTGGTGCAAAATTATATTTTTGCACTATACATGAGTGCACTCTCAGTAACCTTGTAAAAATATAGTCACAGAGAGATATATGATCAACATCGAATGAAAATCAATAATTATACTAAAAAGAAAAAAAATGCAAGTTGTCCATGATGGTTAATAATGTGCTAATATAATATAGATATGGATGATAGTTTGAATATATAAGGAGTCTAATTAAGTTGTAAAAATTGAATATAGAGGTTTGGAGGCAAGATTGAGCTTATAAGAAGCTGCATTATGTTTCAGTTGTTATAGCACATTGATGTTGTTACATCTTATTTGCTCATATAAATATATGCTTAGTTTTGCAGAGTTGTATATTATACTGCAGTGTTCTTGTAGGCTTTAATGTGAGACATACTTGGGAGAAGAATATGTAATTTCTAATTTGTTGGAGTTGATCTTGTGCAATATTCTGTCAAAATTCTGGTTGTTTACTATAATTGAACTTAGCTTCGTTTTGGGGTTGATATTATAATAAGGATGGACATGAAAGCCTTCTTTTCCTTTCTTCCGGGTTAGAAGAATGTACATCAAGTGTCATATGCAATTTACAAAAATCCTAATATTAATGGACATAGCTTGTCTGCTTAAGAAATGAGGTACTCACTTGTATATACGAGTTGATGGATTGTATATATGGCTTTTACTTGTAGCTTTAATGACTTTTGTTTGTATATTTTGGAACAGAAGTATGAAACTAAAAGTCATTTTGCATTTATATGCAGTGTTTTAAAAATTCCCGCTTAGGTCCGCCTAGGCGCTAGGCTCCCCTGGCGCCCCTCCTAGGCGCTAAGCCCCCCTGGTGCCCTGCCTAGGCGCTAGCCCCCCCTTGCGCTTCACCTAGGCCCAAGGCGGCAAAAAAATCCCTCCAGAAATTAAGGTTTTTTTTATTTGAAGAACTACCCAAACCAAATCTTGATATATTTATTTTTCTAATTATTTACCATATTCATAATGCAAGTTGTAGCATATCAAATCACAACAAGAAGTGAACAAGATCAAGTCAAAATGGATAATTTTATTATAGTTGTATTTTTTTTAAACTTGTACCAATTTCAAATTATATAAATGATGATACATTTGTAATATTTAGTTTAATTCAATATAATTGTTAAATTTATGTTTAGTTTCTTAAGTTTTAATATTGAATTGAATTCTTGAAATTTTAAATTTTATTATTTAATAACAATCTTGTTTATAAATAAAACTAATACGTTAAAGATATGTTTGAACTTTGAACAATTGCATGTTTGTGTTTGAACTTTGACATTGGCAATATGGATATGTGTTTGAACTTTAAGCAAAGGTTTTTATTATCTTTATTATAAATTGTTGTGCTTTATATTATTGTTTTGTTTTGATAAATGTAAGATAAAATATTAAAATTGACTTAAAATAAAAAAATCTCGCCTAAGCCCCTAGGCGCTAGGCCCCCCCGGCCGTCCGCCTCCCGCCTAGCGTCTTTTAGAACAATGTTTATATGTTTGAACGAGTATGAAACAAGAGACCATCATTGTTTTCTCTGTTGCAAATGACTGTTGTTTTTATTTGCATGGAGAATTATGGAATATAAGCAAGGAACATGAAACATCTTAATCAAATGATTTATAACTTGAAATGATTTTGGTAACAAAACCCTTCCATTTAAATTAAATTGATGAATGTGATTATCAGTTGCATTCACAGCTATCTCAATTTGAGAAGAGCAGTCAATCAACAAAATGTTGGAATTAGAAAGGTTGTTATCGCATCATGCATCCATTCAAAAGATTTTACCCCTTTGAGGGCTGTTTCCATGTTTTGTTTTGGAGACTGCTTTCTTGTCATGAGGTACAACATTGGTGGTTTAAACAACTGAAAGGAGAAGCCACTAGCTGACAACTTAAACAGCCCACCTCTCTTCTCTATTATCTATTTTGACTAATTGCAATGCAATTACAAGTGTTTCATTTTTGTTGGCAACTTAGGTAGTCCTAATTTATTTGAAACTGCAGTTTTAGATTTTGTATAAACCTTTTTCTTCTCTTAGTAGTTGCTGCTTAGGTTTATAAAGATGGCCATGTCACTATTGATTGATCAATTATAATAAGATTGTAGTTGATATGTTGAGAATTTGTTTGGTGTTTTATTTAATGAAATTGTAGATGATTGTTATGATATGATATTAAATCAATGTATCTTTTTATTAATGTATTTTTAGTAATCTTTATATTTGATTTTAATTTATAAGTCATTATCAACCGAACACCTTCATAACTTGTTTTAATTTAATTTCCGACTTATAAGTCAAATTGATGCCGAACGCTTTTACTTATAAGTCGCAACTTAAAATAACCTATAAATCAACTTATATTTTAACTTTAAGTCACTTTAAAATAAGTTGTTGCCGAACGGGCTCTTAATATCTATCGAGATTAGGGTTTATTAAACTTTAATTTTCTGAAATGTTTTCGTTTGTGAACTTTACAGGTTCTCTTAAAATTAATCTTGGAATGTCTAGATTTTGTTATGTCAACTGGGCATGTTGTTATGATAATATAGAATTATGTAGTGCTCTTGATTCGATGCTTGAAGTCATGAACTGTCCTGCATCTCCAAAATTGGTTCATGAAGGGAATGTTTGAATGCTTTTGTTGTTTTGTTATAGTAAGATGAAAATCTAAGTAGTGAGAAATCTTTTACTGAAGGATAATGAGCTCTACCTTGAGCTTGACCATGATCAGATTACCTAGATTTGCCTTGTGAATATAGTTACCAAGAGAATGAAATTGTTAAAGGTTAGATCTTTATTGATTGTGTTTTTAGTTGATCAATCCGTAGGCTTCTTTGTATGCCTTTCACATTACTTGAGCTTGCTTTCATCACAGGTAGTTTCTCCATTGTTACAAATAGAGTTTTGCCTTTCACATGACTTATGAGTTTGCTTTCATTATAAGTAGTTTCTCTATTGTTACAAATAGATTCATAAGAATATGGACATTAAGATTTGGGAGTACAGTTATATTGTATAATTTATACTTTTTCAATGATTTGTTTATTTTAATTTTTATATTTCTTTGGCAGATGGAATAAATCTGAATGCAACATAGCTACTTCTTGAATTTCTCTCACTAACTAAGGACGTTGAAAGTAAATGATGCATTGATTGATTAGTCCATCAAAATCAGGCACTCGTCAACTCTTAGGTAAACTTTCTTTGTTTTTTTTATTTATAAAAAAGGTAGGATTTGCTTCACTTCAACTAGCATTTTGTCTAATCAGTTTTGAATCCTTTTAGAGTGTCATTTTCATGATGAAGCAATTGAATTACCATTTTATAAATCCTGTTTCCACCTTTTATTGAGCTATCTCAACACTTGACATATTGTTGTGTATTATTGTATCATGTATCAGGATTTTTAATAGTAAAACTTGTAAGGGAAAAATTGAAAACTGTTACCATGAGTCTGCAGTCTATTCACAGGAGCCCAATTTGCTAGACTCAATGGCAGACATGATGGCAGAACATTACATCTCATAATAGGGTCATAATTCAGTATTGATGTCCAAAGGTTCAAAACTATGAGGGGCAAACTTATAGCTATACTTTAATACCATTTTTATTAAATAGAAAAGTGTTATTCCCACTAGTTCCTCTCTCACATGAGTGTGAGATCCATTTACTATTCGTGTGAGGAGTACCTTGTGGAAATATCATTAATACTTGCGGAAAATATCAATTACCTATTAAATAAACTAGCTGGGACCGTGGGTTTTTGTTTGTTTTCCAAAGTTGATGAGGTGCTATCCCACCTGCACCCCACCCCCTCATCACGCAGTTTGCTAATAGAAAAGGGAATCTTCCTAGCGACCAAGTAACTTCACCTGTTCAAGGGTTTTACAATTTTGCATCTCTTAGCCTCATTGTGTTTTGCAGTTTATCTATTGAAGGAGTTTTGATTATATTCTTCAAATCTGAAAGCACTATTTGCGAGATTAATTTAAAGTGGATGCAAAGGAATGGCTAAAATCAGAGATAGAACTGAAGACTTCAAAGATGCTGTCCACAGGGTAGCGTTGTCTTTGGAGTACAGTGAGGTTCGTTTGAATTTTATGGTTTTTAGTATAAACTTTTTTCCTGGTCTCGTTATTAGAAAAGCATTTGACGTAGATTTTGGAGAACTTATGTAATATGTACAATGAAATTTGATTTTATGCACCTAAGAAAAATTTCATGCCATTTGTCCATTTTAACCAAGAAGAATCTTGATATGATGTTAATGGTTTAGGAATTTCCTTGTATTCCCTTTCACATCCTTGCTCCAGTTCAAAATACCCATGTTTGGACTGAAATATGTAAAAATAAAAAGGAAAAGTTTGGTTAGCTCTTGTTTCTTAGAGTCTAAAATGTGTAGCATGCATTGGTACTTTTTAGTTATCAATTTAGATAACGATGTAATCAGCGAGCTTCCCATTCAATTTGGTGGATGTGAGAGAATTTTATTTTGTCCTTTCTATTGGTTATGGTTTCGGAGCCACAATATAGTATGAAAGTCGGTATAATTTATTGATACTTGTTTAGTGTAACCAGAATGGCCTCTTTAATATACCAGTAGTTATTAATCCACCGTCTTCTTATTAATAATCCTGAAATATCAAAAAAAAATTATTAATTATTAGAATTAGTATAATAAAGTTTGAGAATTACTATTTTCACAAGGAAAACATGATATTTCACAAGGTCTCACTCACATGAAGGTGGACCCCACTTACTATTCATGTGAGGAGAGCCTTGCGAAAATATCAATTTCCCTTGCGGAACCCAAAATGGCTTCTTTAATATTCCAATAGTTTAATCCACCGTCTTATTATTAATAATTCTGAAAGATCAAAAATAATATTATTAATTATTAGAATTAGTATAATAAAGTTTGGGAATTACTATTTTCACAAGGAAAACATGATATTTTCACAAGATCTCACTCACATGAAGGTGGACGCCACTTACTATTCATGTGAGGATAGCCTTGCGGAAATATCAATTCCCTAAAGTTTATGCGTACATCCAAAAATAAATTCCTTCATATGTACTTCTACACAAAGAAGACCATACATATTTTTCACGTATATTCTGTTTTTAGTACAAAAATTACATTAACATGTTTCACTTAACAAATGACAAAGCTTACTTCCTTTTATTTTCTTTTTTTTTGAATTTCCAATTTTGTTTTGACTATTGTTTTCATGTTTATATCTTAGTGCTCCTTGTAGTTTTATCAAAGAAACAAGAAAACGTAGTTTGATTTGACTATCATCTTTCAAGAAGTAGTTGATACATTATATTTTTTTCCAGAAATGCTTGTATACTTGGGCTATGGTGTGATTACTGTTAAAGTTCAAACTTAAGCCAACATAACCATCATACAATGCTTTTAAATTTCAGCTTTATGTTTCGTATTGCAGCGAAGTCTCCATGCACTTTTTTTTTCTTCTTGTTGGAGGCGGTCATTCACATCATATAACATTTTGTTATTAGCTTTTATGGTGATAACCTAAAATGTATAGAAATCCTAACTTTTTTATACGGTTTAACATGTGATTACCACAGTCAAAAATGGCAGCTATAATGGCATCTTTCATTATGCACAAACCTCGGCAAAGATCACCTTTCACCAAAGCTGCTCTGAAGACGGTACCCTGTGCATATATTCTTTTCCACTACAATACCTTGCGAATAAGCATTTATTATTTTATGTGTTTTGAATATTGAATCTTATTCCCTGAGAATATCTAGGTTTGCTGTAAAGGGAAATATTTGAAGGTTTACTGTAATTTAACTGATAACTTTTATTTGTCAGCTTGAGAGCATTGGAGAACTACAGCAGTTCTTGATGAAGCATAAGAAGGACTACGTTGATGTGCACCGCACCACTGAGCAGGAGAGAGATAGTATTGAGCATGAAGTAAGATTTGAGATTTGAACGAATCTAAAATGGGAATCTATGATACTATACAAGTCACCATAAATTTTTTTATGTGATATGTATCTTGTACTTGCACCAGAGTTATAAAATATTTGCTCATGCCAGAACTTTTAACACGTTTACACTGAATGAATGTGGTTGCTAGTAGGAAAAAGAAATACTTTCCTCTCATATTTAGGTCTAGAAAGATGAAACATTTTGTTTGGATGACATGAAAAAGTCTTCACAGCATTTCTTGGAATCGACTTTTATAACTTCATCTACATTTGATTTACCACAGCAAGAAAACCAATTTTGAGGCCCTGTTTGGTTGAGGGACAATCAATTTCCCATGGTTTTTTGAGTTGGTTGTTTGAATATGATTAGGTATCTACATATTAGGCTTAAAGAAGCTTTTTGGATTCTTCGGGATTATGTATAGATTTTATACAAAAGGTCTATGCAAGATTAAATTTGAGCAGATTTTATCCAAGTCTCTAGTCGTCTTAACTAGGTTCAGTTGAATATATATATATACACACACTCACACATGCACACACACACACACACACACACACACACACACACACACACACACACATATATATATATATATATATATATATATATATATATAAGCGTGAGACATATATAAAGGAAGTCTACTTGTAAAGTTTGTTTACTGTCAGAACTCTACCACAATTCACTTCTCAAATCAGATTTGTTCAAGTGTCACACTCGTTAGTTCATCAATCCACAAATTTTGATCCTTTATATGTATGTACTTCTGCATTCTGAGATTTGTTTGGGTGAACAAAAAATATGTAGTAAGAGAGAGTGGGGCCCATACCAAAGTTGTAAGTGTCCTCAAATTTGGGCCAGACACAAGTGTTGGTTAATGCCAGATCACTGGGCTAAGTCCTGCCTCACCCCACCATGGCCGAAGGGAATACTGGCCAATATTGGATTACATATGTCTACCTTGCAATATGATTTTGAAACTCTTAGGGTAAGGATGGGCAAATTTCACAGATTTGAATAAAAAATAATTGGCACAAAATGCATCAGTTGGATTGGCAAAGCAGTAGTTTGATGTTTTGTTTTCTTTTGTTTGCAAACCTAGAGTTATTCAGATCTCAATGCTTTGATACAATTTCGGTGACACCTACTGCACTTACTATAATTTGGATATATTAGATTGTAAATTGGTGATTTAGGTTTTGTATCTTGCAAAACAAAAGTTAAGGTCTAAATTCTAAATTATATTGGATGTTTGCCTGCTCAATTTTTTGTTACTTAACCCTCTGCAGGTTACAATTTTTATAAAAGCGTGCAAAGAACAGATAGACGTACTAAAAACTGGTATAAATGATGATGAAGCAAATTCAAAGGGCTGGCTTGGTATTAGGGGCGATAGCTCTAATGCTGATATCATAGCTCACAAACATGGAGTGGTATGTTTACAACATTTTGATGATAAAGATCTTTTATGCTTTGGGGCTAATTAGATAGTTTTTTGCTTAAATTGTTCATGTAGATGCTTGATAGACAAATATAACGTACACTTCTGTGCAAATAAAGGTTAAATTTTGTATATATAGAATTCTCTGTCGTGAATGTTTTAGTTATGAACCCAAAGAAAGTATAAGCTGTTGCGATATCACGATCATAAACATCACCCTTGTTTTGCTATCCCACTTGCAGTTGATATCAGAGTGAACTCGTGCTAGTCTTAATGCATCCATCTCAAGTTAGGCTTGACTCTTGTCCATGTGGTGCTGTCTCTCTGAAATTTCATGGCAATGCCTATAGTCTAACTGCAAAACTTTACTTAAAAGCTTAGCTTTTTTTCCTGGAGTTCTCGCTTCTTTTATATATAGTTATCGTGTCCCCTAGCTCAAAACAAGGAAGCACAACTTGCAAGAATAGAATATATATATATAGACACACACACACACAATCTCCCTCTTGTAGGATTTGCATGCAGTTTATTACATTTGTTGACATGCAATATATGAAGTTTACTCTCCTTTCTAGTATTATAGAAATGTTTTTTGCAAGAAAGTGATGTCATCGAGTAGCTTACATACAAGCAACTGCTAAATGTAATAAACTTAAAAGAATAAACACCAAGCAATTTGTATTTTCTTCCAAATGTAACTCATGCATATGAACGGGGGTGCCCCATTTGAAGCGCACTGTTAATGTTTTCCATTTAATCTTTTGGATGCAAGTAATTTCTCTATGCTTTTTGTTTATTGGGTGCAGGTTTTGATTTTAAGCGAACGGCTTCATGCTGTGACATCACAGTTTGATCAGTTGAGAGCTATTCGCTTCCAAGATGCTGTCAACCGAGCTCTGCCTAGAAGAAAACTAAAGAAGGCTTCCACAGCAGATTCTACTGATATTTCAAAGCTTAACAAGTTGGAGCTAAGGGAGCATATCAATTCAGAGATTGGGGAGCCTAGTGATGTTCAAGCAGAGCCTCTTAGAGTCCAGCAACAGCTATTGGATGACGAAACACGTGCACTTCAGGTAATTAGATATTTAATTCCTGATGCATTTCTTCAAGTCTCTCACATTTGTGAAGTCTTCGCTCATTATTCACGGGTTATTTCTTTAGCAAAGCTGTTTCTTTTGTGATACAGGTAGAGTTGACGAGTCTTCTAGATGCTGTTCAAGAAACTGAAACTAAGATGGTAGAAATGTCTGCATTGAATCATCTCATGTCGACACACGTACTGCAGCAGTCTCAACAGATTGAACTTTTGTATGAGCAGGTATGAACATTGGCATATGATTATTTATCTGGTTTTTTATTTAATCATGTTCATACTTAATCAGCACGGTCATCTTTTCAACATTTTACAAAGAGAAATAATGCAGCCAGCTCTAGCGTTCTCACTACCTCTAAGAATTGGTGAAACAAACCTACCTTTGAAAACCAAGATCACGAGTCAATTCACTAGATATTGCTTGCCTGTCAAATGCAGCTGCGAATTTGGTTGCTATGATTTTCTTTTCCTTCGTTAGGGGGCAAGTCTTCAATACTAAATGACATGGAAGTTGTCATACCTATAGAAAATTGAAAAGAACTGTCGAGCATCTGTGTATGACTGAAAAATCATGGTCTTTTGAGTACTTCTAATTGAGGAAATTTGAAATTTTCAATGTCCAGTACCTGTTACCCGGTCATTGAATACAGGTACTTTTTTGATAGAAAAACCTTCATGAGATTCAACTGTCAAAACGACATTGTTTGACAGGAATCAAACATTTAACTATAGGAATTTTACTTTTGTCCCTTCAATTAGCATCAGCATGTTCAGGATATAGGTGCACTTGGCATTTCTTGATGTGCTTATTGTTTTCTTTTAGTGGGTCCCATCTCCATGCGAGAGAAAATCATCTGTGGAAATATCAGTTTTCTTTCTTTTACTCTTTTCTTTCACGAACATTTTATTGACAATTCTTTGTTTGATCATCAGCTATATTCTTGATGCTTCAGTTTGTACTAATTCTTCTTAAACCATTTCGTTGATACAGGCGGTTGAAGCAACCCAAAATGTAGAGCTCGGCAACAAAGAACTGTCGCAGGCCATCCAGCGAAATACCAGTAGCAGAACGTTTCTTTTGCTGTTTCTATTTGTACTTACATTTTCAGTACTTTTTCTTGATTGGTATAGTTAAAGGGAGCCGAGGTGTATTTGATTATTCAAATTAATTCCAAAACTTTAAATTAATCGAAAGAAGAAAAAAGAAATATATCTTGAACATTTTTTTAGTGTACAATCAACTTCTCATTTATATTTCATTTTATTTATAATGAAATATGGTACTATTGAATTGCAGCTTTTATTATACTTGCGAATATATTATCTTATAATTGATTATACATTTTTGATAGTTGATAATATGCAATGTTTATAAAAGTCTTAATGATGGTGTTATTTTATTACTTTGAATTTGTCACCTTATTTGCAACAATAATTTGCATAAAGTTGCCAATTTCAAGCAAATAATTTAGGGTCCTCTTTACATGTGCCCTAAGAGTTAATTGGTGTTAAGTAAGAGGATATGTGTCAACATTTAAGTGGTGGGACACGAGGGGACAGGAAATTTGAAAACAAAGAATCTACTCTCTTAGAGCACATGTTAAGAAATTCCAATAATTTATAATCCCCCATGAGTTCTATACTACACAAAGATAATATCCTCCCTTGTCATTCAAACATTAATTTATGGGTATTGTGTGCATCCAGTGGTTGACTCATTACACATCAGATTTATAATTATATATAAAAAAAATTATCATGCTATTTATTTTCTTTTTATAAATTTGGGACTTCAACTATTATAATAATAATTATTATTATTATTATTATTTACATATTATTTTGTTAAATAAACATGAGTAAAAATGACTTTTGGCAGAAGATGAAAAAACAAAAAATGAATAAAAGGAAATTCAAGTCAAAATGGGCCCATGAGTCCAAAACCACTTCAAATAAACCATGAGACCATGACCCAAAATATGTAGCTCAAATGTGGGCAATCCAGCCCGAATATCTTCAACACGTCCATTTGTAACCCGTAACCCTACATATAAAAGCAACTCTATCTTTACATTTGGACATTAGGGTTTTAGCTAGCTTCTTCGCAGACAGACCTCTCTCTCAGTTGCAAATCCTACAGCAGCAAAAATGGTGAAAGGACGTCAAGGCGAGCGAGTCAGGTTAGAGCTCTAATGATCATAGCTTTCTCTCTCCTCTCCATTTCCATTAAAATCTACAAAAACATCATTTGATTTTACTTTCGTGATCGATTGATTTCAGGCTCTACGTAAGAGGAACAATCCTCGGTTACAAGCGGTCTAAATCGAACCAGTATCCAAGCACCTCGTTGATTCAAATTGAAGGAGTGAACACCAAGGAGGAGGTCACCTGGTACCAGGGTAAGCGACTGGGCTACATCTACAAGGCCAAGGTGAAGACTGGCGGCTCACACTATCGCTGCATTTGGGGAAAAGTGATTAGGCCTCATGGTAACACTGGTGTTGTCCGTGCTAAGTTCAAGTCCAATCTTCCTCCCAAATCCATGGTATTATTATGCAATCTTATTAAAGTTTATGTATGTGGTTTCTTATGTATGAGTTTTTGAAATGGGGTTTTGATTTGTGTAATTGTTCGTTGTTTGCAGGGAGCTAGGGTCAGGGTTTTTATGTACCCAAGTAATATATGAATGGAGCTAGGGTCAGGGTTTTCATGTACCCAAGTAATATGAGGTAATGTACTTGGCTTTTTTGTGCTATTGTATTTTAGTAATGGTTTTATTTGTTTGCTTTTGTTTTCCATTTGATTTGGTGCAAATTGGAGAGTATTAGCTCTGTCTTAGTTCATTAACATATATTTTGGGTAATTTCTAGCTGCCAGGGTAGGACCTGAAAAAATCATTTATGTTAGTGTGACATTTGTAGTTACCTTTGTTTTTTTAACTTTAGTTAACCTTAATAAGCTTGTCTCTGAACTTGCTTACATGCATATTGTAGTTTCTGTTTTTATGTGTTTGATCTTTTTTATGGCTGGCCTTGAAAAGTTGATTAATTTTAAAATATTATGGTCATGAGACATATGAATAATTGAACAAGTACCAAGATTTATGGTTGTTTCCTATTAAAGGCCACAATAATTTCCCCTCGGCTTAGTAACAGAAGATTTGCAAAAGTCTGCATTTCTTAAATTGTAATATGTTTGGACTTCAGTAATATCAGTAACATGAAGACCATACACAGGCTGGGTAATTTTTTAAGGAGATTGATATTTCCGTAGGTTGTTTTGATAGTTCCGCAATGGACCCCACATTCAAACTGAAAATCATCTTTTGTGCCCAATTTTACCAATATGTGCAACAACTCCCCATTCCTCTCTCTCCCACCTTCTGCACCTCATCTTCTCTTTCTAACCTCAACACCTATCCCAATCTACCCCAATTTTCTCTAACCTAATTTACCTACTCAAGTGGAAAGTAAGTAATCTTTCATTCGATGAGAGAAAGATCCACAATATGAACTTCATATCCATAAATTATCTAATCCAATCCATCATCTTCTCCTTCCGTCAAAACTCCCCCGTACCTGCTTCCAATTCAAATCTATAGTTGTCATGGCGTCGCCTAGCAATAGAGAAGGACAAGGCAATGCCTTGAACATCGAGCCGCCAAAGCCCACACCTTGGTAGCTGGCCCAAGTTAAGTGATTAAGTTATTTTTTACCCATGATTTATCATAACTCATGAATTTGTTATGTTGTGTAATTTTATTACTTATTATACTTATAATAGGTGATGTGTAAGTCCATCATTCTTTATTTTCTATGTAGTGTTTATTAACTTGTTCTACTAGTTTTTAATGTAAAGTGTTTTTTTTTTTGAAATTTGATTGTGAAGTATTCATATAATTGTGTTTATAATTGTATTTCATAGTGCTGGTTATTATGATTTGGGTATTAATGTATATAAAATTTTATTGTTCAATATACTTTTGAAGTAAAATAATGTACAAATTGCATATTGTTAACGACTTGTCACTATACGGATGTCATGACGGACGCTTTATCGCTTAGATGTCCTGACGGTCAACTATCGCTGCACCTCGCCATGCTGTCGTGACAACTATGTTCAAATCTAATAATTCTTTTATTCTCAATTCACTTTTCTTTATTAAATTACTCAAATAGAAGTTACAGCGTTAATCCATGGTCCTTCCACCATCGCTAGTCGTGGTATGAGACTATGAGGGCTCATCACCATCATACCCAAACAAAGAACTCATCGACATACACCCAATAATTCCTGAGCATAGTACTTGGGATCCAGAATTTCTATGTGCATCTTCTTATAGTTGTTTTATGATGTCTTTATCATGTTAGATCTATTGAAAGACGAGGGATCGTGGTGCAATGATCAGTCAATTGCAGACAACGGAGCTCAATTAGATGTTGTATCAAGTAGGGCAAAATGGACACAAATAAATTACTTTTAATTAGGACGTAAGGTCCACTACGGAAATATTAATCCCCTTTTTTTAATTAATCGAAAACCAGATAATCCGTTGAAGTCATGTATCTGTGTGTATTTGGTTTTATCATTGATTTCCATGTTTGCATGATTGTGGAAGAAAGAAGGTCAGTTGTATCTTGATAATGCCTTTTTTGTTGGTGATACTTTTGTTTCAATTGATAATAACAATTTTCACATTTAGCTAAATGGTATTGTCACTTCAAACTTTAGAATTATCTCTTATTTACTTTTATAACAGATTTACCACTTTTTTGTGAATCCTAGATCTCCAATATGACATTTTCACTGCAAGTGCAAGCTTCCTTAGAAATGTAGCATTTATAGTAAATGCTTGTCCTAATTGTCAATTAAAGAGTTAACTTCTATCCAAGCATTGTTTTATTGGTAGAGGGAACACATTTCCTTTGGGCCTTGTTTTTGTGAAAGAGTCTAACTTAACTAATCAAACTTAAAATAAATGAATTGTTGCCGCAATCGAGGATTATTCATTCACCTTCATACATTGAATACTGCCTGCTTTTGTAGACGTGTTTATGATTGTTTTATGTTGTAATTTTGTTTGTGTGTTTTCTTATTTCAGTTTCTCCTCGAGAATAGAAGAAAGGATTGTCATTGCTAGCTTCAAAAGGTTTTGAATGTCATTGTAGAAGTCAACACCGATTGGAGAGACTTGCATTTTCTGGTTTTTTTTAATCTTTTGGAGAGCTTAATGCTATGTAATTTCTGAAGTTACAGTAGTGGCCTTTGTCTTGGCACAATTTTTGCTTGTTTAGTACAATTCTAGAAGAACATGTCATGATTTGACGAAATTATAATTATTTGGGTTCTCGTCTGTCTATTCCTTGCTTTGCTTGCGTTATAGTGATAAATAATTACCTTCTCATTCCCATAAATTTTATAATCCAATCTATTTTGTTCATAGATCAAATACAAATGCACTATTGTTAAAAGGTTATTGGTTACTGTAATCAGCATACAATTGCCCAATTGTTAAAGGGTTATTGGTACTGTAAAGTGCAATCAACACTTAGCTTGTGAGAAATTGCCTGTATGTTATAATTTTGACTTACAAAAAAATAATGCTACTAATTGTTCACATATACATACATGCATACTGTGGCCTGTGGGCTATGCATGTGTATATGTGAATTTTATGTGACGTAAATATGCATGTGTGCTGAGTACAGTTTATAAATTATAAAGTCTTAAGCATGTATCAAGGGAGGGTAAAAATTACTTTTTCTATCAAATTTAAATTAATTTTACTCCCAAAAAAAATAAAATTTGAAGTGGAAAAGCTATAGGTAGAAATGGATATATCGTGTCAGAGTACAATTTGAAGAATTAGGATCCCCTCTATTTCACTATCTATTTTATGGTCTAGATTTAAAATATGCTCTCCCTCCTGTCAGCATGATGTCACATTCTTTTATATTTTAAATTTAAACCATAAAATGGAGAGTGAAATAGAGGGTGAAATGAAGAGTATCCTAATCCTAATTTGAAGTTGTTATAGTTTCTAAGTGTTTCAACCTGTTTCCACTTTCCACTCTACTACTTTCCCTCCTTCCTCTGTCCTGAAGAAGAAGATACTACTGAATCGAGAATAATAAAATTCGAGATTGAGGATGGGGAGTGAGAGTGATAATTTTAGGTGCCAAAGGCTCTTCTCTCTCCTCAGCTTCCATATATTCCCTTGCTCTATTCTTCTTCCAAAATTTCCTCCTCTCCTTCTACCAAAACCCCATCACCTAAATCGGTCTCCAGTTCCCAATTTTCACTACCTTATTACCCGGGGCGGAGAGAGGGGTACAGGGGCTGCTGCAACAATTAGTATGTAGTAGGTATGTGGGAGGGTCCAGCCTGAAATTTGGCAATGGCAAGAGGTCCGAAGAGTTTTGCGTAAGCCGGGAAGAAAAAGGAAGAGAAGAAGAAAAAAAAAATTAAAAATTTAACTTTATAATTAAATAGCCTACATATAATATAAATACTGACATATTAATAAATTTTTATTATTTGTATTTTTAAAATTGTCAAAGAAAATGAATCTCTAATTTAAAAAGGAAGAAGTGCTAATTTATCTATATTTTTTGTATTTTTTTGATACTTTTGGAGGACAGGTCGTTTAATAAACTTTATTATATAATCTCTTTATTTTGCAAGAGAAAAAAAAGAGAGTTCCATTTATAAATTTTGTAAGTACTAACTATTTTTATTTTATATATGTATACTTTTTTAAAATAATAAGGTGTTCATTCATTAATAATGACATTATATACATGAATATAACTAAATGATAGAATTTATTTTTTTAAAATAAAAGGAGTATTTTTATTATTTAAAAATAATAATTATTTCGTTTAAAAAGAACTTTATTTATAAAATTTATCGATATTTTTATTCTTTATCTATCTTAAATGAATATATTGTTAGGTTAATATTAATCATATTATATTAAAATATGATTATAATTTATGCTATTCTATTTGTATTTATTAGAGGAATATTGGAGGGTCGCATAGAAAACAGAGGAGAGGAGAGGAGAGAGAGCCACTGCGCTGCTGTCGGTCGCCACTGACCGGTTGCCGCGCCGAGGCCCGGCCGCCGGAACTCCTGCTTAAAATCTCTTGCTCCGCCACTGCTTATGACCTAACCCCCCAAGAATTCAGGGCTTCTCTTCTTCTTCTCCTAAACAAGCTCGTCCTACTCTCATCATCCACTTCAATTCCAAATGCAGCTGCAACCTCTTCTCGTCTCGTGGATATCCTCAATCGGCCGGATTTCAGCTCCATTACTAATGAGGATTACAAAATTTTCGACCCAATTGCGGAATACTGCTCAGCTGCTACTGCTGCTGTACATGGTATTTGTGCCCTTTTGGACCACCGCTCCTCCGCCTTGTCTCATCCATTGCTGATGCCGTTGCCCCTTGTCTTGTGAGGCGTTGAGGGCTGACATCGTCTATTCTTCCCTCAATTCCTTGATTGATTCCGACGATGGTACCTCCGATAAAGACGAGGTGGGTGTCGCCAGTGACCTTAAGATCTTCCTCAATGGCTCCAAATTGCTTGGTAAGAATCAACAAAATTCACCTAATCTCGATGATATTCCGGAGATTCATGGCGCTTTAATGTTTGTTTCAAGAACTCTTCACTCCAAAGCTCGGGTCTTTTTGAATTATAGGACTGGGACTGGAACTTTTGTGTTTCTATTGCCTTTGGCCAAGACCCTTCTTACTTTGGGTGAGTCTAGTTGGCGCCGAGCTCAACTTATTGTTGATTCTTTGGGCAACAACAATAACCATTTGGTTGGTACTCGTTTCATGGAAATGTTCAACACAGAATACCCGGGGTGTGATAAATTGAAGGAGTTGTTTAATTCTTTCCAAGCTGCTGATAATGGTGATGACTACTTCAAATCTGTCCATGACATTTATATTCTATCTGACATTGTTAGAACAATTCTTGCTTGGGAGGCAACAGCTGCATTTGTTTCCCTTTCCCTTTCGGTTGAGGGTCAAGGTGGGGCTGATTTCTTCATTCAAAAGAACAATGTGGTTGGAGGTGAAGGAAGAAAATTCTGGAGGAGATGGTAATGCTAAATCCAATGAGAAGCAGCAGCACAAGGAAAAGAAGAAAAATAAGGCTGTTATGGGGAAAGGCACTGCAGCGCTTATGCAATTTCTTAAGGATAGGCTGCGGGCTTTCTATACAACAACAGCCGGAGAAATGGAGAAAATGGTGCAGCAGTTCCTCTCGTTCTTGGACCCAAAGGATCCTGGTTTTGAATGTCTACTTGACAAAATTAAAGATATTGTTGACAGTAATGAAAGTAGAAGACTTCCCAAGCTTCCTAAGGTAATTACTATTACAAAATGGAGTACTACTCTTCCTAATTTTAATTTTTTATTCTAAATTTTTTATGCTGCTGAAGTGCATGCAAATACTTTCCTATTTGGACAGCTGAAAAAGAGTATAGTCTAGTGTTATGATTTTTATGTATTGAAATATATATTAGATCCATACACAAATTCTTGAATACCTTGTTGACATAAATAATTCAGCAATTATATTGGCTAGAAAAAATTTCTGTTACAGTTGATGTAAATTGCAAGAACAAGTAGAAATTGAGAAAGCCCTTTAAAATTAGCTCAAGGTTGAACTTTATTTTAAATATAAACCTTTATGATAGGTTGGTGTGCTGTTTCAAGAATTTTTAGATAACCCTTGGAGTCTTGAATACCTTGTTGACATAAATAATTCAGCAATTATATTGGCTAGAAAAAATTTCTGTTACAGTTGATGTAAATTGCAAGAACAAGTAGAAATTGAGAAAGCCCTTTAAAATTAGCTCAAGGTTGAACTTTATTTTAAATATAAACCTTTATGATATGTCGGTGAGCTGTTTCAAGAATTTTAAGATAACCCTTGGAGTCTGTAAAAAGTTGGAAAAGTAATATTCAGAGAAAAATCAAATGATTGAATCATAGTTGGTATATGATGCTAGCATATGATTGATTAGGACCATGTATCTGTGCTGCAGTCTGCTCAGTAATATTACAGAATATCGTCATGGTTGACATTTACTGTGACATTTACTGAATTCTCATGTTAGTGTTATCTTTTACTACCTCTGTCCCACAATAAGTGATTTTTTAGGTTTAATATTTTTTCCCAAAATAAGTGATGTGTTAGAATTCCAATACAATTTTTATAATATTTTTCCATATGTGCCCTTATGCAACCAATGGTATTTATTGCGTATTTATTGGGAAGTTGAAAGGTTGAAGAAAGAGAAAGAGAGACCAAAAAGCAATAAAAAAAGTCTCAAACAAAACAAAGAAAGTATATTAAGGGTATTTTTGTCATTTTAGCTTGTGTATTGGTATGTATGATTTAAGCTAAAAAAGCATTTATTATGGGACGGAAGTAGTATATTCTTTTGGTAATTTTCATAATTTCAAAGGCTTCAACAATGGTACAATAAAGCGAAGCATACCCCTTGAACCTCACTTAACTATAGCCAACTAAATTAAAATTTATTATTCTCCGATTAGGTCATATAAAAGACTTCAACAGTAACTCACCAATGTTTACAAGTCTACTAGTTATCTTATTATTTTGTAGCACCCTTCCCAGGCTTTAGCTTCGAAAAGTGTTCACTCTTACTCTGCCAATTATTTTTGTGATGCATAAAGACCCTTAGGCTGTGTTTGATTACCTCTTATTGCTTTTAATAGAAGTGTCTCTGATTCGGTCAGAGGCTAAACATGTTTGGTAAAAATAAATTGGCCTCTTAATGCCTCTTAATCAGTAAGAAACAAATATAAATTTATACTATTCAAAGGTGGGTCTAAACGAAATTGGCTATTTTTGGACAAAAATAACATCTTCAATATTACAAAATTTCTATTATATCCCTCTGCCTCTTCGATATCCAGATTCCCAAATCGATCATAACCCTTTTTCTCCTCTCCCTCTTCAATTTCCATAGCCAAACCACCGCTATGGCACCATCAACCTATCACCATTACCATCATCATCTTCAACTCTTCCATCACCTTAACCCTAGATTTAGAATCGGACTCGTTGAATACCGGCGTCGGAGATCGTTCACGGCGATGCCAATCGTCGTCGTCTTCATCATCAAGTAAATGATTGTTTGCTTGCGGTTCCTGATCGGATTGGAATTCGTCGTCCAAGTCCATCAATGGCTCATCTTCTTCATCGCGAAACCACAATCATTGTAATATTTATTATCAATTTTATTTAAAATATTTACGAATTGTGGTTGTAATTATAAAGAGGGGACTCGAGTGGGTAGTTCTAATGTCGTCCTTTAGAGATCTATGGATTTCATGTTTTCTCTTTTTTGTTTTGGATTTTTCAACTCCCTGATTCCTCTCTGTTCCTTTTATTAGAGCGAGATGGAGACTATCGAATTTTGGGGAAGATTAGCTTGGTGCAACTTGATTATGGTGTCTAAGGAATGGAGGGAGTTATAATTAATTAATAATAATTTATTGTGAATTCTGGGATTGATCAAATTGTTTGTGAATTTTAGGATTGAAGAAGCTCAGAGTGAGAGAGAGAATGAAGGGAAGAAGACAGAGAAGAGTTTTTTTGCTGAAATTGAATATAGTGGGTGGAGGGTTAAAATGGTAAAATAATATTTTTCAGACATTTTATAAAAATTAATTATCAAACATCATTTCTTCATTCAGATACAATTTTAGACAAATGCTCTATATTATTCAGATGTCTAAACTGTTCAGATCTTAACATTCAATTTTATCAAATACAACCTTAGCCTTGTGCTATTTTGCAGCCATAGGCTATTTATCTCTCATTGCAAAGGTTATTTTGTTTATTCAAATAAGGAACATTTTACCCTCAAACTTCTGTACCGCATGGGTAATCTCTGTCTGCCAGGCCCAGGCATCTTTGCAATCATACATCTCTTTTACACCGTCCCAATTAGCTCTCACAAACTAACCATCTATACCTGTTCAAGCTAATAAGAGCCTAAGTGTTTGAACACATAAATAAATCCAGTGAATCATAGCTCGAAGAAATTCGTCTTCGCAAGTATGTCCATTAAATACCTGCAGTTAACTTGTCATAGGCTTTCTGAATGTCAATTTTCATATCTTCCCTTGGTAGTCCCATTTGTGATAGCTCTACGCAATTTCTTGTATTAAATGTGCTTATCAACAACTGGGAGCTGTCGTTTACACCCAAAAATTAAATCCTTACTTAGTGACAAGCAAGGGTCGATCCCACAGATAGTGATGTTGTCTTAGTTTATTCTACTGTTTTCTAAATTAAAATAACACTAAATATAAATTTGGGGGTTTTGAATCGAGTATAACTAACAGAAAATAATTAGTAAAAATAACCAATAAATTAAAGACTTCAGTTCTTCAGTTCAGTATCGCATTTTTACAATAATAGAATAATCAAGTTAAACAATATTTATCCTTCAATGAAATTAATAACCCTAGATAACCGCACTCGCTAATTATCCAAAATTCTCCTAAGGATTTTAAATCTAATGTGACAATCGCCCCCACTAGACCCTAACTATTATACAATCCAGAATTATTAGTCTAGATTTAATATAACAGAAACATTAAGAATTAGAGAATTAGGTTATTCCAAGCAATAATCACACAATCAGAAATTATTTAACCTGTCTTCTGATAATCTTAGCAATACTTAAAAGCTTATCTACAATCATGTATCACTAATTACTACATGTGATTAGATACAACATCGTTTGCTTAATATTATATCTTAATCTAGCAGATGATATTAGTTAACCAATTTAATCCT